>JAGMVL010001759.1:0-585918 GCA_019202695.1 Populus x sibirica | reverse complement strand
ACTCCAAGGAAAACGGTGTCCGAAAACTCCCGTAAAAAGTTTAGGCGATCCAACGAGCCGGATCAAAAGTTATGGCCCTTTCAAACCGGCGCTCTGGTGTGGAGGGAAGACCCCTCTGCCTCACCGAGTAGCGATTCCACATCTACTCCAAGGAAAACGGCGTCCGAAAACTCCAAGACATATTTGAGGGCAATCCAACGATCGATGAAAAGTTATGGCCCTTTCGAACCGAGACTCGGTTTGGAGCGAAGAGACCTCCGCGTCACCGAGTAGCGATTCCACATCTACTCCAAGGAAAACGGCGTCCGTAAACTCCCGTAAAATGTTGAGGGCGATCCAACGGTCGGATCAAAAGTTATGGCCCTTTCGAACCGACACTCGGGTGTGGAGCGAAGAGCCCTCCGCCTCACCGAGTAGCGATTCCACATCTACTCCAAGGAAAACGGCATCCGGAAACTCCTGTAAAAAGTTGAGGGCGATCCAACGGTCGGATCAAAAGTTATGGCCCTTCCGAACCGGTACTCTAATCTACGGAGCGACGAGCCCTCCGCCTCACCGAGTAGCGATTCCACATCTACTCCAAGGAAAACAGCGTCCGAAAACTCTTATAAAAATTTGAGGGCGATCCAACGGTCGGATCAAAAGTTATGGCCCTTTCGAACCAGCACTATGGTCTGGAGCGAAGAGCCCTCCGCTTCACCGAGTAGCGATTCCACATCTACTCCAAGGAAAACGGCGTCCGCAAACTCCCGTAAAAATTTGAGGGCGATCCAACTAGTCGGATCAAAAGTTATGGCCCTTCAAACCGCACTGTCCGGAGCGAAGAGACCTCAACCCACCGGGTAGCGATTCCACATCTACTCCAAGGAAAACGGTGTCCGAAAACTCCCGTAAAAATTTAGGGCGATCCAACGGTCGGATCAAAAGTTATGGCCCTTTCAAACCGGTACTCGGGTGTGGAGGAAGACCCTCTCCCCCTCACCGAGTAGCGATTCCACATCTACTCCAAGGAAAACGGTATCTGGAAACTCCACGTAACATATTTGAGGGCAATCCAACGGTCGATGAAAAGTTATGGCCCTTTCGAACCGAGACTCGGTTTGGAGCGAAGAGACCTCCGCCTCACCGGAGTAGCGATTCCACATCTACTCCAAGGAAAACGACGTCCGGAAACTCCCGTAAAAATGTTGAGGGCGATCCATCTGTCGGATCAAAAGTTATGGCCCTTTCGAACCGGCACTCGGTGTGGAGCGAAGAGCCCTCTACCTCACCGAGTAGCGATTCCATATCTACTCCAAGGAAAACAACGATCCGGAAAACTCCCGTAACAAGTTGAGGGCGATCCAACGATCGATCCAAAGTTATGGCCCTTTCGAACCGGTACTCTCGTCCGTAGCGACGAGACCTCCATCTCACCGAGTAAAGATTACACATCTACTCCAAGGAAAACGGCGTCCCGAAACTCCCTGTAAAAAGTTGAGGGCGATCCAACGGTCGGATCAAAAGTTATGGCCCTTTCGAACCGGCACTCTAGTCCGAGCGAAGAGGCCTCCGCCTCACCGAGTAGCGATTCCACATCTACTCCAAGGAAAACAACGTCTGGAAACTCCCCGTAAAAATTTTAGGGCGATCCAACGGTCGATGAAAAGTTATAGCCCTTTCGAACCGACACGCTAGTGTGGAGGGAAGAGACCTCCGCCTCACCGAGTACCGATTCCACATCTACTCCAAGGAAAATGGCGTCCGGAAACTCCTGTAAAAATTTGAGGGCGATCCAACAGTCGGATCAAAACTTATGGCCCTTTCGAACTGGTACTATGGTCTGGAGCGAAGAGCCCTCTGCCTCACGGCGTAGCGATTCCACATCTACTCCAAGGAAAACGGCGTGCGAAAACTCCTGTAAAAATTTAAGGGCGATCCAACTGTCGGAATAAAAGTTAAGGCACTTTCGAACCTAAGTACTGGGTCGGGAGAAGAGACCTCCATCTCACCGAGTAGCGATTCCACATCTACTCCAAGGAAAACGGCGTCCGGAAACTCCTGTAAAAAGTTGAGGGCGATCCAACGGTCGGATCAAAAGTTATGGCCCTTTCGAAGCGGCACTCTGTTGTGGAGCAAAGAGCCCTCCGCCTCACCGAGTACCGATTCCACATCTACTCCAAGGAAAACGGCGTCCGCAAACTCCTGTAAAAATTTGAGGGCGATCCAACGGTCGGATCAAAAGTTATGGCCCTTACGAACCGGCACTCAGGTCTGGAGCGAACAGCCCTCCGCCTCACCGAGTACTGATTCCGCATCTACTCCAAGGAAAACGGCGTCCGCAAACTCCTATAAAAATTTGAGGGTGATCCAACGGTCGGATCAAAAGTTATGGCCTTTTCGAACCGGTACTATGGTCTGGAGTGAAGAGCCCTCCGCTTCACCGAGTACCGATTCCACATCTACTCCAAGGAAAACGGCGTCCGCAAATTCCTGTAAAAATTTGAGGGCGATCCAACGGTCGGATCAAAAGTTATGGCCCTTTCGAACCGGTACTATGGTCAGGAGCGAAGAGACCTCCGCCTCACCGAGTAGCGATTCCATATCTACTCCAAGGAAAACGGCGTTCGCAAACTCCCGTAAAAATTTGAGGGCGATCCAACGGTCGGATCAAAAGTTATGGCCCTTTCGAACTAGTACTATGGTCCGGAGGGAAGAGACCTCCGCTCCAACGAGTAGCGATTCCACATCTACTCCAAGGAAAACGACGTCCGGAAACTCCTCGTAAAAAGTTGAGGGCAATTTCACGGTCGGATCAAAAGTTATGGCCCTTTCGAACCGAAGACTCGGTTTGGAGCGAAGAGACCTCCGCCTCACCGAGTACCGATTCCACATCTACTCCAAAGAAAACGGCGTCCGCAAACTCCCGTAAAAATTTGAGGGCGATCCAACGGTCGGATCCTAAGTTATGCCCCTTTTGAACCGGCACTATGGTCTGGAGCGAAGAGACCTCGCCTCTCCGAGTAGCGATTCCACATCTACTCCAAGGAAAACGGCATCCGAAAACTCGTGTAAAAAGTTGGGGGCGATCCAACGATCGATCAAAAGTTATGGCCCTTTCGAACCTGTACTATGGTCTGTAGCGAAGAGATCTCCATCTCACCGAGTAGCGATTCCACATCTACTCTAAGGAAAACGACGTTCGGAAACTCCCGTAAAAAGTTTAGGGCCATCCAACGGTCGGATCAAAAGTTATGGCCCTTTCAAACCGGCACTCGGTATGGAGTGAAAAGACCTCCGCCTCATTGAGTAGCGATTCCACATCTACTCCAAGGAAAACGGCGTCCGAAAACTCTTGTAAAAATTTGAGGGCGATCCACCAGTCGGGTCAAAAGTTATGGCCCTTTCGAACTGGTACTATGGTCTGGAGCGAAGAGCCCTCCGCCTCACCGAGTAGCGATTCCACATCTAATCCATGGAAAACGGCGTCCGGAAACTCCTGTAAAAAGTTGAGGGCAAACCAACGGTCGGATCAAAAGTTATGGCCTTTTCAAACCGGCACTCTGGTCTGGAGCGAAGAGACCTCCGCCTCACCGAATAGCGATTCCACATCTACTCCAAAAAAACAGCGTCCGGAAACTCCTTTGAAAATTTGGGACCGATCCAACGGTCGGATCAAAAGTTATGGCCATTTCTAACCGGTACTCTGGTCTGGAGCGAAGAGCCCTCCGCCTCACCGAGTAGCGATTCCACATCTACTCCAAAGAAAACGGCGTCCGGAAATTCCTGTAAAAAGTTGAGGGCCATCCAACAGTCGGATCAAAAGTAATAACGCCTTCTAATCGGCACTCTGGTCTGGAGCGACAAGCCCTCCGCCTCATCGGGTACCGATTCCACATCTACCCCAAGGAAAACAGCGTCCGGAAACTCCTGAAAAAAGTTGAGGGCGATCCATCGGTCGGATCAAAAGTTATGGCCCTTTCGAACCAGTACTCTGGTCTGGAGCGAAGAGACCTTTGCCTCACCGGGTAGCGATTCCACATCTACTCCAAGGAAAACGGCGTTCGGAAAATCCTGTAAAAATTTGAGGGCGATACAACGGTCGGATCAAAAGTTATGGCCCTTTCGAACCGTTACTATGGTCTCGGACGAAGAGACCTCCGCCTCACCGCGTAGCGATTCCACATCTACTCCAAGGAAAAACGGCGTCCGGAAACTCCTATAAAAATTTGAGGGCGATCCACGAGTCGGATCAAAAGTTATGGCCCTTTCGAACTGGTACTCTGGTCTGGAGCGACGAGACCTCAATCTCATCGAGTAGCGATTCCACATCTACTCCAAGGAAAACGGCGTCCGGAAACTCCTGTAAGAATTTGAGGGCGATCCAACAGTCGAACCAAAAGTTATGGCCCTTTCTAATTGGTACTCTGGTAAGGAGCGACCATACCTCCATCTCACGAGTAGAGATTCCACATCTACTCCAAGGAAAACGGTATCCGGAAAATCCTGTAACAAGTTGAGGGCGATCCAACGATCAGATCCAAAGTTATGGCCCTTTCGAACAGGCACAATGGTCTGGAGCGAAGAGACCTCCGCCTCACGGTGTAGCGATTCCACATCTACTCCAAGGAAAACGGCGTTCGGAAACTCCTGTAAAAATTTGAGGGTTATCCAACGGTTGGATCGAAAGTTATGGCCCTTTCGAACCGGCACTCTAGTCTAGAGTGTAGAGCCCTCCGCCTCACCGAGTAGCGATTCCACATCCACTCCAAGGAAAACGGCGTTCGGAAACTACTGCAATAATTTGAGGGCGATCCACCAGTCACATCAAAAGTTATGGCCCTTTCGAACCTGCACTCTGGTCTGGAGCGAAGCGCCCTCCGCCTCAACGAGTACCGATTCCACATCTACTCCAAGGAAAACGGCGTCCGGAAACTCTTGTAAGAATTTGAGGGCGATTCAACGGTCGGATCAAAAGTTATGTCCCTTTCTAACCGGTACTCTGGTCTGGAGCGACCAGACCTCCATCTCACGGAGTAGAGATTCCACATCTACTCCGAGGAAAACGACATCCGGAAACTCCAGTAACAAGTTGAGGGCGATCCACCGGTCGGATCCAAAATTATGGCCCTTTCGAACATGCACTATGGTCTGGAGCGAAAAGACCTCCGCCTCACGGAGTAGCGATTCCCCATCTACTCCAAGAAAAACGGCGTCTGGAAACTCCTGTAAAAATTTGAGGGCGATCCAACGGTCGGATCAAAAGTTATGGCCATTTCGAACCGGCAATCTGGTGTGGAGCGAAGAGCCCTCCACCTCACCGAGTAGCGATTCAACTTCTACTCGAAAGAAAACGGCGTCCGGAAACTCCTATAAGAATTTGAGGACGATCCAACGTCGGATCAAAAGTTATGGTCCTTTCGAACCGGGACTCTGGTCTGGAGCGCCGAGACCTCCGCGTCACCGAGTAGCGATTCCACATCTACTCCAAGAAAAACGGCATCCGGAAACTCCTGTAAAAAGTTGAGGGCGATCCAACGGTCGGATCAAAAGTTATAGCCCTTTCGAACCGGTACTCTAGTCTACAGCGTAGAGCCCTCCGCGTAGCGATTCAACATTTACTCCAAGGCAAACGGTGTCCGGAAACTCCTGTAAAAATTTGAGGGCGATCCAACGGTCGGATCAAAAGTTATGGCCCTTCGAACCGGTACTGTCCGGAGCGAAGAGACCTCAGCCCACCGGGTAGCGATTCCACATCTACTCCAAGGAAAACGGTGTCCGAAAACTCCTGTAAAAAGTTTATGGCGATCCAACGGTCGGATCAAAAGTTATGGCCCTTTCAAACCGGTGCTCTGGTGTGGAGGGAAGACCCCTCTGCCTCACCGCGTAGCGATTCCACATCTACTCCAAGGAAAACGGCGTCCGAAAACTCCAGTAAATATTTGAGGGCAATCCAACGGTCTGATCAAAGTTATGGCCCTTTCGAACCGCGACTCTGGTTTGGAGCGTAGAGACCTCCGCGTCACCGAGTAGCGATTGCACATCTACTCCAAGGAAAACGGCGTCCGTAAACTCCTGTAAAATGTTGTGGGCGATCCATCGGTCGGATCAAAAGTTATGGCCCTTTCGAACCGACACTCTGGTGTGGAGCGAAGAGCCCTCTACCTCACCGGGTAGCGATTCCAGATCTACTCCAAGGAAAACGGCATCCGGAAAATCATGTAACAAGTTGAGGGCTATCCAACGATCAGATCCAAAGTTATGGCCCTTTCAAACAGGCACTATGGTCTGGAGCGAAGAGACCTCCGCCTCACGGTGTAGCGATTCCACATCTACTCCAAGGAAAACAGCGTCCGGAAACTCCTGTAAAAATTTGAGGGCGATCCAACAGTCGGATCAAAAGTTATGGCCCTTTCGAACAGGCACTATGGTCTGGAGCGAAAAGACCTCCGTGTCACGGAGTAGTGATTCCACATCTACTCCAAGGAAAACGGTGTCCGCAAACTCCTGTAAAATGTTGTGGGCGATCCAACGGTCGGATCAAAAGTTATGGCCCTTTCGAACCGGCACTCTAGTGTGGAGCGAAGAGCCCTCAACCTCACCGAGTAGCGATTCAACTTCTACTCCAAAGAAAACGGCGTCCGAAAACTCCTGTAAGAATTAAAGGGCGATCCAACGGTCGGATCAAAAGTTATGGCCCTTTCTAACCGGTACTTTGGTCAGGAGCGACCAGACCTCCATCTCACCGAGTAGAGATTCCACATCTACTCCAAGGAAAATGGTATTTGGAAACTACTGTAACAAGTTGAGGGCGATCCAACGGTCAGATCCAAAGTTATGGCCCTTTCGAACAGGCAGTATGGTCTGGAGCGAAGAGACCTCCGCCTCACGGAGTAGCGATTCCCCATCTACTCCAAGAAAAACGGCGTCTGGAAACTCCTGTAAAAATTTGAGGGCGATCCAACGGTCGGATCAAAAGTTATGGCCATTTCGAACCGGCAATCTGGTGTGGAGCGAAGAGCCCTCCACCTCACCGAGTAGCGATTCAACTTCTACTCGAAAGAAAACGGCGTCCGGAAACTCCTGTAAGAATTTGAGGATGATCCAACGTCGGATCAAAAGTTATGGCCCTTTCGAACCGGGACTCTGGTCTGGAGCGCCGAGACCTCCGCGTCACCGAGTAGCGATTCCACATCTAGTCCAAGAAAAACAGCGTCCGCAAACTCCTGTAAAAAGTTGAGGGCGATCCAACGGTCGGATCAAAAGTTATAGCCCTTTCGAACCGGTACTCTAGTCTACAGCGTAGAGCCCTCCGCCTCACCGCGTAGCGATTCAACATTTACTACAAGGAAAACGGCGTCCGGAAACTCCTGTAAAAATTTGAGGGTGATCCAACGGTCGGATCAAAAGTTATGGCCTTTTCGAACCGGTACTATGGTCTGGAGGTGAAGAGCCCTCCGCTTCACCGAGTACCGATTCCACATCTACTCCAAGGAAAACGGCGTCCGCAAACTCCTGTAAAAATTTGAGGGCGATCCAACGATCGGATCAAAAGTTATGGCCCTTCGAACCGGTACTCTGGTCTGGAGCGAAGAGACCTCAGCCTCACTGGGTAGCGATTCCACATCTACTCCAAGGAAAACGGTGTCCGAAAACTCCTGTAAAAAGTTTAGGGCGATCCAACGGTCGGATCAAAAGTTATGGCCCTTTCAAACCGGCGCTCTGGTGTGGAGGGAAGACCCCTCTGCCTCACCGAGTAGCGATTCCACATCTACTCCAAGGAAAACGGCGTCCAAAAACTCCAAGACATATTTGAGGGCAATCCAACGGTCCGATGAAAAGTTATGGCCCTTTCGAACCGAGACTCGGTTTGGAGCGAAGAGACCTCCGCGTCACCGAGTAGCGATTCCACATCTACTCCAAGGAAAACGGCGTCCGCAAACTCCTGTAAAATGTTGTGGGCGATCCATCGGTCGGATCAAAAGTTATGGCCCTTTCGAACCGGCACTCTGGTGTGGAGCGAAGAGCCCTCTACCTCACCGGGTAGCGATTCCATATCTACTCCAAGGAAAACAGCATCCGGAAAATCCTGTAACAAGTTGAGGGCGATCCAACGATCAGATCCAAAGTTATGGCCCTTTCGAATCGGTACTCTCGTCTGTAGCGACGAGACCTCCATCTCACCGAGTAAAGATTACACATCTACTCCAAGGAAAACGGCGTCCGGAAACTCCTGTAAAAAGTTGAGGGCGATCCAACGGTCGGATCAAAAGTTATGGCCCTTTCGAACCGGCACTCTCGTCCGGAGCGAAGAGGCATCCGCCTCACGGAGTAGTGATTCCACATCTACTCCAAGGAAAACAGCGTGTGGAAACTCCTGTAAAAATTTTAGGGCGATCCAACGGTCTGATGAAAAGTTATAGCCCTTTCGAACCGACACGCTAGTGTGGAGGGAAGAGCCCTCTGCCTCACTGAGTACCGATTCCACATCTACTCCAAGGAAAATGGCGTCCGGAAACTCCCCGTAAAAATTTGAGGGCGATCCAACAATTGGATCAAAACTTATGGCCCTTTCGAACCGGTACTATGGTCCGGAGCGAAGAGCCCTCGCCTCACGGCGTAGCGATTCCACATCTACTCCAAGGAAAACGGCGTGCGTAAACTCCCGTAAAAATTTAAGGGCGATCCAACTGTCGGAATAAAAGTTAAGGCACTTTCGAACCGGTACTCTGGTCTGGGGAGAAGAGACCTCCGGCTCACCGAGTAGCGATTCCACATCTACTCCAAGGAAAACGGCGTCCGGAAACTCCTGTAAAAAGTTGAGGGCGATCCCACGGTCGGATCAAAAGATATGGCCCTTTCGAAGCGGCACTCTGTTGTGGAGCAAAGAGCCCTCCGCCTCACCGAGTACCGATTCCACATCTACTCCAAGGAAAACAGGTCCGCAAACTCCTGTAAAAATTTGAGGGCGATCCAACGGTCGGATCAAAAGTTATGGCCCTTACGAACCGGTACTCTAGTCTACAGCGTAGAGCCCTCCGCCTCACCGAGTACTGATTCCGCATCTACTCCAAGGAAAACGGCGTCCGCAAACTCCTGTAAAAATTTGAGGGTGATCCAACGGTCGGATCAAAAGTTATGGCCTTTTCGAACCGGTACTATGGTCCGGAGTGAAGAGCCCTCCGCTTCACCGAGTACCGATTCCACATCTACTCCAAGGAAAACGGCGTCCGCAAACTCCTGTAAAAATTTGAGGGCGATCCAACGGTCGGATCAAAAGTTATGGCCCTTCGAACCGGTACTCTGGTCTGGAGCGAAGAGACCTCAGCCTCACTGGGTAGCGATTCCACATCTACTCCAAGGAAAACGGTGTCCGAAAACTCCTGTAAAAAGTTTAGGGCGATCCAACGGTCGGATCAAAAGTTATGGCCCTTTCAAACCGGCGCTCTGGTGTGGAGGGAAGACCCTCTCGCCTCACCGAGTAGCGATTCCACATCTACTCCAAGGAAAACGGCGTCCGAAAACTCCAAGTACATATTTGAGGGCAATCCAACGGTCGATGAAAAGTTATGGCCCTTTCGAACCGAGACTCGGTTTGGAGCGAAGAGACCTCCGCGTCACCGAGTAGCGATTCCACATCTACTCCAAGGAAAACGGCGTCCGCAAACTCCTGTAAAATGTTGAGGGCGATCCCACTGTCGGATCAAAAGTTATGGCCCTTTCGAAGCGGCACTCTGTTGTGGAGCAAAGAGCCCTCCGCCTCACCGAGTACCGATTCCACATCTACTCCAAGGAAAACAGCGTCCGCAAACTCCTGTAAAAATTTGAGGGCGATCCAACGGTCGGATCAAAAGTTATGGCCCTTACGAACCGGTACTCTAGTCTACAGCGTAGAGCCCTCCGCCTCACCGAGTACTGATTCCGCATCTACTCCAAGGAAAACGGCGTCCGCAAACTCCTATAAAAATTTGAGGGTGATCCAACGGTCGGATCAAAAGTTATGGCCTTTTCGAACCGGGTACTATGGTCCGGAGTGAAGAGCCCTCCGCTTCACCGAGTACCGATTCCACATCTACTCCAAGGAAAACGGCGTCCGCAAACTCCTGTAAAAATTTGAGGGCGATCCAACGGTCGGATCAAAAGTTATGGCCCTTCAAACCGGTACTCTGGTCTGGAGCGAAGAGACCTCAGCCTCACTGGGTAGCGATTCCACATCTACTCCAAGGAAAACGGTGTCCGAAAACTCCTGTAAAAAGTTTAGGGCGATCCAACGGTCGGATCAAAAGTTATGGCCCTTTCAAACCGGCGCTCGGTGTGGAGGGAAGACCCTCTCGCTCACCGAGTAGCGATTCCACATCTACTCCAAGGAAAACGGCGTCCGAAAACTCCAAGACATATTTGAGGGCAATCCAACGATCGATGAAAAGTTATGGCCCTTTCGAACCGAGACTCTGGTTTGGAGCGAAGAGACCTCCGCGTCACCGAGTAGCGATTCCACATCTACTCCAAGGAAAACGGCGTCCGCAAACTCCTGTAAAATGTTGTGGGCGATCCATCGGTCGGATCAAAAGTTATGGCCCTTTCGAACCGGCAAGACTCGGGTGTGGAGCGAAGAGCCCTCTACCTCACCGGTAGCGATTCCATATCTACTCCAAGGAAAACAAAGATCCGGAAAATCCTGTAACAAGTTGAGGGCGATCCAACGATCAGATCCAAAGTTATGGCCCTTTCGAATCGGTACTCTCGTCTGTAGCGACGAGACCTCCATCTCACCGAGTAAAGATTACACATCTACTCCAAGGAAAACGGCGTCCGGAAACTCCTGTAAAAAGTTGAGGGCGATCCAACGGTCGGATCAAAAGTTATGGCCCTTTCGAACCGGCACTCTCGTCCGAGCGAAGAGGCATCCGCCTCACGGAGTAGTGATTCCACATCTACTCCAAGGAAAACAACAGTGGAAACTCCCCGTAAAAATTTTAGGGCGATCCAACGGTCTGATGAAAAGTTATAGCCCTTTCGAACCGACACGCTAGTGTGGAGGGAAGAGCCCTCTGCCTCACTGAGTACCGATTCCACATCTACTCCAAGGAAAATGGCGTCCGGAAACTCCCCGTAAAAATTTGAGGGCGATCCAACAAATCGGATCAAAACTTATGGCCCTTTCGAACCGGGTACTATGGTCCGGAGCGAAGAGCCCTCGCCTCACGGCGTAGCGATTCCACATCTACTCCAAGGAAAACGGCGTGCGAAACTCCCGTAAAAATTTAAGGGCGATCCAACCGTCGAATAAAAGTTAAGGCACTTTCGAACCGGTACTGTCCGGGGAGAAGAGACCTCCGCTCACCGAGTAGCGATTCCACATCTACTCCAAGGAAAACGGCGTCCGGAAACTCCCGTAAAAAGTTGAGGGCGATCCCACGGTCGGATCAAAAGTTATGGCCCTTTCGAAGCGGCACTCGTTGTGGAGCAAAGAGCCCTCCGCCTCACCGAGTACCGATTCCACATCTACTCCAAGGAAAACGGCGTCCGCAAACTCCCCGTAAAAATTTGAGGGCGATCCAACGGTCGGATCAAAAGTTATGGCCCTTACGAACCGGCACTCAGGTCTGGAGCGAACAGCCCTCCGCCTCACCGAGTACTGATTCCGCATCTACTCCAAGGAAAACGGCGTCCGCAAACTCCTATAAAAATTTGAGGGTGATCCAACGGTCGGATCAAAAGTTATGGCCTTTTCGAACCGGTACTATGGTCTGGAGTGAAGAGCCCTCCGCTTCACCGAGTACCGATTCCACATCTACTCCAAGGAAAACGGCGTCCGCAAATTCCCGTAAAAATTTGAGGGCGATCCAACGGTCGGATCAAAAGTTATGGCCCTTTCGAACCGGTACTATGGTCCGGAGCGAAGAGACCTCCGCCTCACCGACATCGATTCCATATCTACTCCAAGGAAAACGGCGTTCGCAAACTCCCCGTAAAAATTTGAGGGCGATCCAACGGTCGGATAAGAAGTTATGGCCCTTTCGAACTAGTACTATGGTCTGGAGGGAAGAGACCTCCGGCTCAACGAGTAGCGATTCCACATCTACTCCAAGGAAAACGACGTCCGGAAACTCCTGTAAAAAGTTGAGGGCAATTTCACGGTCGGATCAAAAGTTATGGCCCTTTCGAACCGGCACTCGTTGTAGAGCGAAGAGCCCTCCGCCTCACCGAGTACCGATTCCACATGTACTCCAAAGAAAACGGCGTCCGCAAACTCCCCGTAAAAATTTGAGGGCGATTCAACGGCCGGATCCTAAGTTATGCCCCTTTTGAACCGGTACTATGGTCTAGAGCGAAGAGACGCGCCTCTCCGAGTAGCGATTCCACATCTACTCCAAGGAAAACGGCATCCGTAAACTCGTGTAAAAGTTGGGGGCGATCCAACGATCGATCAAAAGTTATGGCCCTTTCGAACCTGTACTATGGTCTGTAGCGAAGAGATCTCCGCCTCACCGAGTAGCGATTCCACATCTACTCTAAGGAAACGACGTTCGGAAACTCCCCGTAAAAAGTTTAGGGCCATCCAACGGTCGGATCAAAAGTTATGGCCCTTTCAAACCGGCACTCTGGTATGGAGTGAAAAGACCTCCGCCTCATTGAGTAGCGATTCCACATCTACTCCAAGGAAAACGGCGTCCGAAAACTCCCCGTAAAAATTTGAGGGCGATCCAACGGTCGGATCAAAAGTTATGGCCTTTTCGAACCTGTACTATGGTTTGTAGCGAAGAGACCTCCCCCTCACCGAGTAGCGATTCCACATCTACTCCAAGGAAAACGAGGTCCGCAAACTCCTGTAAAAATTTAAGGACGATCCAACGGTCGGAATAAAAGTTAAGGCCCTTTCGAACCGGTACTCTGGTCTTGGGAGAAGAGACCTCCGGCTCACCAAGTAGCGATTCCACATCTACTCCAAGGAAA
Source organism: Populus x sibirica (assembly GCA_019202695.1). Classification (NCBI taxonomy): domain Eukaryota; kingdom Viridiplantae; phylum Streptophyta; class Magnoliopsida; order Malpighiales; family Salicaceae; genus Populus; species Populus x sibirica. The sequence continues at coordinate 572,982 of JAGMVL010001759.1, read as the reverse complement.
ACGGCGTCCGGAAACTCCTGTAAAAAGTTGAGGGCGATCCCACGGTCGGATCAAAAGTTATGACCCTTTTGAAGCGGCACTCTAGTGTGGAGCGAAGAGCCCTCCGCCTCACCGAGTACCAATTCCACATGTACTCCAACGAAAACAGCGTCCGCAAACTCCTGTAAAAATTTGAGGGCGATCCAACGGTCGGATCAAAAGTTATGGCCCTTTCGAACCGGTACTATAGTCTGGAGCGAAGAGACTTCATCCTCACCTAGTAGCGATTCCTCGTCTACTCCAAGAAAAACGGCGTCTGGAAACTCCTGTAAAAATTTGAGGGCGATCCAACGGTCGGATCAAAAGTTATGGCCATTTCGAACCGGCAATCTGGTGTGGAGCGAAGAGCCCTCCACCTCACCGAGTAGCGATTCAACTTCTACTCGAAAGAAAACGGCGTCCGGAAACTCCTGTAAGAATTTGAGGACGATCCAACGTCGGATCAAAAGTTATGGCCCTTTCGAACCGGGACTCGTCCGGAGCGCCGAGACCTCCGCGTCACCGAGTAGCGATTCCACATCTAGTCCAAGAAAAACAACTGTCCGGAAACTCCCGTAAAAAGTTGAGGGCGATCCAACGGTCGGATCAAAAGTTATAGCCCTTTCGAACCGGTACTCTAGTCTACAGCGTAGAGCCCTCCGCCTCACCGCGTAGCGATTCAACATTTACTCCAAGGAAAACGGCGTCCGAAAACTCCCCGTAAAAATTTGAGGGCGATCCAACGGTCGGATCAAAAGTTATGGCCCTTCGAACCGGTACTGTCCGGAGCGAAGAGACCTCACCACCGGGTAGCGATTCCACATCTACTCCAAGGAAAACGGTGTCCGAAAACTCCTGTAAAAAGTTTAGGGCGATCCAACGGTCGGATCAAAAGTTATGGCCCTTTCAAACCGGCGCTCTGGTGTGGAGGGAAGACCCCTCTGCCTCACCGAGTAGCGATTCCACATCTACTCCAAGGAAAACGGCGTCCGAAAACTCCAGTACATATTTGAGGGCAATCCAACGGTCTGATGAAAAGTTATGGCCCTTTCGAACCGAGACTCTGGTTTGGAGCGAAGAGACCTCCGCGTCACCGAGTAGCGATTCCACATCTACTCCAAGGAAAACGGCGTCCGCAAACTCCTGTAAAATGTTGTGGGCGATCCATCGGTCGGATCAAAAGTTATGGCCCTTTCGAACCGGCACTCTGGTGTGGAGCGAAGAGCCCTCTACCTCACCGGGTAGCGATTCCATATCTACTCCAAGGAAAACAAAGATCCGGAAAATCCCCGTAACAAGTTGAGGGCGATCCAACGATCAGATCCAAAGTTATGGCCCTTTCGAATCGGTACTCTCGTCTGTAGCGACGAGACCTCCATCTCACCGAGTAAAGATTACACATCTACTCCAAGGAAAATGGCGTCCGGAAACTCCCGTAAAAAGTTGAGGGCGATCCAACGGTCGGATCAAAAGTTATGGCCCTTTCGAACCGGCACTCTCGTCGAGCGAAGAGGCATCCGCCTCACGGAGTAGTGATTCCACATCTACTCCAAGGAAAACAACGTGTGGAAACTCCTCGGAAAAATTTTAGGGCGATCCAACGGTCGATGAAAAGTTATAGCCCTTTCGAACCGACACGCTAGTGTGGAGGGAAGAGCCCTCTGCCTCACTGAGTACCGATTCCACATCTACTCCAAGGAAAATGGCGTCCGGAAACTCCTGTAAAAATTTGAGGGCGATCCAACAGTCGGATCAAAACTTATGGCCCTTTCGAACTGGTACTATGGTCCGGAGCGAAGAGCCCTCTGCCTCACGGCGTAGCGATTCCACATCTACTCCAAGGAAAACGGCGTGCAGAAACTCCTGTAAAAATTTAAGGGCGATCCAACTGTCGGAATAAAAGTTAAGGCACTTTCGAACCGGTACTCTGGTCTGGGGAGAAGAGACCTCCGGCTCACCGAGTAGCGATTCCACATCTACTCCAAGGAAAACAGCGTCCGGAAACTCCTGTAAAAAGTTGAGGGCGATCCCACGGTCGGATCAAAAGTTATGGCCCTTTCGAAGCGGCACTCTGTTGTGGAGCAAAGAGCCCTCCGCCTCACCGAGTACCGATTCCACATCTACTCCAAGGAAAACGGCGTCCGCAAACTCCCCGTAAAAATTTGAGGGCGATCCAACTATTCGGATCAAAAGTTATGGCCCTTACGAACCGAGCACTCAGTCCGGAGCGAACGACCCTCCGCCTCACCGAGTACCGATTCCGCATCTCCTCCAAGGAAAACGGCGTCCGCAAACTCCTATAAAAATTTGAGGGTGATCCAACGGTCGGATCAAAAGTTATGGCCTTTTCGAACCGGTACTATGGTCCGGGAGTGAAGAGCCCTCCGCTTCACCGAGTACCGATTCCACATCTACTCCAAGGAAAACGGCGTCCGCAAACTCCCCGTAGAAATTTGAGGGCGATCCAACGGTCGGATCAAAAGTTATGGCCCTTTCGAACCGGTACTATGGTCTGGAGCGAAGAGACCTCCGCCTCACCGATTACTGATTCCATATCTACTCCAAGGAAAACGGCGTTCGCAAACTCCTGTAAAAATTTGAGGGCGATCCAACGGTCGGATAAGAAGTTATGGCCCTTTCGAACTAGTTCTATGGTCTGGAGGGAAGAGACCTCCGCTCAACGAGTAGCGATTCCACATCTACTCCAAGGAAAACGACGTCCGGAAACTCCTGTAAAAAGTTGAGGGCAATTTCACGGTCGGATCAAAAGTTATGGCCCTTTCGAACCGGCACTCTGTTGTAGAGCGAAGAGCCCTCCGCCTCACCGAGTACCGATTCCACATGTACTCCAAAGAAAACGGCGTCCGCAAACTCCTGTAAAAATTTGAGGGCGATTCAACGGTCGGATCCTAAGTTATGCCCCTTTTGAACCGGTACTATGGTCTAGAGCGAAGAGACGTCAGCCTCTCCGAGTAGCGATTCCACATCTACTCCAAGGAAAACGGCATCCAGAAACTCGTGTAAAAAGTTGGGGGCGATCCAACGATCGATCAGAAGTTATGGCCCTTTCGAACCTGTACTATGGTCTGTAGCGAAGAGATCTCCGCCTCACCGAGTAGCGATTCCACATCTACTCTAAGGAAACGACGTTCGGAAACTCCTGTAAAAAGTTTAGGGCCATCCAACGGTCGGATCAAAAGTTATGGCCCTTTCAAACCGGCACTCTGGTATGGAGTGAAAAGACCTCCGCCTCATTGAGTAGCGATTCCACATCTACTCTAAGGAAAACGGCGTCCGAAAACTCCTGTAAAAATTTGAGGGCGATCCAACGGTCGGATCAAAAGTTATGGCCTTTTCGAACCTGTACTATGGTTTGTAGCGAAGAGACCTCCCCCTCACCGAGTAGCGATTCCACATCTACTCCAAGGAAAACGAGGTCCGCAAACTCCTGTAAAAATTTAAGGGCGATCCAACTAGTCGGAATAAAAGTTAAGGCCCTTTCGAACCGGTACTCTGGTCTTGGGAGAAGAGACCTCCGGCTCACCAAGTAGCGATTCCACATCTACTCCAAGGAAAACGGCGTCCGGAAACTCCTGTAAAAAGTTGAGGGCGATCCCACCTGCCGGATCAAAAGTTATGACCCTTTTGAAGCGGCACTCTAGTGTGGAGCGAAGAGCCCTCCGCCTCACCGAGTACCAATTCCACATGTACTCCAACGAAAACAGCGTCCGCAAACTCCTGTAAAAATTTGAGGGCGATCCAACGGTCGGATCAAAAGTTATGGCCCTTTCGAACCGGTACTATAGTCTGGAGCGAAGAGACTTCATCCTCACCTAGTAGCGATTCCTCGTCTACTCCAAGGAAAACGGCGTTCGGAAACTCCTGTTAAAAGTTGGGGGCGATCCAATGGTCGATCAAAAGTTATGGCCCTTTCGAACCTGTACTATGGTCTGTAGCGAAGAGACCTCCGCCTCACCGAGTAGCGATTCCACATCTACTCCAAGGAAACGGCGTCCGGAAACTCCTGTAAAAAGTTTAGGGCAATCCAACGATCGGATCAAAAGTTATGGCCCTTTCAAACCGACACTCTGGTGTGGAGCGAAAAGACCTCCGCCTCATCGAGTAGCGATTCCACATCTACTCCAAGGAAAATGGCATCCGGAAACTCTTGTAAAAATTGGAGGGCGATCCAACGATCAGAACAAAAGTTACGGCCCTTTCAAACCGGCACTCTAGTGTGGAGCGAAGAGCCCTCCGCCTCACCGGGTAGCGATTCCACATCTACTTCAAGGAAAACGGCGTCCGGAAACTTCTGTAAAAATTTGAGGGCGATCCACCAGTTGGATCAAAAGTAATGGCCTTTTCGAACCGGTACTATCGTTTGGAACGAAGAGACCTTCGTGTCACCGAGTAGCAATTCCACATCTACTACTCCTAGGAAAACGGCGTCCGGAAACTCCTGTAAAAAGTTGAGGGTGATCCAACGGTCGGATCAAAAGTTATGGCCCTTTCGAACCGGCACTCTGGTCTGAAGCGAAGAGCCCTCCGCCTCACCAAGTAGCGATTCCATATCTACTCCAAGGAAAACTGCGTCCGGAAACTCCTGTAAAAATTTGAAGGAGATCCAACGGTCGGATCAAAAGTTATGGCCCTTTCGAACCGATACTCTTGTCTGGAGCGAAGAGACCTCTGCCTCACCGAGTATCGATTCCACATCTTCTCCAAGAAAAGGAAGTAAATAACAATATTCGTATAACCTCTATTGACCCGTATTTCAATGCTTTCTCGAACTTTGATTGACCTGAAATTGTAATTCAAGGTAGGAAAACATGTTAGGAGACTCCACATAAAATTTTAGCCCGATCAAACGGTTAGATTGGGAATTATGATTGTTTCGATGAAACTGGACAGTTGTGTATTTTACATCAGAATCCTAATCTGATTGTCTTTTCGTTGCCCGGATCGTATCATTCCCTCTCTCTTCAAGATGAATCATCCTCAAATCATTAACAGGGATAAGGTACAAAGTTTTTGACGTGAACCTCGAGATCACGTGGTCATGCAACCCTAAATCATGATTGAGATTTGATCACCGAAAGCCGAAAAAGGTCTAATCGGAGTGTGACATAATAAAAACCTGCCCCAAGGCGCCAACACTATTGAAATGAAGTAGAATGACGCCACAAAACTAGTTAATCTTCGATAAGTCAGATTCAGTTCGTTCAAGAATTGAAAAATGCAAAAATTACTCACACATTAAAACTGAAAAATTCAGAAGGAATATTCATCTATGGTTGCCAAAATTTTGGTTACATGAGTTTAAATAGTTCTTGAAAAATTAGACCTAATGGACCCCTTATGTGGACTTGTATGAGGTCCACTCAAAACTAACACAAAAACCCTAAACTAAAAAGCCCATAACCCGATCCAAACAAGCATTGGATCCTAATTGAAAACAAAGTATTAATTAAGCCCAAACAACCCTTGTGCTGTAGCTAACAAAATAAAGTAAAACCCCTAATATCAAATCCATGTTCTGCTATGAGAAGAAGAGAAGGAAATAAAATATTACAGAACTGATTCAAGGCTTATTTATAGCCTTCCATACAGCCTATTAGTCCTATAAACAAAAGGAAAAGGTAGTCACCCATGTTGTAGTAGGATTCGTTTGTTTTCTTTACTGTCCTCTCACCTCATGGTCCAAATAAGGTTGTACTAGGCTCATCTTGCACATGGATAAGATGTACTAGTGCCTCCTCTTGATACTTCAATGGACTTTTCAATTCTGACTCGGTCGAAACCTTCAAAACCAATGCATTCAATGCCTCTTTCAATGCCATTGTCTTGGACCAAGTCATTGGACCATTTGGAACATGTAATGGGTCCTTGCTAGTGTTTCTGGGTTGGTTCACATCAGTTTTAGCCTCCTTTTGAAGCCTTTGGAGTTCTTTTCTTGCCAACAATCATCGCCAACAACTTTGGATGAAGGTAGCAGCCCTTCTCTTTTGTCTATCATCATTGCAACGTTTTTGCTCCTCTCTTTCTGAAGCTTGTTGGGCAACGACTAATGCTGTTAACACATCAAGTTCTTGCTGCATCTCCCCTAGAATATGGGATCGACTCTTGGTTTCTTTTTTTAGAACACCAATCTCTTTATTTATCTCCCTTTGATACCACCTCTCCTTTTGAATCATCCTCTTCTTTTTGCCATAATACCTCATCAGAATACATGAAATCCTGATTGTAATACTCCTTTTGCATTTGTTTTTTATATTAGAACCTAAAACAAAAGCTAATAATGACAACAAAGAAAGCAAGATGACACTAAGGATTGAAAACTAACCCAAAATTACATGGACTTTCAATTGACGAACGTAACAAACACCTTTAGATACAAAAAAAGGACCCTAAACCAAATGACTTCCAAATGGTCTGAAATTTTATTTTTAGAGCGAATTCACGCCAAAAAACCAGAATGTCAAGTTTGATTTAATTCCAAAGTGATTTGATATATGGACGAGAAACTGACGCGAATTAACCCCTTTAAAACCTAAATTTGGAACCAAAACCAAATGATGTCCAAAGGAGTTGAAAATTGATATAATATTTTACCCTAAATAACCAGAATATCAATTTTTACACAATTACAATATGGTTTGATAAGTGGACGCAAAACAAAAGCGAAACTAACCCCTTTGTCCTAAATAATGTTTTCTATTTTTTTTTATTCTAAAAAGAAATTCTGGAAAGAAAGAATAATATGAAACCTTTTTTTTTTAATCCCAAAAGACTAAATTCAACGCAACTAATCAAGAATAACATAAGAATAAGACAATCTGACCGAAACTGATTTGAAATAAGATTAGACCCAAAACAAATACAACACAGAAAAAATGTCGCCGAAGGCAAAAACAAAAATACAAGAAATAAAAGTATATAACCTCATTAATGGAAAGCCAAGTAAATCAAGTTTGATAGGAGTGTCACACAAAGATGTACCTAGGCACCAAAGACTATTGAAAACGGAAACCCTCACCCAACGAATTGATTCGCGAACGAGAAGTATAAGGATAAGTAGTTTTTCAGTTCTTTAGAGAACCAAGGAAGGGAGATTATCCCACCAACACACAACAAGTATGCCAAACAAGAAGTTTTATTAATCTGAATTGTCTAACTTATATGTCTGGTTATGTCTTTATTTATATTGACTAAAACAAACCCTAATGAACCCCTTATATGGACTTATATGATGCTCATTTACAATTAAAACCAATTAATATAAATAAACCCTAAACTAAGAAGAAAACAATAATAACAATAATAATTCTAAATTTAATATCCTGAATATGAGAGGATCAGATTTGCTACCTTTTAGAAGTCCTGTATGAGATAGGAGAATCAAATTTGAAGTTACCTCCTCTTTAGTTTCCTTGTTTGCAAAGTATTTTTAGCTGACTTGAAAATTTATTTAATGATAGATTCCTACTATAATAAGGATAGAATAATTATTTCCATACACCATAAGGATTCCACATTAATATGGAGTCCCTACCACACATGGAAACTTTGTTGTTGCCCATTAAGTATCCTTGCAAGACTAGAAAATTCTCAAAACCAGCTGCCATGTTCTTGTAGAAAAAGAATCATATCCAAATAGGAAGTCCATATGATGCGAACCTCGTGATCACGTGGTCACGCAACCCACAATCAAGATTGAGATCTCGATCCCGAAAGCCGAAATAGGTCGATAGGAGTGTGACATAATGGAAACCTGCCCAAGGCACCAACACTATTGGATTGAGTAGAATAACGCCACGAAGCCGTTAATCTTCGATAATTCGATTCGGTTCGTTCAAGAACTCAAGAATGCAAGAATCACTCTCACACGTTAAAACTAAAAATTCGAAGTAATTATCATCAAAGTCTTGAAATTTTGGCTTACATAAGTTTAAATAGTTCTTGAAAAGTTAACCCTAATGCACCCCTTATGTGGACTTAAATGAGGTCCACTCAAAACGACCCAAAACCCTAAACCGAAAAGCCCATAACTTAATCCAAACAAGCCTTGGATCCTAACTGAAAACAAAATATTAATTAAGCCAAAACAAGCCTTGGGCTGTAGCTAACAAAATAAAACAAAGCCCATAATATTAAATCCATGTTCTGTCATGAGAAGAAGAGAAGGAAGTAAAATATTATAGAACTGATTCAAGGCTTATTTATAGCCTTCCATGCAGTCCCTTAATCCTAGAAACAAAAGGAAAAGGTAGCCACCTATGTTGTTTCCAAGTTGTAGAAGGATTCTTTTGTTTCCTTTGCTGTCCTCACCTCATGGCCCAAATAAGGTTGTGTTGGACCCCTCTTGCACATGGATAAGATGTACTAGGGTCCTCTCTTGATACTCTAATGGACCTTTCAATTCCGACTTGGTTGAAACATTCAAAACCAATGCATTCAATGCCTCTTTCAATGCCTTTGTCTTGGACCGAGTCATTGGACCATTTGGAACATGTAATGGGTCTTTGCTGGTATTTCTGGGCTGGTCCATATCATCCCCTCTCTCCTCGAAAGGATTTGAACTCGAATCAAAATCTGTGTCAAATAACGTAAGATCAGCAACATTAAAGGTAGCACTAACACCATACTCACCTGGAAGGTTCATTTTGTTTGCGTTGTCATTGATTCTCGCTAAAACCTGAAATGGACCATCACCACGAGGCTGCAATTTTGATTTCCTTTGGTTAGGAAATCGTTCCTTACGCATGCGTGCCCAAACCCAATCACCGGGTAACATTGCACAATATATCAATTTTCAACTCATTTGTATATCGTTTGTTTTAGGTTCCAAATTCAGGTTTTAAAAGGGTTGATTCGCGTCAGTTTCACGTCCATATATCAAATCAATTCAGAATTCAATCATACTTTATATTATGGTTTTTTGGCGTGAATTCGCTCTAAATATCAAATTTCAGACCATTTGGAAGTCGTTTGGTTTAGGGTCCTTTTTTTAGGTCTAAAGGGGTTTGTTATGTTTATCAATTGAAAGTCCATGTAATTTTGGGTCAGTTTTCAGTCCTCAGTGTCTTCTTGATTTCTTTGATGTCATATTAGCTTTTGTTTTAGGTTCTAATATAACAAAAAAAACTGCAAAGGGAGTATTACAATAAGGATTTCATGTATTCTGATGAGGTATTATGGCAAATGAAGAGGAGGATTCAAATGGAGAGGTGGTATCAAAGGGAGATAAATAAAGAGATTAGAGTTATAAAAAAAAAAACCAAGAGTCGATCCCATATTCTAGGGGAGATGCAGCAAGAACTTGATGTCCCAACAAGCTTCAGAAAGAGAGGAGCAAAAACATCGCAATGATGATAGACAAAAGAGAGGGGCTGCTACCTTCATCCAAAGTTGTTGGCGATGATTGTTGGCAAGAAAAGAACTCCAAAGGCTTCAAAAACAAGCTAAAACCTTGTACCTTATCCCTGTTGATGATTCAAGGATGATTTATCTTGAAGAGAGGGAATGATATGATCCGGGCAATGAAAAAGCAATCAGATTTGAATTCTGATGTAAAATACGCAACTATTCAGTTTCATCAAAACAATCATAATTCCCAATCCAACTGTTGGATCGGGCTGAAATTTTATGTAGAGTCTCCTTACATGTTTTCCTACCTTGAGTTACAATTTCAGGTCAATCGAAGTTCGAGAAGGCATTAAAATACTGGTCAATAAAGGTTGTACGAATATTGTTATTTACTTCCTTTTGACTTATGGTGATGTGGACCAGCCCAGAAACACCAGGAAGGACCCATTACATGTTCCAAATGGTCCAATGACTCGGTCCAAGACAAAGGCATTGAAAGAGGCATTGAATGCATTGGTTTTGAATGTTTCAACCAAGTCAGAATTGAAAGGTCCATTAGAGTATCAAGAGAAGACCCTAGTACATCTTATTCATGTGCAAGAGGGGTCTAACACAACCTTATTTGGGCCATGAGGTGAGGACAAAGAAAGGAAACAAAATAATCCTTCTACAACTTGGAAACAACATAGGTGGCTACCTTTTCCTTTTGTTTCTAGGATTACGGGGCTGCATGGAAGGCTATAAATAAGCCTTGAATCAGTTCTATAATATTTTACTTCCTTCTCTTCTTTTTTTTTGGTAAGTTGATACGATCCAGGTAAGGTCAAATTCGGATTTTGACGTAAAATGTGCAACTATCCAGTTTTACGGCAACATTCATAATTCTCAATCCGACCGTTGGATCGAACTGAAAGTTTACGTGGAGTCTCCTGACATGTTGTCCTACCTTGGTTTAACATTTCAGGTCAATCAAAGTTTGGGAAGGCATCGAAACACGGGTCAACGAGACCGTATGAATTTTGTTATTTACTTCCTTTTGACTTGTGGACTTCCTATTTGGCTAGGATTCTTTTCCTAAAAGGATGTGGGAGCTTATTTTGGAAATCTCCTAATTCTCCAAAGATCATTAATGGGCTGTAACATAGTCTCCATATATGGCAAGGATTCATAAATGTTCAGAATCCTTTTCTTACAAGGATTCCTTATTCATCCTAGCTACAAAAAGGAAAGAAGACTTCAGAATAAATTGTACCTACAGATCGATTTCCTAGTCTATTTGGGACTTCTTAATGGTGACAAATCTGATTCTAGCATATTTAGGATGGCAATTTTCGGATTTGTATTATTTGTATTATTTTCTTCTTAGTATTTGGGTTATTATTACTTATTTGGATCAATTGTAAGTGGGCTTCATATAAGTCCACCTAAGAGGGGTCTATTAAGGTTTATTTAAGTCTAGAGTGAGTATAAATAAAAGCATAACCAGACATGTAAGTTAGACAATTCATATTAATAAAACTTCTTGTTGGCCGCACTTTATGTGTGTGTGTTGGTGAGATAATCTTCCTTCCTTGGTTCTCTAAAGAACTAAAAACGACTTATCGAAGAACAACTGTCTTCGTGGCGTCATCCTTATACTTCTCGTTCGCGAATCAATATTCGTTGGGTGAGGGTCTCCATTTCCAATAGTGCTGGTGCCTAGGTACAAGTTATTTTTGTGTCACACTCCTATCAAACCTGATTTACTTGGCTTTTCGGAAATTGGTGTCTTTGCGTGTGGGTTTCGTGACCATGTGATCACGAGATTCGCATCATAAGTTGACGCATGTATTAAAAGAAGAAGCTACAAAGATTATAAGGGGCATATCTTAGATTTACAATGTGAACGAAAACGTAAAACAACAAATGGATACAAGAAGCCATAAAACAGAATACCTCGACCTAACTAGACTTGTTAGGGACACCAATACAACCAGCTAAATATCAATTTAAGAATCTATGTTATTGACCCTCCAAGCTCTTTGGATCCTCATGTTTTCATCTGTTGGAAGAGCGTTCCTCATCAAATCAAGCTTTTCGCGAATGATACATTATGTTTGATCAAAGACCAAATTCAGAGTTCTAGACATTCCTGCAAATATCCTTGCATTCCGTTCTTGCCAGATATAAAACACTGTAGCTTCAAAACCCAGTTTACGAGAAAAATTAACGAAACTTTTGCCATGCCAAGTAATAGTTTACTTCCTTCTCTTCTTCTCATGACAGAACATGGATTTAATATTATGGGCTTTGTTTTATTTTGTTAGCCACAGCCCAAGGCTTGTTTGGGCTTAATTAATACTTTGTTTTCAGTTTGGATCCAAGGCTTGTTTGGATTAAGTTATAGGCTTTTCAATTTAGGTTTTGGGTTAGTCTTGAGTGGACCTCATATAAGTCCACATAAGGGGTCCATTAGGGTTAATTTTTCAAGAACTATTTAAACTCATGTAAGCCAAAATTTCGGCAGCTTTAAGGATAATTACTTCTGAATTTTTCAGTTTTAACGTGTGAGAGTGATTCTTGCATTCTTTAGTTCTTGAACGAACTGAATCTGACTTATCGAAGATTAACTGGCTTCGTGGCGTCATTCTACTCAATCCAATAGTGTTGGTGCCTTCTGCAGGTTTCCATTGTGTCACACTCTTATCGACCTATTCGGCTTTCCGGGATCAGATCTCAATCTTGATTATGTGTTGCGTGACCATGTGATCACAAGGTTTGCATTAGTTGGTATAAGAGCTAGGCTCCGAAACAAGGTCATATCCTTCTGTTATTTTTGTTTTTTTTTTGTTTTCCTTTAAGTTTTTCAGTGTTTGCATCCATCTTCTTGTTCTTCGTGTTTGCGTCATCTAAGCAAAAAAAAAAGGATATATTTCATCTTGTTACTTGTCTCTAATCATATCGCTATATTAAAAAAAAAGAGATAGGGATTAGTTGAAATTTGAAGAATCATTCAATTTTTTCCGCAGAAACACAACTCTTGGTGAACCATAAGCAAACCATCTCGAAATCAATTGAAACTTCATATTCAGTCTATTGGGGGTGAGATCACATCATATGTAAAATTTGAGCTTATTCTGATATTTTTTTCTTGAGGTTTTAATTTGAGGCTCAATTTTGCCGCAGAAACACTACTCTTTGTGAACCATAAGAAAAACACCTTAGAATAAATTAAAACTTCATATTCTGTGTATTGGGGATGAGATCGCACCATATATTAAATTTGAGCTTGTTTTTAATCGACTTCTGGAGGTTTTAATTGGGGGTTTAATTCTGCTGCAAACTGATTATACAAGGGGTTTGGGTACCTAGACATAAAAGAACGACCTATAAATTGATTTTTTAGTATTATAATACTAAATATTGAATTTGAGGTCATTTCGAGATCGTTTGGTCTAGGTTTCAATTCTGTTACGTAAAAATTGCGTAACAAGTTAGATTTGCGTCAAGTTTCAAAACGTGATCCTTGCTGTTTAGTTTTGTCCAAATCTTTTTGTTTCTATTATATTTGGGTTATCTAGGAGTCAAGTAACTGTTTTCGCTAATATTCGCTTCTGTTTTATTTCGTGTCTTCATTTCATCCACAATTCATACGAATTTGCATTGCTACTCGCAAAATCATAATCGTAGTTTTGTTTTGCTTTGTTTTCAGTATATTTATTTATTCTTGAGTCTGAAAATTATAATTAAGTGCACTGCGAAGGCTACTGACTTTGATTTATTGATTTCAGTTTCTAAAGAACCAAAAGAAAGCAAGTTGTGAGGTAAAAGGCGTAGTGAGCTTATTAGAGTGAAAATCTTGATTTTTTTTGTGTGATACACGAGAGGTGTGAGGATATATTTTGTGCTACTAACCAAATTTTACAGATTCAAAGAATGTCTGAAAACAACGAATCAACTACACAAAACACTGTCGTAGCTTTCCAATTGCGAGCCAAGGCCAGCAACTTGAGCTGTTGTCTAGAACACGTACAAGGATCAGAAAGATGAGGTGAATTCAATAAAGCAACAAAATAGTGGGGCTGATCGCCGAGGAAATACAGTCCGTATGGCTGTACGGAATGTCAGGTCTGATTTTGAAGAGTTTGTTGATGAAAACGCAGATGCGGGTGAAGATGACTATGATTTTGCATTTGCTGGCCAAGGAATCAGGTCTGGACCGAACAAGGCTAGGAGGAATGTGAATTTCCATGGCATGGGCACTTATGAAGATATGGATGGGGACTTGGACACCATTAAACTGAAAATTCCTAACTTTCAAGGTAAAAACGATCTCGAGGCTTATTTGGAGTGGGAGAAAAAGGTAGATTGGATTTTTGATTGCCATAACTATTCTAAACAAAAGAAGGTGAAATTGGTGATAATTGAGTTTACAGAGTATGCATTGATTTGGTGGGATCAAATTGTAATCAGTAGGAGGAGGAATGGGGCAAAAGGATGAGATAGTTTGGTTGGATTCGCCAAATCACAGATTCTCGATCAAAGTAGCTTGGGAACAACTAAGACGTCATCGTCGGATGGTTGAATGGCATGACATTGTGTGGTTCAAGAATGCTTGTTCCAAGACATTCATTTCTTCTATGGATGGTTGTCCAACGAAACTCACAACTCAAGATAAACTTCATCGGTTTGGTATACATGGTCCCAATAGATGCCCACTCTCTCCGCAACAATGAGGATCACAACCACTTGTTCTTTGAATGCTCCTATACTAAAGCGATCCGGTGGGATGTTTGTGACGGATGCGACATTCCAAGAATGAAAAAAGGCTGGGATGAATGGATTCGATGGGCCACTATCTCTTGGCATGGCAAGAGTTTCGTCAATTTTTCTCGTAAACTGAGTTTCGCAGCTACAGTGTATCATGTATGGCAAGAACGGAATGCAAGGATCTTTGCTGGAATGTCTAGAACTTCGAATTTGGTCTTTAATCAAATCGAATGTATCATTCGTGATAAGCTTGATTTGATGAGGAATGTCGTACCAACAAATGAAAACAAAAGGATCCAACGAGCTTGGAGGGTGAATAACATAGATTCTTAATTTGATAGTTAGCTGGTTGTATTGGTTTCCCTATCAAATCTAGTGAGGTTTCAGTTTATGGTCGGTGGCTAGCTTTGTAGCCATCTGTTTTTTTATGTTTTTGTTATCATTGTAAATCGGGGTATGCCCCTTATAATGTTTGTATCTTCTTCTTTTAATACATACGTCAACTTACCAAAAAAAAGAAATGGGGAGCGACCCGTTTAGACTTGGGGGAGATAAAAGTCTTAATGAGGAGATGATTTGTGCCAAACCACTATTACAGAGACTTATATCTGAAGCTCCAAGGTTTGAATCAAGGTTATAAGACAGTAGATGAATATCACAAAGAGATGGAGATAGCAATGATTCGGGCCAATGTTGTTGAGGATAGAGAAGCCACCATGGCAAGATTTTTTAATGGGTTGAATCGGGACATTGCCAATGTGGTTGAGCTACACAACTATGTGGAGCTAGAGGACATGGTTCACATGGCTACGAAGGTGGAGAGACAACTTCGGAAGGGACATGCTCGGCCAGCGTTTAATTCGGGCTCTTCATCATCTTGGAAGCTGAATATAAAGAGAAAGGGTATTGTCCGACCAAGATCCTTTGTTCCTTCTAGAACTGAACCACCAAAGTCTAAAGTTGATGTTCCTACTGATACCAAAGGTAAATCGAAACTCAACCTAAACATACCCGTGATGTTAAATGTTTCAGGTGTCAAGGACATGGACATTATGCTTCAGAGTGTCCAAACAAGAGAAACATGATGATTAGAGATAATGGTGATATGGAATCTAAAAGTGACAGATCTGATTGTGAAGGCATGCCACCATTAGAGGATAGTGATGGGGATGAGTTAGCATTACGGTTGGGGAGTCCTTGGTTATAAGACGAACACTTCAGTGTTCGAGTAAAGGAAGATGAAATTAATCAACAAAGGGAGAACATCTTCCATATGCGTTGTTATGTACAAAGCAAGGTGTGTGGTTTAATTATAGATAGTGGAAGCTGTGTTAATGTTTGTAGTACCACCCTTGTTAGGAAACTGAATTTGTGTACTGTTAAGCATGCTAAACCATATAGATTAAAATGGCTGAATGATAGTGGTGAAGTGAAAGTGACTAAATAGTTGTGGTTCCATTTTCGATTGGGAAATATGTTGATAAAGTTTTGTGCGACGTGGTACCAATGCAAGCAAGTCACCTCTTGTTGGGGAGACCATGGCAATATATGATAGGAAGGAAATTCATGATGGGGTTAAAAATAGGTATACCATTGTAAAAGATGGTAAAACCATCACTCTTGTACCTCTTACACCCAAACAGGTGTATGATGATCAAATAAAGCTAAAAAGTGAGCATGAGGCGATGGGGAGAGAAAATCAAGGTGAGGAACAAGGAGAGAGAAGACCATCAGATTCGGCTAGAACTCAAACCACTACAACCCATTCGGCCACCCATCCAAACACAAGCAAATATTCAGCCAACACTCCAAACAAATCAAACCATTCGACCACAACTCAAAAACACCCAAATCTAGCCGAGAGTGAAGGTAAGACAAGAGGAGCGAAGAAAGTCAGTAAGGGTGATGAGAATTGTGTGGAAAAACTAAAGAAACAACCTAATTTTTATGCTAGAGAGGGTGAGGTCAGATCTGCATTTTTCACTAACAAGCCAATGGTTTTACTTGTGTACGAGGCTTACTTTAATACTAATGATTTTGATCATATTGTGCCTAGTGTGGCTATTGCTTTGTTGCAGGAGTTTGATGATGTGTTCCCTGACGATACTCCTAGCGGATTACCACCATTGAGGGGGATAGAGCATCAGATTGATTTCGTACCGGAGCTTCAATTCCTAACCAACCAGCCTATAGAAGCAATCCCGAGGAGACAAAGGAGCTTCAAAGGCAAGTTGATGAGCTTATGGAAAAGGGCTGCATTCGCGAGAGTATGAGCCCGTGTGCTGTACCTGTGCTACTTGTGCTTAAGAAGGATGGAACATGGAGGATGTGGTCCCTTCGGGGACATCTGATAAAATTGGAACGATACAAAGAAGATTAGCATGGCCCCTACGCAAGGATGACACGCACAAATCGAGAAATGGTCCAAATTTTTGTCAACTTACCAAAAAAAAAACATGGAGGATGTGTGTTGATTGCCAAGCCATCAACAACATAACGATAAAGTATAGACACCCCATTCCTAGGCTTGATGACATGTTAGATGAGTTACATAGATCCTGTATTTTCTCTGAAATCGACTTGAAAAGTGGGTACCATCAAATTAGAATGAAAGAAGGTGATGAGTGGAAAACAACATTTAAGACTAAGCATGGTTTGTATGAATGATTAGTAATGCTATTTGGACTTACAAATGCACCTAGTATGTTTATGCATTTAATGAATCATGTGTTGCGTGCATACATAGGTAAGTTTGTGGTTGTGTATTTTGATGACATTCTGATCTATAGCAAGAACTTAACTGAGCATCTTAATCATTTGCGTAATGTACTTAGTGTGTTGCGTGGTGAGAAATTGTATGCTAATCTTAAAAAGTGTGCCTTTTGCATGGAGAAAATTGTGTTTCTTGGCTATGTTGTAACTGCACAAGGTATCGAGATGGATGAGGAGAAAGTTAAGGCCATCCGGGATTGGCCTATACCTAAATCGGTAAGTGAGGTAAGGAGTTTTCATAGGTTAGCTAGTTTTTATAGGCGATTTATGAAAGATTTCAGTACAATAGCTGCACCCTTGAATGAAGTTGTTAAAAAGTCAGTTAAGTTTAAATGGGGGGAGGAACAAGAATTGGCTTTTGTTCTTTTGAAAGATAAATTATGTTTTGCACCTGTTTTGGCTTTACCTGACTATACAAGCATTTGAAATAGAATGTGATGCATCTGGAATGGGAATAGGTGCTGTTTTGATGCAAGGTCGGAGACCTATTGCATATTTTAGTGAGAAGTTAAGTGGAGTGACCTTGAACTATCCCACTTATGACAAAGAACTCTATGCATTGGTAAGAGCACTTGAGACATGGCAACATTACTTGTGGCCAAAAGACTTCATAATCCATTCGGATCATGAGTCCTTGAAACATCTGAAAGGACAAGGTAAGTTGAATAGGAGGCATGCAAAATGGGTTGAATTCATTGAAACTTTTCCTTACGTAATCAAGTATAAGCAAGGTAAAGAGAACATCGTAGGTGATGCACTTTCGCGCGGGTATGTTCTTTTTTTACACACAATGAATACTAGATTGCTAGGCTTTGAATATGTGAAGGAATTGTATGATAATGATTCGACTTTGCCGAGATTTATAATGCATGTGGACATTCGGCTTTTGGTAAGTTTTATTTGATGGATAGTTATTTGTTCAAAGAGAATAGATTGTGTGTTCCTGCTAGTTCTTTGTGTGAATTGCTTGTTCGTGAAGCACATGGGGGTGGTTTAATGGGTCACTTTGGAGTTGCCAAAACCTTGGAAGTATTGCATGAGCATTTTTATTGGCCAAAGATGAAAAGAGATGTGCAACGAATTTGTGAACAGTGCATTGCTTGTAGAAAGGAAAAATCTAGAGTACAACCGCATGGACTATATACACCATTACCTGTGCCTACTGAACCTTGGGTAGATATCTCTATGGACTTTGTTTTAGGTTTACCTAGGTCAAAGAAAGGTAGTGACTCTATTTTTGTTGTGGTTGATAGGTTTTCTAAAATGGCGCATTTCATTGCATGCAATAAAACGGATGATGCATCTCATATCGCAGACTTATTTTTAGGGAGACTGTACGTTTGCATGACATTCCTAAGAGTATAGTGTCAAATCGTGATGTTAAGTTCCTTAGCTACTTTTAGAAGACCTTATGGGGAAAGTTGGGAACTAAACTCTTATTTTCGACAACATGTCATCCTCAAACAGATGGACAAACTGAGGTAGTGAATAGAACATTATCCCAACTTTTGCGTGCTATAATTCAAAAGAATTTAAAGAGTTAGGAAGAATGTTTGCCTTTTGTTGAGTTTGCTTATAATAGAACTGTGCATTCGACCACTGGTTTTTCTCCATTTGAAATTGTTTATAGTTTTAATTCATTGACTCCTATGGACTTAATTCCTTTGCCTTTTGAAGAAAAGGTAAGTTTAGATGATGAAAAGAAGGCAAAGATGGTGAAACAACTTCATGAGGGAGTTCAACTGCAAATAGAAAAAAAGAACAAACTTTACGCTTCTAAAGCAAATAAGGGACGTAAACTAGTTGTTTTCCAACCCGGTGATTGGGTTTAGGTGCGCATGTGTAAGGAACGATTTCCTAACCAAAGGAAATCAAAATTGCAGCCTCGTGGTGATGGTCCATTTCAGGTTTTAAAGAGAATCAATGACAATGTAAACAAAATTGACCTTCCAGGTGAGTATGGTGTAAGTGCTACCTTTAATGTTGCTGATCTTACGTTGTTTGACACAGATTTTGATTCGAGGTCGAATCCTTTCGAGGAGAAAGGGGAGATGTGGACCAGCCCAGAAACACCAACAAGGACCCATTACATGTTTCAAATGGTCCAATGACTCGGTCCAAGACAAAGGCATTGAAAGCGGCATTGAATGCATTGGTTTTGAATGTTTCAACCAAGTCAGAATTGAAAGGTCCATTAGAGTATCAAGAGGAGACCCTAGTACATTTTATCCATGTGCAAGAAGGGTCCAACACAACCTTATTGGGGCTATGAGGTGAGGACAGCTAAGGAAACAAAAGAATCCTTCTACAACTTGGAAACAACATGGGTGGCTACCTTTTCCTTTTGTTTCTAGGATTAAGGGACTGCATGGAAGGCTATAAATAAACCTTGAATCAGTTCTATAATATTTTACTTCCTTCTCTTCTTCTCATGACAGAACATGGATTTAATATTATGGGCTTTGTTTTATTTTGTTAGCTAGCCCAAGGCTTGTTTTGGCTTAATTAATATTTTGTTTTCAGTTAGGATCCAAAGCTTTTTTGGATTAAGTTATGGGTTTTTCAGTTTAGGGTTTCGGGTCAGTTTTGAGTGGACCTCATATAAGTCCACATAAGGGGTCCATTAGGGTTAATTTTTCAAGAACTATTTAAACTCATGTAAGCCAAAATTTCGGACTTTGATGATAATTACTTCGAATTTTTCAGTTTTAACATGTGAGAGTGATTCTTGCATTCTTCAGTTCTTGAACAAACCGAATCGACTTATCGAAGATTAACGGCTTCGTGGCGTCATTCTACTCAATCCAATAGTGTTGGTGCCTTGGGGCAGGTTTCCATTGTGTCACACTCCTATCAGACCTATTTCGGCTTTCCGGGATCAGATCTCAATCTTGATTGTGGGTTGTGTGACCACGTGATCACGAGGTTCGCATCACACATTATTCCTTCTTTTCTATCAAATCGATCCAACCACTACCTACATTCCTCAAAATTGTGCACCACGAATAAGAGCTAATAAATAGACCGATGAGCCCATAGAAAGACATCACGATCCCTTGTGGAGACAAAATGATTTGCTAAGACGGGAATAAAGATATCAAATTTATGTCGAGATAACTGGGCAATTTTTTTTCCAAAATAAAAAAAGAGTGTTTGGCTTGAAAAAGTAAAGGATTTCTAGTCACCAGTTACCCTATAAATGAACATAAACCAAGTCTTTAAGTAAGATATCCAGCATCTGATGTTCATACAGCAGTATCCACAACTCCTTTTCGGGCTCCATAGCAAGAAATAGTATATTTTGTTAAAGACAATCCTTCCTGTAGATTGCTTTGAAAGGGTAAATCAATCATTTGTCCTTGTGGATCCGACATTAATTCTCTCATACCTACTAATTAGTGTACTTGAGATGCATTTCCCCTAGCTCTTAAAAAGAACATTATATGGACTAGATTAAAGGTTTCGTCATCCTAAAATTCGGATTCTTTTCTTGACACAAATATTCACTTGTAGCATACCATATCTCAATGGATTAACGTAATTTTTCTATCACGTGTACATTTCCATAATGATGGTATTTTTTTAAAAATCAAACTTTGTTGTTCAGCATCTTGGACTAGCCATCCTTTCAAAGGTATTGTTAAAAGATCATCAATTCCTAATGAAATAGATGTAGCAATGGCTTGCTAGAAATCCAGAGTCTTTACTTGATCCAGGATGTGTGATGTATATGCCATTCCGAAGTGATCTATGAATCGACTAATAATTCATTTAATGGCAGTTCCATCTATCACTTTATTGTGAAAAAAGAGATTGGCCCGTTCGGTCATAAATAGAAGCGAAACAAACCCCTTTATCCTAAATAATATTTTTTGATTTTTTTTATTTTAAAAAAGAAATTCTATAAAGAAAGAATAATATGGGCCCCTTTTTTTAATCCCAAAGACTCAATTCAACGCAACTAATCAAGAATAACGTAGGAAGAAGACAATCTGACCGAAACTCATTTGAAACAAGATCAGACCCGAAACAAAGACAACACAAAGAAAAATTGACGTGGAAGGTAAAAACAAAAATACAAGAAATGAAAGGATATAACCTGATTAATGGAGTCAAACTCTGATACCAAATCATGCGAACCTCTTGAACACGCGGTCAAGCAACCCATACGCGAAGACACCAAATTCCTGGAAAGCCAAGTAAATCAGGTTTGATAGGAGTGTCACACAAAGATAACTTGTACCTAGGCACCAGCACTATTGGAAACGGAAACCCCCACCCAATGAATATTAATTTGGGAATGAGATGTATAAGGATGACGCCACAAAGTCATTTGTTATTCGATAAGTAGTTTTTCGGTTCTTTAGAGAACCATGGAAGGGGGATTATCCCACCAACACAACACACAAAGTGCAGCAAACAATAAGTTTTATTAATCTGAATTGTCTAACCTTACATGTTTATGCCCTTATTTATAGTGACTCCAAACTAGAATAAACCCTAATGGACCTCTTATGTGGACTTATATGATGCCCATTTATAATTAAACCCAAATAATATAAATAAACCCTAAACAAAGAAGAAAATAATAATAACAATAATAAATCCAAATTTAATATCCTAAATATGATGGGATCAAATTTGCTACCCTTTAGAATTCCCGTATGAGCTAGGAGAATCAAATTTAAAGTTGTCTTCTCTTTAGTTTCCTTGTTTGCAAAGTATTATTAGCTTACTTGAAAACTTATTTAATGATAGATTCCAATTATAATAAGAATAGAATAATTGTTTCCATACACCATAAGGATTCCACATTAATATGAAGTCCAGACCACATATGGAAACCATGTTGTTGCCCATTAAATATCCTTGCAAGACTAGGAAATTCCCAAAACTAGCTGCCACGTCCTTGTAAGAAAAGAATCCTATCCAAATAGGAAGTGCATAAGTCAAAAGAAAATAAATAACAATATTTATATAGCCTCTATTGACCAGTAGTATTTCAATGCCTTTTCAAACTTTGATTGACATGAAATTGTAACTCAAGGTAGGAAAACATGTTAAGAGACTCCACATAAAATTTTAACTCGATCCAACGGTCAAATTAGGAATTATAATTGTTGCCGTGAAACTAGATAGTTGCACGTTTTATGTTAGATTCTGAATTTGATTGTTTTTTTGTTGCCCGAGATCATATTACCATTTCAACCCAACTGACTTTTTAATAACTTCATTCAAGGCTGCAGCTATTGTACTGAAAAACTTTCACAAAACGCCTATAAAAACTACCTAACCCATGAAAATTCCTTACCTTATTGATTTGGGTGCATGCCAATTCCAGATAGCCTTAACTTTATCATCATCCATCTCGATACCCTGTGTAGTTACAACATAGCCAAGAAATAATTTTCTCCATGCAAAAGGTACACCTTTTAAGATTAGCATATAATTTCTTAGTACACAACACATTAAGTACATTACACAAATGATCAATATGCTTAGTTAAGTTCTTGCTATAGATCAGAATGTCATTAAAATACACAACCAAACTTACATGTGAATGCACGCAACACATGATTCATTAAACGCATAAACGTACTGATGTGAATCTCGTGATCACGTGGTCACACAACCCACACGCAAAGATACCAAATTCCTGGAAAGCCAAGTAAATCAGGTTTGAGAGGAGTGTGACATAAAGATAACTTGTACTTAGGCACCAGCACTATTGGAAACGGAAACCTGGGACCAACGAATATTAATCCGTGAATGAGAAGTATAAGGATGACGTCACGAAGTTAAATGTTCTTCGATAAGTCGTTTCAGTTCTTTAGAGAACCATGGAACGGAGAATATCTGAAAGTTTCATCCCCCTTACATGTCTGATTATGGCTTTATTTATAATGACTTTAAACTGAAATAAACCCTAATCCCTTATGTGTACTTATATGAGACCCACTTACAATTGACCCAAATAAGTAATAATAAACCAAAAACTAAGAAAAAAAATAAAAATCTGAAATTAATATCCTATATATGCTAGAATAAGATTTGCCACCCCCAAGAAGTCCCAAATAGACTAGAAATTGTGATTTGAATATGGAATTAATTCTGAAATCTTCTTGCCTTGTTATGCTTGGTTTCCTTATTTTCATGGACAATTAATGAAGAAAATCTTCTTCTTTTATACCTGCCAATTTAGTTTCTTTCGTAGAAACCAAAATGTCATTACATACCACCAGCCATTCTTTCCTTAGTGTAGCTACGATGAATAAGGAATCCTTGTAAAAAAAGGATTCTGAAATATTAATGAATCATTGCTACACTTGGAAATTATATTGCAGCCTATTAAAGATCCTTGTAGAATTAGGAGATTCCTAAAACAAGCTGCCACATTCTTGTAGGAAAAGGATCCTTACCAAATAGTAAGTCCACAAGTCAAAAGAAATTGAATAATAAAATTCGTATAGCTTGTTGTGACCTATATTGCAAGCCCTTCTTGAACTTCGATTCACCTAAAAGTTTATCCCAGCATAGATAAATACTCTTGGAATCTTCTGGTAAGATTTGGAATTATACTCAATAGCGTGAAACTGGACAGTAGGAAATTTTATGCAAAAGTCTGAATTTGACATTGCTTGGATCGTATCACATACTGGGTGTATTTGTAAATTCAAATGGCATTACTAATCATTCATACAAACCATGCTTCATCTTAAATGTTGTTTTCCACTCATCACCTTCTTTCATCTTAATCTGATGGTACCCACTTTTCAAGTCAATTTTAGAGAAAATACAGGATCTATGTAACTCATCTAACATGTCATCAAGCCTATGAATGAGATGTCTATACTTTTACCGTTATGTTGTTGATGGCTCTATAATCAACATACATCCTCCATGATGCGTAATCATGCCAACGACCCAACACCAAGCATAATCATGCCAACGACCCATTGGAGGTGCCAATTGGGCCAATCACAAGAGCTAGGGTAAAGAAGCTTAAAAAAGCATTGAATGGGCTTGTTTAGAACATATGGAGCAAAATGGACCTAGAGGGGCTTGGGACATTTAAGTAGCATGAAGGACAACACTAAGGGGTTGATGTCCGACCCAATACCAGCCTTGTAGGGCTTGTTATTTTTCCTAATGCTACAAGGATAAAAAGTCAGTAATTTATTCTCCTAATTAAGTAAGGAAGTTGGCCATATCTTATTCCTAAAGAGGGGAGGACTATTTGATATGCCGTGAATGATTCGAAAATCGACAACAATGAATCTGACGAAAATGGATGAAGGATGGGTCTGGTTGTGTTGTCTTTCTTTTGGTGTTTAGGCTGGATTATAGTGATTTCAAGGTAAATAAGATGGAGGATAGACTAGAATGATACTTTGATAAGTCGATCTGGTCGCCACAAAGATCAATCTAGGATTTCGATGCCACACTCTTTGTGATTGAAGAGTGATAAGTCAAGTAGGGTTCTTCACAAAATTAATTTGGAAGAACAACTCTTAATTCTGTGAATTAAGTTTCAAATCTTGGTCAAAAGTCATTTATTACATATTCTGATACTATATTTATAATTGGAACATCCCTCCAAATTTAGAAAAAATTCAACATGGCAGAAGTCAAGCCCAAAAAACAGGACTTTGACAAACTAACCTAGACAAATTAACTAGCACACGTTTTTTGACCTTTCTAACATAAACAGACCAAATTTAAAACAACAACCATATCTTCTTACACAAAAGTCCAATGCAATCATGGTTGGACAATCTAGAAAGAACACGTTCTGAACTTGAAATCCACCTAGATTAGTCTTGTTTTCACATGCAATGGATGACTTCAAATTCGAGTTCAAATTCATTTGCTGTTTCGACCATAAACAAGATCAATTCCTTCACTTATTTGCATATCAACCCAAATTCAAGTAGCCCAACATCAAAAGAACCATTAAGGGCTTTTCCCATATCCAAGTTCCAATTGTAGGCAAATAAACATCCTTGAACCAATTTCAAACTGATTGTTAATTTTTAACTCCGGCGTAGCTTCAATCATTCCAATTTGACTCGTCAAGGCCCTTTGTAGTTGTTTCTCTCTCGCTCTTGTCATTGGACCATCTGAATCCTCTTGCATATTAGATATAGCTTTACAAGATGGATTATAATTCCCATGATGCATATCACTATTTAAGGTTTTTCTGAACTTAGGAAGGAAAGTAATTAAATCAGCAATAAAGGAGGAAATTTGTTTTCTTATTTGTCCAAGTTAAACAAGGAAATCCAAGCTAATCAACGACATCAAATGGGGGGCAGCAACACAAATTTTTCAAATCAGATTTTTCCTAGTTTATTTAAGACTTCTTAAGGGTGACAAATCTGATTCTAGCATATTTAGCATGATAATTTTTGGATTTTTATTATTTTTATTATTTTCTTCTTAGTTGTTGGGTTATTATTACTTATTTGGGTCAATTATAGGTGGGGTTCATATAAGTCCACCTAAGGGGGGGTCCATTAGGGTTTCTTTAAGTCTAGAATCAGTATAAATAAAGGCATAACCAAACATGTAAGGTTACACAATTTTCAGATCAATAAACTTCTTTGTTGCACTTATTGTGTGTTGGTGGGATAATCTCCCTTCCTTGGTTCTCTAAAGAACTGAAAACGACTTATCGAAAAACAACTGTCTTCGTGGCGTCATCCCTATACTTCTCGTTCGCGAATCAATATTCGTTGGGTGGGGGTCTCCATTTCTAATAGTGCTGGTGCTTAGGTACAAGTTATCTTTGTGTCATACTCCTATCAAAAGAGCTTCAAAGGAAAGTAGATGAGTTGATGATGAAGGGGTACATTCTTGAGAGCATGAGTCCTTGTGCTGTGCCAGTGCTACTTGTGCCTAAAAAGGATGGAACATGGAGGATGTGTGTCAATTATCGTGCTGTCAATAACATAACGGTAAAGTATCGACATCCTATTCCTAGGCTTGATGACATGTTAGATGAGTTGCATGGATCATGTATTTTCTTTAAGATTGACCTAAAAAGTGGGTACCGTCAAATTAGGATGAAAGAGGGTGATGAGTGGAAAAGTGCATTTAAGACTAAGCATGGTTTGTATCATTGAAGAACTTGAAAGGGCAAGGTAAGTTGAGTAGGAGACATGCTAAATGGGTTGAATTTATTGAAACCTTTCTGTATGTTATCAAGTATAAGCAAGGGAAAGAAAACATTGTGGCTGATGCACTTTCATGCAGGTATGTTCTTTTATCTACTTTGGATGCTAGATTTCTAGGATTTGAACACATAAAAGAATTGTACAAGGATGATAGTGATTTTGCTAATGTTTACAATGCTTGCGAAACTTCAGTTTTTGGAAAGTTTTATAGACTTGATGGATATTTGTTTAAAGTGAGTCGTTTGTGTGTTCCATTAAGTTCTATGCGTGAATTGCTTGTACGTGAAGCACATGGAGGCGGGTTGATAGGGCATTTTGGTTTTATTAAGACTTTGGATGTGTTGCATGAGCATTTTTATTGTCCTAAAATGAAAAAAGATGATGTGCATCATGGGAATTATAATCCATCTTATAAAGCTAAAACTAATATGCAAAAGGATTCAGATGGTCCAATGACAAGAGCGAGAGCGAAACAACTACAAAGGGCCTTGACGAGTCAAATTGGAATGATTGAAGTCTGTGTCGGAGTTAAAAATTAGCAATCGGTTTGAAATTGGTTCAAGGATGTTTATTTGCATACAATTGGAACTTGGAGATGGGAAAAGCCCTTAATAGTTCTTTTGATGCTGGGCTACTTGAATTTGGGTTGATATGCAAATAAGTGAAGGAATTGATGCTGTTTATGGTCGAACAAAGAAATGAATTTGAAGTCATCCATTGCATGTGAAAACAAGACTAATCTAGGTGGATTTCAAGTTTAGAACGTGTTCTTTCTAGATTGTCCAACCATGATTGCATTGGACTTTTGTGTAAGAAGATATGGTTGTTTTAAATTTGGTCCGTTTATGTTAGAAAGGTCAAAAAACATGTGCTAGTTAATTTGTCTAGGTTAGTTTGTCAAAGTCTGTTTTTGGGCTTGACTTCGCCATGTTGAATTTTTCCTAACTTTGGAGGGATGTTCCAATTATAAATATAGTATCGAGAATATGTAATAAAGGACTTTTGGCCAAGATTTGAAACTTAATTCACAGAATTAAGAGTTGTTCTTCCAAATTGATTTTGTGAAGACCCCTACCTGACTTATCACTCTTCAATCACAAAGAGTGTGGCGTCGAAATCCTAGATTGATCTTTGTGGTGTCCAGATCGACTTATCAAAGTATCATTTTAGTCTATCCTCCATCTTATTTACCCTGAAATCACTATAATCCAGCCTAAACACCAAAAGAAAGACAACGCAACCAGATCCATCCTTCATCCATTTTTGTCAGATTCATTGTTGCCGATTTTCGAATCATTCACGGTACATCAAAAGATGTGCAACGCATATGTGATAAATGCATAACTTGTAGGAAAGCAAAGTCTAGGACTCAACCACATGGCTTATATACCCTTTTGCCTGTACCGAAAGAACCATGGGTAGACATTTCGATGGACTTCGTCTTAGGTTTACCTAGGTCAAAACGGGGTAGGGATTCCATCTTTGTAGTTGTTGATAGGTTTTCAAAGATGGCACACTTCATTCCATGTCATAAAACTGATGATACAACTAACATTGCTGATTTGTTTTTTAGGGAGATAGTACGACTTCACAGGTCCCTAAGAGCATTGTTTCTGATAGAGATGTTAAGTTCCTTAGCTATTTTTGGAAGGTGTTATGAGGAAAATTGGGTACTAAGCAGTTGTTTTCAACTACTTGTCACCCCCAAACAGATGGACAAACCGAAGTAGTTCATAGGACCTTAACACAACTTCGTGCTGTCATTCAAAAGAATTTAAAGAATTGGGAAGATTGTTTGCCATTTATAGAGTTTGCATATAATCGTAGTGTGCACTCTACTACTGAATTTTCACCATTTAAAAATGTGTATGGATTTACCCCTTTAACTCCAATGGATTTGATTCCTTTGCCTATTGATGAAAGGGTTAGTTTGGATGGTAATCGTAAAGCACAGGTGGTGAAAACACTTCAATGAGAATGTGAGGCAACAGATTGAAAAGAGGAATCGTGTGTATGCGACCAAAGCCAATAAGGGGCGTAAACATTTTGTCTTTCAACACGGCGATTGGGTTTGGGTGCATATGCGCAAGGAGAGATTTCCGGCCCATAGGAAATCAAAGCTACAACCACGAGGAGATGGGCCATTTCGGATCCTTGAGAGGATCAATGACAATGCTTATAAAGTTGATTTGCCAGGTGAGTATGGTTTTAGTGCTACCTTTAATGTTTCGATCTTATTCTCGTTTGATGTAGGTGATGATTCTAGGTCGAATCATTTTGAAGAGAGAGGGGATGATGCGGATCAGCCCAACACCAAGCGTAATCATGCCAACGACCCATTGGAGGTGCCAATTGGGCCAATCACAAGAGCTAGGGCAAAGAAACTTAAAGAAGCATTGAATGGGCTTGTTCAAAACATATGGAGCAAAATGGACCTAGAGGGGCTTGGAACATTTAAGGAGCATAAAGGACAGTCTTTAATTCATCTAGTTCAAGTCCAAGAAGAGCCCAATTTGTTTGGAACAAGGGGTTGATGTGTCCGGCCCAATACCAGCCTTGTTAGGCTTGTTATTTTTCCTAATGCTACAAGGATAAAAAGTCAGCAATTTATTCTCCTAATTAAGTAAGGAATTGGCCATATCTTATTCTTAAAGAGGGGAGGACTATTTTATGCTTTTCCTAACTTAGGAAGGAAAGTAATTAAATCAGCAACAAAGGAGAAAATTTGTTTTTTTATTTGTCCAAGTTAAACAAGAAAATCCAAGCTAACCAAGGACATCAGGGGGCAGCAACACAAATTTTCCAAATCAGAATTTCCTAGTTTTATTTAAGACTTCTTAAGGGTGACAAATCTGATTCTAGCATATTTAGCATCATAATTTTCAGATTTTTATTATTTTCTTCTTAGTTTTTTGGGTTATTATTACTTATTTGGGTTAATTGTAAGCGGGCTTCATATAAGTCCACTTAAGGGGGGGTCCATTAGGGTTTCTTTAAGTCTAGAGTTGGTTTAAATAAAGGCATAACCAAACATGTAAGGTTACGTAATTTTCAGATCAATAAACTTCTTTGCTGCACTTATTGTGTGTTGGTGGGATAATCTCCCTTCCTTGGTTCTCTAAAGAACTGAAAACGACTTATCGAAGAACAACTGTCTTCATGACGTCATCCTTATACTTCTTGTTCGTGAATCAATATTCGTTGGGTGGGGGTCTCCGTTTCCAATAGTGCTGGTGCCTAGGTACAAGTTATCTTTGTGTCATACTCCTATCAAACCTGATTTACTTGGCTTTCCAGGAATTGGTGTCTTTGCGTGTGGGTTGCGTGACCACGTGATCACGAGGTTCGCATCAACCTTGCTCATACTCTCACAAAGGTATGAGCCCTTCATCGCTTCGAGATTGCTTCTATAGGCTGGCCGGTTAGAAATTGAAGCTCCAGGTATGAAATCAATTTGATGTTCCATCCCCCTCAATAGTGGTAATTCGTTAGGAATATCATCGGGGAACAAATCATCAAACTCCTGTAACAAAGAAATAACAACACTAGGTACAATATGATCAAGATCTGACCTCACCCTCTCTAACATAAAAATTAGGTTGTTTCTTTATTTTTTCTACATAATTATCATCACCCTTCTTGACTTTCTTCATTCCTCATGTCTTAACTTTACTCTTCGCTAGATTTGAGTTTTTTTGAGTAGTGGTCGAATGGTCTGATTTATTTGGAGTGTTGGCTGAATATTTGTTTGTGTTTGGATGGGTGGCTAAATTGGTTGTAGTGGTGTTTTGGGTTCTGGCTGAATCTGATGGTCTTCTCTCCTCTTATTCCTCACCTTGATTTTATCTCTCCATATGCTCACTTTTTAGCTTTATTTCATCATCATACACCCTTTTGGGTGTAAGAGGTACAAGAGTAATGGTTTTACCATCTTTTACAATGGTATACCTATTTTTAACCCCATCATGAATTGTCTTCCTCTCACATTGTCATGGTCTCCCAAACAAGATGTGACTTGCTTACATAGGTACCGCATTGCATAGAACTTCATCAACATCCCAATAAAAAATGGAACCACAACATGTTTATTCACTTTTACTTCACCACAATCATTTAGCCATTGCAATCTATATGGTTTAGCATGCTTAACAATACACAAATTCAGTTTACTAACAAGAGTGGTACTGCAAACATTAACACACCTTGCACTATTTATAATTAAACTCCACACCTTGCTTTGTACATAGCATTGTATAGAACTTGAAGTGTTCGCCTTATAAACAAGGACTCATCAACTAGTAATGCTAACTCATCCCCATCACTATCCTCCAATGGTGGCATGCTTTCATAATTAGATTTGATATCACCATTATCTCTAATTATCATGATTTTTTTGTTTGGACACTCCGAAGCATAATGTTCATGTCCTTGACACCTGAAACATTTAACATCACGAGTATGTTTAGATTGAGTTTCAGATTTACCTTTGGCACCAGTAGGGACATCAACTTTAGCCTTTGGCGATTTGGCTTTGGAAGGAACAAAGACCTTGGCCGGACAATACCCTCTCTCCTGAGATTCAGCTTCCAAGATGATGAAGAACTGGAATTAAACGTTGGCCAAACATTTCCCTTCCTAAGTTATCTCTCCACCTTTGTAGCCATGTAAATCATGTCCTCTAACTCCACTTAGTGTTGTAGCTCAACAACATTGGCAATGTCCCGATTCAACCCATCGAGAAATCTAGCCATGGTGACTTCTCTATCCTCAATAACGCTAGCTCGAATCATTGCTATCTAATCCCAACAAATCTCCGTAATATTCATCTACTGACTTATAACCTTGATTTAGACCTTGTAGCTTCAGATATAAGTCTCTGTAATAGTGGTTTAGGACAAATCATCTCTTAATTAAGACTTTCATCTCCCCCAAGTTTGAACATGTCGCTCCCCATTCCTCCTTTTACTTATTACAATCTAATCCCACCAAATCAATGCATACTCTATAAACTCAATGAGCACCAATTTCACCTTCTTTTGTTAAGAATAGCTAAGGCAATAAAAAATCCAATCAACCTTTTTCTCCCACTCCAAATAAGCCTCAGGATCATTTTTACCTTAAAAGTTATGAATTTTCAGTTTATTGGAGTCCAGGTCCCCATCCACATCTTCATAATTCCCCATGCCATGAAAATTCACATTCCTCCTAGCCCTATTCAGTCCAGACCTGATTCCTTGGCCAGAAGATGCAAAATCATATAGTACTCATCACCTGCATCTTCGTTGTCGTCAACAAACTCTTCAAAATTAGGTCTGACATTCCATACCCTAAGGATCATATTTCCTCGGCGATCAGCCCACATTCTGTTGCTTTATCGAATTCACCTCATCTTTTAGATCCTTGTACGTCCTAGACAAGAGCTCGAGTTGTTGTCCTATGGCTTGCAATTGAAAAATGACATCAACGGGTAAGACCCAGGAACAAACCCACTCACCCAAAACAAAACAGAAACAACATAAATAACCGGGTAAATCCCGGGAACAACTAGGTGAAAATGTCCTCAAAACCTAAAGAGCAAAAAATCAAATCAAATAGGGTTGAAAATATCATCAGAAAATCCCCAAGCCATATGAAGTCTTCTATTAGTAGTCGAAGAAGCCATATATTACAAAAAGAATTAACTTTTGAAACAATACAACTAACAATATCTCTAAAAATCATCGAACTAGTACAAAGAGCATCACTATGGAAGTGAGCATTCCTCTCCCTCCAAATATAATAAACGGCAGCAGCTAATATCAATCTCATAAGCATAGAATTAAGAGAGTAATCTTCATTCAAATCAGAAAGCCAATAGATGGTGTTAACCCAAGAACAGCGGTGAAATGAAATGAGACATTTGGAGCATAAATCAAACCAAATACGATGAGAGAATGGACAATAAAAAAAAAGGTGATCAATATATTCCATATCACCTTCACATAAACGGCATTGGATTGTCTGAATAACACCATAGCACCTTAGCTTATTCTGAGTAGAGAGAGGATCATAAATAGCAATCCACAAGATAAATGAAAATCATGGAATAGTATATTTATGCCAAACAAGTTTAACCACTCAACTTTGTCCCAAACAGGACGAATAGAGAACTTATCCCTTGGAGTGTTCTTCCAACATACAAGGTCACTCCTTCCATCAACCGGGAGAAAGGAAGTGGGAATACATCAAATAAGCTTAATCCATTTTGGGGATCTAGGAGGTGGCCAAATCCATTCCTTACCAGCAATAATAGAACTCAGACGCGCATCCCTTCCTAAGCCAGAATCAGTAACAATCTTATTCTTAAAGAACTCCATCAAGGGGCCCAACGGATGCCAATAATCAAACCATAGAGAAATAGAACGCCCATCTCCAACATGGAAGTAGATAAATTTTTGAACCACACCACAAAGACTGAGAATCTTTCTCCAGCTTCATGAACAGTTTCAAGGGCAAGGAATCGCCCAAAAACTCCTACCACACAACAAATAAGAAGATATCCATGAAGACCATATAGATTTGGTCGGATTACAAGTAGACCATAAGTGTTTAACCATTGCTACCCGATTCCACACTTCAAGATTTTTGACACCTAAACCCCCTTCCTTCTTAGGCAAACACCAAGATACCTAATCGATAGTTTTGCTTCCCTGTAGCCGAGAACACCAAGAAGCTCCATTTTTGTATTAGGATCAACACCACACAAGAACATATTACTCTTATCGGGGTTTGGTGATAAACCTGAAGCAACCTGAAATTGATCAAGACAATTCCTAACCAAAAAAACTGAGGGCACCTTCGCTTTACAAAAGATCATCAAATCATTAGCTAAGTATAAATGAGTAATTTCCTCCCTCTCACAACGCCAATGAAACCTGAAATGAGTATGTCTAGCCATTTGACCCAATAAACCAAAGAGAACTTCCATAACAAGAACAAACAGGTAGGGCGATAGTGAATCACCCTATCTTAAACCTCTAGATCCAGCAAAGAAATTGTGAAGTTCTCCATTGATTGAAATTGAGAATCTAGTAGTAGAGATACATTCACCAATCCAATTAACCATACGAGAAGGAAAGCCAACCGTTCGAAGAATAGCTAATAAGAAATCCCATCTTACCAAGTTATAAGCTTTCATAAGATCCAGAGCATCTAGGCGGACCCTCATTTCTATAATAATTATAAAGAAGCTCTTGAGAAAGTAAGATATTATCACTCATATTTCTCCCCTCAACAAAAGCAGATTGGAAAGGCCCAAGCAATGCTCCTTTAATTCTATTAGTGATGAGCTTGGCAATGCATTTGTAAATGGTATTACAACATGAGATAGGCCTAAAGTCCTTAACCTTTGATGGGTTAGGGAGTTTAAGGATTAAAGATATAGTTGTAGCATTTACCTGCTTGAGAAGCCAACGAGAAAAGAAGAAAGACCAAATAGCATTAATAGTGTTCGGGCCGACAATACTCCAAGTGATACAGTTTAGCCTTGTGATACGACCCAAGTAAGGTCAGATTCGAGTTATGACGTCAAAGTTTCTACCGTCCAATTTTACACTATTAAGCATAACTCTAAATCCAACTGTTGGATTGAGCTAAAACTTTACCAAAAGATTCTAGATGTATTTGTCTATGTTAGGGTAAATTTTCTGGTGAATCAAAGATCAGAAAGGACTTGCAATACAGGTTAGGACAGGTTGTATGAATTCTGTTATTTACTTCCTTTTCACTTATGGACTTCCTATTTAGTAACAATTTTTTTTCTAAAAAGATGTGTCAGCTTGTTTTGGGAATTTTCTAGTTCTATAAGAATCTTTAATGAGCTGAAACATAATTTCCAAGAGTGGCAATGATTCATTAATGTTACAGAATCCTTTTCTTAAAAGGATTCCTTATTCATCCTAACTATAAAGGAACAAAGGGTTGTTGCTATTTAATGATAAATTAATTATTTTTATTATTTTTTTCATTTTTGGGCTTAATTAAAACTTTGTTTTGACCAAGGATCCAAGGCTTGTTTGGATCAGGTTATGGGCTTTTGATTCATTTTTGTATGTGGGTCAGTTCAGCCCACAAGGGTAGATCCATTAGGGTTAAATTTAAAAAAATATTTAAACACATGTAACCTTAATTTTGAAGTCATTGATGAATATTACTTATGAATTTTTCAGTTTTAACATGTGAGAGTGATTTTCGCATTCTTCAGTTTTGACTAGTGGACTTCCTATTTAGTAACAATTCTTTTTCTAAAAAGATGTGGTAGCTTGTTTTGAAAATTTCCTAGTTCCATAAGAATCTTTAATGAGCTGAAACATAATTTCCAAGAGTGGCAACAATTCATTAATGTTACAAAATCCTTTTCTTATAAGGATTCCTTATTCATCCTAACTATACAGGAAAGAAGGGCTGGTGCTATTTAATGACAAATTAATTATTTTTATTATTTTTTTTCATTTTTGGGCTTAATTAAAATTTTGTTTTGACCTAGAATCCAAGGCTTGATTGGATCAGGCATAGGCTTTTGGTTCAGTTTTGTATGTGGGTCAGTTCAGCCTACAAGGGTAGATCTATTAGGGTTAATTTTTAAAAATTATTTCAACACATGTAACCTTAATTTCGAAGTCATTGATGAATATTAATCTGAATTTTTCAGTTTTAACGCGTGAGAGTGATTTTTACATTCTTCAGTTCTTGAACGAACTGAATCTGATTTATCAAAGATTAACTGGCTTCGTGGCGTCATTCTACTCATTCCAATGGTGTTAGTGCCTTGGGGCAGGTTTCCATTGTGTTACTCTACTATCAGACCTATTTCGACTTTCCAAGATCAGATCTCAATCTTAATTATGGGCTGCGTGACCACATGATCACGAGGTTTGCATTAGTTGGCATCCGAGCTAGGCTCCGAAACTAGGTTATATTCTTCTATTATTTTCATTTTTCTTTAGTGTTCCTTTAAGTTCTTCAGTGTTTGCATTGTTTATCTTCTTGTTCTTTGTGTCTGCGTCATCTAAACAAAAATAAAAAAGGTTATATTTCATCTTGTTACTGTCTTTAATCATATTAGTAGCATGTATAAAAAAAAACAGAGAGATTAGATGAAATTTGAAGGATGATTCAATTTTGCTGTAGAAGCACAACTCTTCGTGAACCA
Organism: Populus x sibirica; assembly: GCA_019202695.1. Lineage (NCBI taxonomy): Eukaryota > Viridiplantae > Streptophyta > Magnoliopsida > Malpighiales > Salicaceae > Populus > Populus x sibirica. Next base: position 537,711 of record JAGMVL010001759.1, on the reverse strand, counting down.
TAAGCAAACCACCTCAGAATCAAATAAACTTCATATTCTGTCTATTGAAGGTGAGATTGGATCATATATCAAATGTGAGCTTATTCTAATATTGTTTGCTTGAGATTTTAATTCGAGATTTAATTTTGAACCATAAGCAAACCACCTCAAAATCAATTAAAACTTCATATTCTGCGTATTGGGGTTGAGATTGCATCAGAATATAATATCTTTTTCTCGAGTTTTTAATTCGAGGTTCAATTCTACTACAGAAACACAATTCTGAGTGAACTATCAGCAAGTCACCTCAGAATCAATTGCAACTTAATATTCTGTCTATTGGGGGTGAGATCGAAACATATATAAAATTTAGACTTATTTTGATATCGTTTGCTTGAGATTTTAATTCAAGGTTCAATTCTGTTGTAGAAACACTACTCTCAGTGAACCATAAGCAAACCACCTTAGAATCAATTTAAACTTCATATTCTATGTATTGGGTGTGAGATCGCACCATATATTAAATTTGGACTTATTTGAATCAGGGTTGCGTGACCATGTGATCACGAGGTTCGCATCACCAAGATTTCTTCATTGGTTATAGGAGTGTCGAGGAAAATACTTTGAGGGTGAGATAATCATCTAGGGAGAGCTCCAGAAAGCATAGAAGAATCAAGAACAATTTCAGAATTAGAACCCCCCAAAATCTTCTGAAAGTAACTCACAATAATATCCTTAACCTCCAAGGCATTTGTAAAACACATCCCATTTTCATCATAGATAGAGAGGATCTTGTTACGGCTATGAAAACCTTTCACCGAATTGTAGAAGAATTTTGAGTTTTTATCCCCCAGATTCAACCATTGCAGCCATGACTTTTGCCAAAGGAAACTCTCCTTAGCTTCAGCAAGCCTTACATACTCCTTCAGCTTCAGCCATGCTCAGTTCTATGGATCTCTAAATCTGAAGGATGTGTTTGCATCCGATATTGAGCCTATCCATCTTCCGCTTAGCCTCTAACATCCTCTCCGATATCTTACCAAAGTACTTGAGATTAATCTCTTTTAAAACCCCTTTAACATTTTTCAACTTGTTACATAAAACATACATGGGAGTGCTCGTGACCTCCTTACACCATGTCTAGGAAATTAGGGGAGAAAAGGAGGATGATCTGCTAAAAAATCAAAGAACTTGAATGGAATCTTCCTTTTTGGCAAACTCGCTAGCTTAACTAACATAAGAGAGTGATCTAAGATACCAAAGGGTAGAAAGCAAGTTTCCGAACCTGTAAATTCACAATTCCATTTGACATTAACAAGAACCTGATCCAGCTTCTTCAAGATAGTATTGTTACATTGCCAATTGGTCCAAGTGAATCTAGAACCCATGAATCTAAGATCTTCTAAACATGACAGAATCACACAATTGTTGAGGTCATTTTGCCACCCTCGACCATGACGTAGTGCCTTCGCACTTCTCATCGAGTGATTGAATAGCATTGAAATCCCCCAATAGAATCCACAGGATAGTCTTCTAGGCAGTACTACAGTTAACAATTTCAGCCCACAAAGCCTCTCGTTTAGATGGACAATTATCTCCATAGACAAAGGAAGCATTGAAGGAAACATTTGATCCTACCATAATAATGACAACATGAATAATCTGATCCAAGCTACCCAAAAGATCAACCTTCAAAACATTACGATCCTAACCTACCCAAATACGACCACCATTAGAATGATCATAAAACAAGTAAGCCCAATTATGAAAAGAAGTTTAGAAACATTATCCTTATTCACCTCCCTAACATGAGTTTCAACAAAACCAAAAGGAGCTACCGAATGCTTTTGTACAAGATAACAAAAAGCTGAATATTTACGGGATCATTCAAACCTTTGATATTCCAACATCCAATAAACATAGTGAATGACACGACCAAAAAATTGATGTCTTCTCCCAAGTGTAGGAATGTCGAAGTAATAAATAACCCGGCAAGACCGGGGTCGAACCACAGGGAGGTTAGCTATATAAATTATAAATAACAACAACAACAACAACAATAATAATAATCATCCATTGACTTAGAGAGAGAGAGAGAGAGAGAAAAGAGAGAAAGAGAGAGAGTGTGGTGCTGTCGGAGCTACATCTACTCCGTTCACCGTTGGATTGTTCTCATTTTTGACTATGTTGTTCCTTCCAACCTTCTCTCAACATTGACCGAACGGATCTGTTATCCAATCAACGAGGTAAGAGATATTGATCTCGCAATATTTCTACTATTCTGCATTTTCGGTTTCGGAACTATGGAGAAGTGGTGAAGTTGCAGCATAGTGAATGGATTTTCTTCATGATTTCTCTTATGGCTGTCATAGACATGAAGGCCTTTGCCATATGTGAAGATTAAATCACAGTTCATTGGATAAGCTTCATTTTTCTTGCTAGTTTCAGAGTGATTTGTCATAGCTTGATCTCCTGTGTTCACCGTTGGATCGTTACCATTTTTGAGTATGTTGTTCTTCGGAACCTACTCTACATCTTGACCGAATGGATCATTGTTACGATCAGTGTACTGGGAGATATTGACCTTGTAATTCTATAATTCTCTTCTTCCTTCATGAACTAATCCGCATCTTCTTGTTTATGAGATTAGGTTGTTGTTATTTCGAGCTTAGGTTGCTTCTTGGACTCAGTTTATCTTCTTAGAATTTTGTTCTCTCTAGTATTTGTATGCTACCATAATGTCTCTATGTTCTTCGTGGAAAATGTTCCAATGGTTAGCTCTAACATTGAACAACACAATCAAGTTAAGTCTGGACATACATTAAGATTAGAACTGCAAGATATGTTGAATAGCCATGGGATGAGGATTTCTCGGTTTCAAGCTGATTCGATGTTAGCATAGAGAAACACTCTTCTGTCCAAGCTTCTAATGTTGTTCCGAAATGAACCATGTGTTGGGTTCTAATGTTGATGAGGTGAAGGTAGGGTCTCATCAACAAGAACAACTAAAACTTAGACCCAAATTGAATTTTTTAAATGCTTTGAAGGGTTTTGATGTTGTTGACAATGAGGGTAGCAAGACCCTTGGCATTAGTTCAGTCCATAATCTCCACTTGATGTGTTTGAAGATGGCTGTGAATTTTGGAAATCCACCCTAGTTGGTCATTTTGTAGGGCAGAAATTACCGTATCTCGTGGTTAATTCTATTGCCAAAAGAATATGGGGCTCCTACGGTCTATCAGAAGTTTTGTCTTCGGATAATGGTTTCTTCATCTTCACTTTTGATTCTGTCGATCATGCCACTAATGTGCTTGGAAAGAGCCCCATGGCACATGGCAAACAAGCCTTTGGTGCTTAAACGTTGGCAACCGAACATGCAATTTTTGAAAGATGATTTGGCCGAGTTCCGGTATGGGTTAGGCTGTATAATGTCCCTCTCGAGTATTGGACTATTAAGGGGTTGAGGCTGTGTAGCGAGTGCTATTCGAGTCCCCCTTCATGCGGATCATACTACATTGTTGCGTAAAAGGCTTAGTTACGCAAGAGTTTGCGTTGAGATAGATGCTTCGAAGACGTTGGTTAAGGAATATGATCTTCGTTGTCCAAATGGGTTATTCATAACAATTTCAGCCGAGTACAAATGGATACCGTCGGAAGTGCAGTAATTGCAATGTCTTTGGACACACCACGGCACTATGTGCTACTAATAACATTGATAATCTTAAAGTGGTGGCGAGAGGGTAAGAGGAATCTAGGAGCTATGAACTCTAAATCTGCGGATAACAAAGCGAGAATCGGTTTTAGTGGCGGGTAGTTGGTTTACGAAACAAGGGTTACGTGAGTGGGGAGAATGCTCCCTTGGCATCTAAAGTGGGTAATTGCAATGAGAATGGTTGTTCAACATCTGGTATACATATGTCGATTGTAATATGAATGATCATGCGGCATCGAGATGTGCCCAATGCTTGCTTGTCATGAAGATGAAAATCCTTCCTCTCCTCTTGTCTCGAAGAGTTTACGAAAAGACATGAAACAGGAGCAAGGGGCTGCAAGTCTTGCTTTAGACCAAGATATGGACGCAATGGGAGGTGATACAGATGGGGAACGAACCGATAAGGAGTTAACGTCAACGATCCCGACAACCCCTCAAACCCCGAATTCCACGAAAGGGAAACGTGAATCGAGTTAGCTATTAAGGCTAGAGACTCTCTAGAGAAAAAGAAAAAGGGTTCAAAAGCCTCTTCAAAGAAGAATAAGAAATCCGGCTCCTCTCCGGGAGGCACGTCAAGGTAATCTTTGTGTTGTTGTTTGTACTCCTCTCTATTTTCCTATGATTATTGGATGTTGGAATATTAGAGGTTTGAATGATCCTATAAAGCATTCAGAATTGTGTCGGCTCATCCATCAAGAGAGGATAGCTCTTTTTGGTCCGGTTGAAACTCGAGTTAAAGACAAGAATAAAGATAATGTCTCTCAACTTCTTCTGCGTTCTTGGTCCTTCTTGTATAATTATGATTTCTCTTGTCGTGGTCGTATTTGGGTTTGTTGGAATGCTGATACGGTGAAGGTGGATGTTTTCGGAATGTCGACCAGGCTAATCATGTTTCGTCACTATATTAGCTACCAATATCGGTTTCAATACTTCAATTATTTATGGAGACAATAATGCTTCCTTACGTGAGGCATTATGGTCCGATATAGTGAGTCGTAGTGATGGATGGGAGTCAACCCCGTGGATTCTTATGGGTGACTTTAATACTATCTCGCAACCAGTCGGACAGAGTTAGGAGGGTCTACTACGTGGGCTGGGTACCATGGACAGATTGGATACATGTATTCGAGAAGCAAAAGTAGATGATCTTCGGTATTCAGGTATGCATTTTACTTGGTCGAACCAATGTCCTGAGAATCTGATTATGTGGAAACTAGATAGAGTGCTTGTCAATGAGAAGTGGAATCTGAACTTCCCATTATCGGAAGCGAGATTTTTTCCTTCGGGTATGTCGAGACCATTCTCCTATGGTGGTAAAGGTTATTGGCAATGATCGAACATAAAGAAACCATTCGGATTCTTTGATATGTGGATGGATCTTGACGAGTTCATGCCCTTGGTGAAGAAGGTATGGGATCGAATTCGGGGGGTTGTCCAATGTATCACCTGTGTTGCAAACTAAGAAAGTTAAAGCGAGAATTGAAACTTTTCAATATGACTCACTTCTCCAACATTTCAGATAGAGTTAAAGATGCAAAAAACAAAATGGATAAGGCTCAACAGGCTCTGCATACAGCGCATGCGAGAAAGGGATGCTATTCGTAAATACGCTTCTACCGTCGAGGGCTGAAGAGAGTTTTTTCAAACAGAAGGCAAGGATACAATGGCTTAGCTTGGGGGATCGAATACTAGCTACCTTCACAAATCAGTAAATGGAAGACAGAATAGAAATAAGCTTCTATCACTTACAAGGGAGGATGGAGAGGTTGTCGAAGGACACGAGGCAGTCAAATCAGAAGTAATTGCATATTTCCATCGTGTGTTAGGAGTGGATCCGATGCCTAGGGTTCTGAACAAGGAAGTGATGGAATCGGCAATTAACTTGAAACTGTCTTCAACGCAACGAAGCATGTACTCGCACAAGATGTAACAAGGGAGGAGATTAAGCATGCTATGTTTAGTTTGAAGAATAACAAAGCCCCTGGGTCCGGATGGCTTTAACGCGAGGTTTCTTCAAAAGAATGTGGCACATAGTTAGGGAAGATGTAATCAATGCTGTTAGATCCTTCTTTTAGACTCGTAGAATGCTTAAAGAAATGAATGCTACATCCATTTCCCTTATTCCTAAAGTTGCTAATCCTACAAGGTTGACAGATTTTCGTTCTATATCTTGCTGCAATACAATGTACAAATGCATCGCTAAGATTCTAGCTTTGGGAGAATCAAAGTTGTTTTGCCATCCTTAGTTGGTCCATATCGGAGCGTTTTATCTCGGGATGGAGAATCGGTGATAACATTCTTTTGTCTCGGGAACTAATGAAAGGCTATCATAAATCTACGGGACACGCTCGTTGTGCTATGAAAGTTGATCCGATGAAGGCTTATGACTCGGTGCGGTGGGATTTCGTTGACGCTATGTTAATAAAAATGGGATTCCCTAGAACAGTCATTGATTGGATCATGGTTTGTGTTACATCATGTCAATTCTCTATCAACGTCAATGGTGAGCTTGCGGAGTTACTTTCAAGGGGAGGAAGAGGGCTGAGACAAGGGGATCCATTATCCCCATATTTGTTTGTCCTATGTATAGAAATCCTTTCGGGGCTATGTATGGAAATCCTTTCGGGGCTATTCTGTAAGATGAGTGCCAACCAAGAATTCAAGTTCCACTGGAGATGCAAGAAGGATAAAATTTCACATCTTTGTTTTGCGACGACTTGATGATTTTTAGCAACGGGGATGTAAACTCAATTCGTATGATCGGAACCGTGCTCACAAAGTTTCAAGATCTATCGGGTCCGTATCCAAATCCAAACAAAAGTGACATCTTCTTGAGCGGTGTGTTAAATGCTGAGAGGGAACAAATTATTCATATTCTTGGGTTTAGAGAGGGGAGCTCCCTATGAAATATTTGGGAGTACCTCTTCTCTCATCCGGACTAAAGGCTGTTCATTGTAAGGGCCTCGTGGATCGAATCACCTCTAAAGTTCGACATTGGACTTGTAGAACACTCTCGTATGCGGGACGGGCACAAGTGATTAATTCAGTCTTATTTTCCATGCGGGTCTATTGGGCATCTCTCTTTCTCTTACCTGGGCAAGTAATTAAAAATGTGGAGCAAATTATGAAATCCTTTCTTTGGTCGGGTTCGGATATGAGAACTACTGGGGCTAAAGTGGCTTGGGATCGGGTATGTCTTCCAAAAAAGGAGGGGGGGCTAGGAATAAAAAGGATAACGAGAATGGAACAAGATTGCTTTGTTGAAACACATTTGGAACCCGTGCAATGACTCGGATGGCTCAATATGGTCTACCCGGATCGGATCCAATTTGTTGCGAGGTAGGAATTTCCCGGACAATCAAGACGCCACGGAATTGCTCTTGGGCTTGGGGAAAGATTCTAAAGCTCGGATCCTTAGCATGGCCGAAGATGAAGTACATCATAGGAGATGGAATGACAACCTCTCTATGGTTTGACAATTGGCATCCTCACGGCCCACTCGTGGATTCTTACGGGGAAAGATTCATCTATGATTCGGGTATGGCCAAGAACGCGAAGGTGAATGTGCTAATTCATAACTCGAGAATGGAAAACTCCTACCACCCAAGCTATTGGCTGGCACCCCATTATAGAAGCTATTCCTTCCAATTCTAATCCTAAGATGGGGCAAAAAGATGAGATAGTTTGGTTGGATTCGCCAAATCACGATTCTCGGTCAAAGTAGCTTGGGAACAACTAAGACGTCATCGTCGGATGGTTGAATGGCATGACATTGTGTGGTTCAAGAATGCTTTGTTCCAAGACATTCATTTCTTCTATGGATGGTTGTCCAACAGAAACTCACAACTCAAGATAAACTTCATCGGTTTGGTATACATGGTCCCAATAGATGCTCACTCTGTCTCCGCAACAATGAGGATCACAACCACTTGTTCTTTGAATGCTCCTATACTAAAGCGATCTCGGTGGGATGTTTGTGACAGATGCGACATTCCAAGAATGACAAAAGGCTGGGATGAATGGATTCGATGGGCCTTGTCTCTTGGCATGGCAAGAGTTTCGTCAATTTTTCTCGTAAACCGAGTTTCGCAACTACGGTGTATCATGTATGGCAAGAACGGAATGCAAGGATCTTTGCTTTGGAATGTCTAGAACTTCGAATTTGGTTTTTAATCAAATCAAATGTATCATTCGTGATAAGCTTGATTTGATGAGGAATGTCGTACCAACAAATGAAAACAAAAGGATCCAACGAGCTTGGAGGGTGAATAACATAGATTCTTAATTTGATAGTTAGGCTGGTTGTATTGGTTTCCCTAACGAATCTAGTGAGGTTTCGGTTTATGGTCGGTGGCTAGCCTATAGCCATCTCGTTGGTTTATGTTTCTGTTATCATTGTAAATCCGGGGTATGCCCCTTATAATGTTTGTATCTTCTTCTTTTAATACATACGTCAACTTACCAAAAAAAAAACAACAACAATAATAATAAGTTAAAGAGGACTTTGAGATGTAAGATTAATGTGAGGATTAAACACCGATAAAAACAAATGTCAAGGTTAGAGGATCCACTAATGGTATTTTAAACAAGTATAGTATAAACTCTTTTTATTACTCAACTGGAAACCACACACAAAGAAGGTTCCAATCGGATGATTTGTCATTAATAGCTCATTATAAATTGTTAACATGATCATATTAATTATCTTATTTAAGTAACACCAAAATTTTAAATATTATCAGGAATTCATGATGCTAACTTATGTTAACAACAAATCAAGTTCCTTTCATAGCACAGGTGTAGGTTATACCATACGGTTGGGCTATGAAAGTGCCAAGCATTTGTTGTACCAAGTGTTATACAATACAAATCTAGATTAACCATTTAACAAGCAAGGTATTAAGAATTAATAAGATAAAAATGATAAGACATGTTAATAGCAAGTTGTTTAGGATATAAGAATTTAAGTCCATATTGAGTTTATATTATACTTATGAATTTACACCATTAGTGTAACTTTTTCACCTTGACATAATAAATTTAGCTAAACATAATGAAGAAGAGAAATATAAATAAACAAGATAAGAACATAAATAAGATATAAGTTAACTAAGTAAAATAAAAGAAAATGAAAAAGCACAAACATGATATAAATGAAAGCAAAACTTAAGCATTACAAAAATATAAAGAGAGAGAGAGAGAGCAAGAGCAAGATCTTGATCTGAACAACCAAGCTCCCAAATGCATGGCAAATGCCTCCTTTTATAAGTCAAAATTTGGAACTATTGATTTGATGACTAAGTGTTGAGTGGGTGGCCAACTCTTGACTTGGTGACAATCCTTATCTTCTTGTCTGAACAACAAGTCATTGCTAATGTCAGAATTCGAACAGACTTGAACCATGAGAGTTCTAGAAAATTGTCTCAGCTTTGCAACAAAAAAAAATTAAGATCATTTGGACTTCTAGAACTCAAGATATGGGTTGAACACCGAACGATTAATGCAGGGACTGGGGACAGATTCAAACTTCTTTGTTGTTGCTACAATTTGGACTTGAAAACGGCCTTTTTAAATCTTGGACTCCCATGAAAGTTTTAGGACTATGTCTTAGCTTTCCATCCATATAAAGCATACCTAAATCCAAGATCTACAGCTCCAGATATGACCCGATGACCGAACAGTGTTCCAGTTTGGACTGAACCAACATCTCTTTTCTAAGTTTGGCCCTCTCTTTGTCCTTTCAATTTTAGTACTTAAACTGATCAATCAATCCTTTTATTTATGTGATAGGCCTGCATTTAAGATGAACATTTACCATAAATGAAAGGTATCTGCTCAATAAACCTTGATAAAAATACACTTTTAAGTACTAATCACCCTCAGCCAGCTTATTACTAGTCCCTAGTAATCAAAGTGTTAAAATAGAAAAACAATTTGCAAATTCCTCAAAGCAAGGGATTTATCATTCAACTTCCATTAATCTATCCAGATAAACAAACTCTCATTAAATTTATATATCTGCTCAATAAACCTTCCTTTTGTGTTTAATATATCAACACATAGTTATGGGGCTTTACTTGGAAGAAAATAAAATTTTTGTTCTAATGTTTAAGGTTAACTTCCTTAGGTTGGGATTATTATTTTTTTCTTCTTTTTTTTCTTTTTTTATTTTTTTTTAATATATATACATATAACTTAAAACACAATGCATCTTGATGCGAACCTCGTCATCACGTGGTCACGCAACCCACAATTAAGATTGAGATCTGATCCCGAAAAGCCGAAATAGGTCTGATAGGAGTGTGACACAATGGAAACCTACCCCAAGGCACCAACACTATTGGATTGAGTAGAATGACGCCACGAAGCCAATTAATCTTCGATAAGTCAGATTCAGTTCGTTCAAGAACTAAAGAATGCAAGAATCACTCTCACACGTTAAAACTGAAAAAATCAGAAGTAATTATCCTCAAAGCTGCCGAAATTTTGGCTTACATGAGTTTAAATAGTTCTTGAAAAATTAACCCTAATGGACCCCTTATGTGGACTTATATGAGGTCCACTCAAAACTAACCCAAAACCCTAAACCGAAAAGCCCATAACTTAATCCAAACAAGCCTTGGATCCTAACTGAAAACAAAGTATTAAGTAAGCCCAAACAAGCCTTGGGCTATAGCTAACAAAATAAAATAACAAAAATAACAAATTTGTCATTAAATACCACCAGCCTTTCTTTCCTTGTGTTGCCAAGATGAATAAGGAATCCTTATAAGAAAAGGATTCTGAAACATTAATGAATCCTTGCCACTTGGAGATTATATTGCAGCTCATTAAAGATCCTTGTGGAACTAGGAAATTCCCATAACCAGCTGCCACAATCCTAACCAAATAGAAAGTCCACAAGTCAAATGGAAGTAAATTACAAAATTCATACAACCTCTTTTGACCAGTATTGTGGTGCCTTTCCAAGATCTGGTTGACCTGAAATCTTAACACATAGTAGGACAATATGTATGGAGAGTCCACATAAAATTTTAGCTTGATCCAACGGTCGGATTGAGAAATATAATTATTACCGAAAACCTGGACTGTTGCGCTTTTTACGCCAAAATCCGAATCTGACCTTACTTGGGTCGTATCACAAGGCTGAACCGTATCACATCTTTAACCCATGTAACGAGCTTTCGACTAATGACTCCCAGACCAGTTGGTCTTAGGGCATTAGGCGTTAAGACACCCCTACGAGCTTAGTAACTCGGGTTGCGGAATGCGATACGTAGATAGTGCAATGCTTGATTCCCTTAAGCTTTTCTCCTCAACCCATGTAACAAGCTTTGGGCCAATAGCTCCCAAGGAAGTTTTGACTTTAGGGTATTAGGTGTTAAAACACTCCTTCAGGCTTAATTGCTTAGGTTAGGGAGGCTACGAAACCAAACTTATCTACGTTTTTATTATCATTATTTTTTTGTTTGTTTTTTTTTTTTGCAAATTATATACTATCCATTTCCCTTAGTTGTTGTTACCTTTAACAAAAGAACATAAATAATGTAATAATCCAATGTGCAACCCACAATCATATGTTAAAGTGTGTGTGTGAAAATAAAGGTTTAAGAATACTTGTTAAATGAGTATATGAGCAGAATCAAGTAATAACAATGCGAGAGTTTGTAAACCTGAATATTTCAAGAAGTATTCTGATAGACCTTGATAAGCCTATTTACTAAGATGCGTCTCAAAAGTCAATAAAATTCCTCCTTACTCTGCCATCCTAATAACAGTTTTGTCAAATGGTTTTAATAATAGCCAAAACAGTTAGTAAGTTAGTTTTTTTTTAATGTCAACTACTACCCTCTCCCTCCAACCAGAACGAGACATTGTCCTCAATGTCATAAGGTAGAAAGATAGAGTATAGAAGACATCACCTGAAATAACGAACACTGACAAACTTGAAACACACTTCCACAAATATAAGAAATAACAAAACAAAATACTATGCTATTAATAAAACCAAAAGACATAAGGTTTCACAAACGAAGGCTCAAATCCAATCTAAGCTTTTTTACAGCTTTCCTTAGTTGACCATTTTATGCGACTCATGGAGGGATCAATTACGGGGATGAAAGATTGTAGTTCGTCAATCAATTGTTCAGCGAAGAGAAGAGAGAGATTATGATTTGTCGTGCCGAAGATGTTAGAAATTCTTGTTCCACAGCTTGATCAAGACAACAAATTATCATAAAAACCATTAAGATTTAACAAACCTATAGGTTTATGGTGATTGAGCAGTTGGGCCCAAGAGGAAATATGAAAGATCTCTTCCAATGTGCCCAGACCACCTGGTAAGGCAATGAAGGTGTTAGCATGGTTAAACATTGCATTCAATCGATCAGACATTGTGGAGACTTGTAGTTCCTCTCCAATTGTTTTTCCAATGATGTCCCCTTTTGCTAAAGCTTTGGAGACGACCCCCAAAACTTGACTACCTCCTAAAAATGCAGCTATTGACACACCTCCCATTAACCCAAGGCTACCTCCTCCATACACTAAATGAATCTTTCTCTTAGCTAGTACCTGACCAAGATGATTTGCTGATTCTAAAAACTTTTTTTCTTTCCCAGGACTGGATCCACTGAAAACACAAATATTTCTTAAGTGATGACTTGAGGAACCTGCCATTTCTACACAATTCTATATTTGTTGAATGTATGGGTTGAGGAGAAATGAAGGGAAGGAAGAGAAGATTTTATAGATGAGAAATTAAAAATGCAATCATACCACCTATATATAGGCCAGCTGGAGTCTCACTCTCTCTCTTTATTTATTTATTTATTTTGAAAAAGCATGTGTATGTACAGGTAGTTGTGATTGTGGCTTATATCTTCTCTTGGTTTTACATCTAAGAACAGCTTGAACGCCCTCTATGGGTTGGGGATAGGCTTCCCATCCAGTTTTCTTAAAAACCAGCAAACAGGGTCTTTTTTAGTCAGATTCCCAAGACTATGTCGAGTATGTTCTTTATGGAATTGTGGCCATAAATCATGAATTGCACAATGCACATCTCCACTAGGATGTGTCTCAAGAGTCAATAAAAGATTATCTAAAGACCCCTTACTCAGGCCATCCTTAATGAATTGTATTTTATCTTCACGGTTTAGAAATACCATTCCTAAAGAATGACATGTTGCATTACAAGTCCATCTGGCACATCTGTGACAGACTTTCAGTCATTTTGCACGACGTTTCTTTGCAAAAATGCTTTTACCTGTCCCAGGCATGTATGAAATGAAAGAATTAGAGGACTCACCGATAATCAGACCTTTGCTTCAATTAGCCAGCAAATATCTTCAGGAATTCCATGATTCATTAACAAACTCAATCTTGCACACCTAGCACGGTAAATTTTTGCAATCGCATTTTGAGGCAAAGCGGGAAAATACTTTTTCAATTTTTCAAGAGTGGTGTCCCTTTTCAAATGAGAATTGTAGAAGAAATTAAAAGAAGGCAGAAAGAGCAAAGAATTGCACAAATATATATACAGATATCAGCTATTATAGGAAACTGAAAAAACCGACTTAAGTCACGAAGTACCGTTATCCGCCATTTGACTAGGGTGAGAGAGACTAGCAAAACAAAATTCAAACCAAAACAAAACACAAAACAATGTGAGAAAAATAATCAATCTTTATATTCAGGATCACTCAATTCAATAGAGTCATTTTCAAGCGAAAAATTATCAAAGTAAACTTTTAAACGATGTCTATTTACCTTGAAAATATTGTCATTCTTTGGATTCTCGATATCACAGGCTCCATATGGATACACATGTTTCACAATAAAAGGACCGTTCCATCTTGATCTTAGTTTTTCAGGAAATAAATGGAGTCAAGAATTATAAAGCAAGACTTTTTGACCAACATTGAATGTTTTTCTCAGTATTTTCTTGTCATGAAACTCTTTGATTCTTGCTTTATGAATTCTTGAATTTTCATATGCATCATTTTTTATTTCCTTAAGCTCATTTATTTGTAATTTTCGCGGTGACTAGCATCATCAAGGTTTGAATTGAAAGCTTTAATAGCCCAATAAGCTTTATGTTCAAGTTCTACGGAGCAAGTGACAAGGTTTTTCATAGACTAGTCTATAAGGTGACATACCTAATGATGTTTTATAAGCAGTTCGATAAGCCCAAAAGTGCATCATTAAGTTTTAAAGACCAGTCTTTCTGATTAGGGTTCACTGTTTTCTCCAAGATCTATTTGATCTCCCTATTAACAAGTTCTACCTGTCCACTCGTCTGAGGGTGATAAGGGGTGGCAACTTTGTGTGTGATTCCATATTTCTTCATTAAAGACTCAAATGGCTTGTTGCAGAAATGTGTTCCACCATCACTTATCATGGCTCGAGGGATTCTAAATTGACTCAAAATATTTTCTTTTAAAAACTTTATCATTGTTTTGTGATCATTGTTTTGACTTGAAATTGCTTCTATCCATTTTTAAACATAATCTACTTCGACTAATATGTATAAGAATAGGATTTAAAGGCATTATGTGACGTTTTGAAATAGATCCCAACTTTTGACAATTTTCACAAGTCTTGCAGAATGTATGTGAGTCCTTGAACATGGTGAGCCAGTAAAAGCCATTTTTTAAGATTTTTGCAGTTGTCTTTCGTGATGAGAAATGACCCTCACATGCCTCAGAATGACAAAATTTAATGACACTACTTACCTCATTGTCAGGAATGCATCTTCAAAATATTTGATTAGGATAATATTTGAATAAATAAGGGTCATCCCAATAAAAATTCTTCACTTCGTTCAAGAACTTTCTTTTGTCTTGGTACTCCAATGAGCTGGCAATTGTCCTGAAACAAGAAAATTAACAATATTAGCAAACCAAGGCATTGTAGAGACAGAAAATAAAGATTCATAAGGAAAGTAGTCATCGATTGGTGTGATGTCAGATCTTGAATCTGTTGTCAATCTTGACAAATGATCTGCAAAAATATTTTCGGTGCCTTTCTTATCTTTTATTGTGATATCAAATTCTTGAAGTAACAAAATCCACCGCACCAATCTAGCCTTAGAATCTTTCTTAGAAAGAAGATATTTCAATGCTTTGCATGATCACTAAAAACAACAACGGGTGAGCCAACAAGATAAGACCTGAAATTTTCATATGCAAATACTATCGCAAGTAATTTTTTTCGAGTGGTGGTGTAATTCATTTGAGCACTATTTAAAGTCTTACTTGCATAGTAAATTACATAAGGTTTCTTATCTTTTCTTTGTCCCAAGACAGCACCCACGGCATAATCACTAGCGTCACACGTTATTTCAAAAGGTAGTGACCAATCAAGAGGTTGAATGACAAGAGCAGAAGTAAGCAAGTTTTTAAGTTTAACAAAGGCTTCTTCACAATGTTCAGTCCATTCAAAAATATTATCCTTTGTTAGAAGGTTACTCAAGAGCTTAGATATTACATTAAAATCTTTGATGAACCTTCTATAAAAACCAACATGTCCTAAGAATGATCTAACATCTTTAATAGATTTTGGTGTTAGCAAGTTAGCAATTAACTCGATTTTAGATTTGTCAACCTCAATTCCTTTCGATGAAACAATGTGACCAAGTACAATGCCGTTTGTTACCATAAAGTGCATTTTTCCCAATTCAGTACAAGATTCTTCTCTTCACACCTACTTAAAACCTTTTCTAAGTTAGTTAAACAATCATCAAATGAATCGTCAAAAACAGAAAAATCATCCATAGAAATCTCAAGAAAACATTCAACCATATCACCAAATATGCTAAGCATGCATCTTTGAAACGTGGCTGGTGCATTACATAATTCAAAAGGCATTCTTCGATATGCAAAAGTACCAAATAGACATTTGAAAGTAGTCTTCTCTTGATCTTCCAATGCAATTTTAATTTGGTTGTAACCTGAATAGCCATTTAGAAAACAATAAAATTCATGACCTGCAACTCTTTTTAGGATTTGATCCATGAAAGGTAAAGGAAAATGATCTTTTCTAGTCATTGAATTAAGTTTCCTTTAGTCAATGCACATGCACCAACCAGTAATAGTCCTGGTTGGAATTAACTCATTTTTCTCATTTGTTATCACAGTGACTCCAGACTTCTTGGGTACAACTTGGGTAGAACTTACCCATTTGCTGTCAGAAATAGGATAAATGATTTCATTATCTAGAAGTTTAATGACTTTATTTTTCACTACTTTTCATATTAGGATTAAGCCTTCGTTGCATTTCTCTAAAGGGTTTAGCATTTTCCTCTAAATAAATCATGTGTGTGCAAATCAAAGAACTAATTCCTTTTATGTCAGCTATGGTCCATCCTAATGCATTTTTGTGCATTTTCAGAGTTTGTAATAACTTACCTTCTTGATATGCATTAAGTTTTGAAGAGATTATTACTGGAAAAGTTTCATTTTCTCCCAAAAATAAGTATTTGAGATTGAATGTTAATGGCTTCAAATCAGGTTTTGGTGGTTGAACACTTGAAGGTATGGACTCAATTGATCATGGTAGCAATTCCTCAATTTTTGGTCTCCAACTATTTGCCTTTGATTCTTCCTGAAAATAAACCATTTGCAAATCATTAGATTCATCAATCTCAATTTCACTGGAAGTGGTTTGAAATTGATCATGAACTAATTTTTCAATAAAGTTCACTTCCTATAAATCATTATCATCTCCAGGTTGCTTGCAAATATTGAAAATATTCATCTCCAATGTCATGTTTTCAAAAGATAGCTTCATCAGTCCATTCCTACAATTAATCAATGCATTAGAAGTTGCAAGAAACGGACGTCCTAAAATAACAGGAAATGAATTACATGCTTCAATAGGTTATGTGTACAAGACAATAAAATCCACAGGATAAATGAATTTATCGACTTGTACTAACACATCTTCAATTATTCATCTAGGCACTTTTACAGATCTATCGGCAAGTATAAGAGTTACAGAAGTTGGTTTTAACTCACCTAGATTGAGACTTTGAAAAACTGAATATGGAAGTAAATTCACACTAGCTCCAAGATCAAGTAAAGCTCTTTCAATTTTATGTTCTCTAATAAATCATGAAATTTTAGGACAACCAGGGTCTTTATATTTCAAAGCATTATTGTTATGAAGAATGACACTTACTTTTTCGGCTAAAAATGCTTTCTTTTTCACCTAAGTTTGTGACTGAGGTAAGGAGTTTTCATGGACTTACTAGCTTTTATAGAAGGTTTGTGAAGGATTTTAGTACTATTATAACACCTTTAACTAAAATTATAAAAAAAATCTTTTGGATTTAAATGGAATGATGAACAAGATAAAGCTTTTAATTTATTGAAGGAAAAACTTTGTTCGATACCTATTTTAGCTTTACTAGACTTTACAAAAGCTTTCGAAGTTGAATGTGATACTTCAGGTACAGGTATAGGAGTTGTGTTGATACAAGATATGAGGCCCATTGCATATTTCAGTGAGAAACTTAATGGGATAGCCTTGAATTACCCTACATAGGACAAGGAGCTCTATGCCTTGGTGAGAACTTTAGAGATGTGGTAGCATTACCTGTGGCCCAAGGAGTTCGTGATACATTCAGATCATGAATCATTTAAGCACTTGAAAGGGCAAGGTAAGTTGAATCGGAGACATGATAACTGGGTTGAATTTATTGAAACCTTTTTGCATGTGATCAAGTATAAGCAAGGTCAAAAAAACATTGTGGTTGATGCACTGTCACGCAGGTATGTTCTTTTATCTACTTTTGATGCTAGATTTTTAGGATTTGAACACATAAAAGAATTGTACAAGGATGATAGTGATTTCACTAACGTGTACAATGCTTGTGAAACTTTGACTTTCGGTAAGTTCTATAGACTTGAAGGGTATTTGTTTAAAGAGAATCTTTTGTGTGTTCCATTAAATTTTATGCATGAATTGCTTGTACATGAAGCACATGGAGGCGAGTTAATAGAGCATTTTGGTGTTATTAAGACTTTGGATATGTTGCATGAGCATTTTTATTGGCTTAAAAAAAAAAAAAAGATATGCAACGCATATGTGACAAATGTATAACTTGTAGGAAAGCAAAGTTTATACTCAACCATATGGCTTGTATACCCTTTTGCCAGTACCTAAGGAACTATGGCTAGGCATTTCAATGAATTTCTTCATCTTAGGTATGCCTCGGTCAAAACGAGGTAGGAATTCAATCTTTGTAGTTGTTGATAGGTTTTCAAAGATGACACACTTCATTCCACGTCATAAAACCGATGATGCAACTAACATTGCTAATTTGTTCTTTAGGGAGATATTACGACTTCATGGGGTTCTTAAGATCATTGTTTCTGATAGAGATGATAAGTTCCTAAACTATTTTTGAAAGGTGTTAGGGGGGAAATTGGGTACTAAATTGTTGTTTTCAACTACTTATCACCCCTAAATAGATGGATAAACCGAAGGAGTTAATAAAACCTTAACACAACTTCTATGAGTTGTCAATCAAAAGAACTTAAAGAATTGGGAAGATTGTTTGCCATTTATAGAGTTTGCATATAATTGTAGTATGCATTATATTACTGAATTTTCACCATTTAAGATTGTGTATGGATTTAACCCTTCAACTCCCATGGATTTGATTCATTTTCCTGTTGATGAAAGGGTTAGTTTGGATGGTAATCCTAAAGCACATGTGGTGAAGACACTCCATGAGAGTGTGTGGCAACATATTGAAAAGAGAAATCATGTGTATGCAACTAAAGCCAATAAGGAGCGCAAACATGTTGTCTTTCAGCCTAGCAAATAGGTTTGGGTGCATATGCACAGGAGAGATTTATGGCGCAAAGGAAATCGAAGCTACACCCATGAGGAGATGGGCCATTTCAGATCCTTGAGCGGATTAATGACAATGCATATAAAGTTGATTTGTCAATTGATAGTGTTAGTGCTACCCTTAATGTTTTTTATCTTTCTCTGTTCGATGTAGGTGATGATTCGAGGTTAAATTCTCTTGAAGATAAAGGGGATGATGCGGATTTGCCCAACACCAAGCTTAATCATGCCAAAGACCCATTGGATTAATTAATGATTCTCCTAGTCTAGAAAGAAAACTAAATTGGTAGGTATAAAAGAGAGTTTTCTTTATTAATTGTTCATGCAAAACAAGGAAACCAAGCCCAATAAGGCAAGAAGACTTTAGAATTAATTCCACATTCAGATCAGATTTCCTAGTCTATTTAGGACTTTTTAGGGGTAACAAATCTGATTCTAGTATATCTAGGATAATAATTTTCAGATTATTATTATTACTATTATTATTATTTTCTTCTTAGTCTTTGGGTTGTTATGACTTACTTAGGTCAATTGTAAGTGGGCTTCATATAAGTCCATATAAATGGGGATCCATTAGGGATTATTTCAATCTAGAGTCAGTATAAATAAAGTCATAACCAGACGTGTGGAGAGCTATGAAATTTTCAAATTAATAAACATCTTTTGCCACAACTTTGTGTGTGAGTGGTGAGATACTCTATTCCTTGGTTCTCTAAAGAACTCAAACAACTTATTGAAGAACAACTAACTTCGCAACATAATCCAATTATAATTTTCAGACTCAAGAATCAATAAATATACTGAAAACAAGGCAAAAGAAAACTACGATTATGATTTTGTAAGAAGCAATGCAAATTCGTATGAATTGTGCATGAAAGAAGACACAAAATAAAACAGAAGTGAAAATTAGGAAGAAAAATTACTTAACTCCTAAATAACCCAATTATAATAGAAATAAAAAATATTTCAATGAAAACAAATAGTAAGGATCACATTTTGGAACATGATGCAAATTTGTCTTATTACCCAATTTTTACCTACCAGAATTAAAACTCAAACCAAACGATATCGAAATGACCTTAAATTTAAGATTTAGTATTTTGATACCAAACAAACAACAAATATCAGTTTATAGGTCATTATCTTGTCCATTTGTTGGAGGATGACAAGTTATAAAAAATCAGAATTTAGTTCCCACATTTTGTTTTTGGTAAGTTGATGTATGTATTAAAAGAATAAGATACAAATATTATAAGGGGCATACCCCAGAATTACAATGAGAATAGAAACATAAAACAACAGATGGCTATAGGCTAGCCACCGAACAGAAAACTAAGACCTCACTAGATTCGTTAGGGAAACCAATACAACCAGCTAACTATCAAATTAAGAATCTATGTTATTAACCCTCCAAGCTCTTTGGATCCTTTTGTTTTCATTTGTTGGTACGACGTTCCTCATCAAATCAAGCTTATCGTGAATGATATATTCGATTTGATTAAAGACCAAGTTCGAAGTTCTAGCCATTCCAGCAAAGATCCGTGCATTCCGTTCTTGCCATACTTGATACACTGTAGCTGCGAAACTCAGTTTACGAGAAAAATTGACGAAACTCTTGCCATGTCAAGAGACAGTGGCCCATTGAATCAATTCATCCCAGCCTTTTATCATTCTTGGAATGTCGCATCTGTCACAAACATCCCACCGATCGCTTTAGAATAGGAGCATTCAAAGAATAAGTGGTTGTGATCTTCATTATTGCGGAGACATAGTGAGCATCTATTGGGACCATGTATACCAAACCGATGAAGTCTATCTTGAGTTGTGAGTTTCTGTTGGACAACCATCCATAGAAGACATGAATGTCTTAGAACAACATTCTTGAACCACACAATGCCATGCCATTCAACCATCTGACGATGAATTCTTAGTTGCTCCCAAGCTACTTTGACCGAGAAGCTGTGATTTGGCGAATCCAACCAAACTATCTCATCCTTTTGCCCCATCTTAGGATTAGAATTGGAAGGAATAACTTCTACAATGGGGTGCCAGCCAATAGCTTGGGTGGTAGGAATTTTCCATTCTAAGTTATGAATCAGGCACATTCACCTTCGCGTTCTTTTCCATACCCGAATCATAGATGAATCTTTCCCCGTAAGAATCCACGAGTGGGGTGTGAGGATGCCAATTGTCAAACCATAGAGAGGTTGTCATTCCATCTCCTATGATGTACTTCATCTTCGGCCATGCTAAGGATCCGAGCTTTAGAATCTTTCCCCAAGCCCAAGAGCAATTCTCTAACACAAAAGTCTTCCAAAAGTAGCTAAGGAACTTAATATCATGATCTAACACTATACTCCTAGGAATACTAATGCAAATCTCTTGATCACGTGGTTAAGTAACCCCCAACGAAGATGATACTTCCCCAATATAGCCTAAATCAGGTTTGAGAAGTGTGACACAATGGAAACCTGTTCAAAGGCACTAGCACTATTGGAATTGAATCAAATGACGCCACACGATCAGTTATATCTTGATAAGTTAGATTTGATATTTGTCCTAGCAAAGAAAACGTGTTGTTGTATCACGCAAAATATAAGTTTATTTTATAAATCCATGGCCACCTGCTTTTCAGCATACAAAACAAATATAATGCTTTAAATAAACCTAATGGATCCCTATATGTGGGCTAATTTAAGTCCACTTACAAAATTAACCCAAATAAGTAATAATAAACCAAAGATTAAGAAGAAAATAATAAAAATCCAAAATTAATATCCTAAATATGCTAGAATCAGATTTGACACCCCTAAAAAGTTCTAAATAGACTAGGAAATCTGATCTGAATGTGAAATTAATTATGAAGTCTACTTGCCTTATTGTGTTTGGTTTCCTTGTTTTACTGGACAATTAATGAAGAAAATCTCCTTTTTTTATACCTGTCAATTTAGTTTCCTTCCTAGACTAGAAAATCATTAATTAATCCTTCCTAACTTAGAAAATCAGATATGGCATCCCCCTAACATCCTTTGTTGACTAGGAAACTTTCTCTTTTATTGATAAATATTATCCTAAATAAATGGGAAAATAATGAACGAAATTTTCTTGAATTTTAGGAGAATATTTTTATGATTTAAGTCTTTATAGAATTAGGAAATCAACCCAAACAAATCTGATTTGATCTCAACATCTTAATTAACCTAAACCAACTTTAGACCCCATGTGGCCCAAACTCATGTTCATTAATAGGGACCAAATCAAACCCAAAATACACTCCAAATAAACTGTTTTTGCTGCCCAAAAACATCTCATACATAGTCTGTCCTAATGTGACTGAATTACTTACCAAAAGAATGGCTGAACCCATCATCCATAAGAACCTCAATCTGACCAAATGCACCCCTAAGTAAAACCCTATTATGAAAAACCCAAGGTCGAACCATATAATGAACCGTATTAACAACCAATCTCAAATATATAACCGAATGCATTACTATAAGAAATCTAAACCTGAACCTGAACCGTATCACATCTTGTTGCGGAGACTATGACAATACGATAGGAATGCAATTCATGATGGGGTTAAAAATAGATATACCCTTGTAAAAGATGGTTAAAACATTACTTTTTTACCTCTTACACCCAAACATGTGTTGATGCGAACCTCTTAATCATGTGCTTAAGCAACCCCAAACGAAGATGATACTTCCCCAAGAAAGCCGAGAATCAGGTTCCTCATTAAATCAAGCTTATCACGAATGATACATTCGATTTGATTAAAGACCAAATTCGAAGTTCTAGACATTCCAGATTTGATCTTTGTCCCAGCAAAGATAACGTGTTGCATCACGCAAAACACAAGTTTATTTCATAAATTCATCGTGTTCTGCTTTTCGGCATATAAAAAACTTAATAGATCCCATATGTGGGCTAATTTGAGTCCATTTATAAAATTGACCCAAAAAAGTAATAATAAACTAAAGATTAAGAAGAAAATAATAAAAATAAAAAAAATCCAAAATTAATAACCTCGATATGCTAGAATTGAATTTGTCACCCATAAGAAGTTCCAAACAGACTAGGAAATCTGATCTGAATGTGGAATTGAGTCTAAAGTCTTCCTGTCTTCTTGTGTTTAGTTTTCTTGTTTTAGATAGATAATTAATGAAGAAAATCTCTTTTATATCTATTAATTAGTTTCCTTCCTAGACTAGGAGACTCATTAATTAATTCTTTCTAGTTTAGGAAATTAGATTTGCAGCCCCCTTAACATCCTTTGTTGACTAGGAAACTTCCTCCTTTATTGATAAATATTCTCCTAAATAATAGGTAAAATAATGAACAAAATTTCCTTGAAATACAGGGGAACATTTTATTGATTTAAGCCCTTGTAGAATTAGGAAATCAATCCCAAACAAATCTGATTTGATCCTAACATTAACCCAAGCAAACTTTGAACCCCATTTGGCCCAAACCTATATTTATTAATAGGGACTAAACCAGACCCAAAATACACTCAAAATAAACTTTCTTTACTGCCCAAAAACATTTCATGCATAGCCCGTCCTGATCTGGCTGAATTACCCATCAAAAGAATTGGGCTGAACCCATCATCCATAGGAACCTCAATCTGACCGAATGCATCTCTAGGTAAAGACCCATCATGAATAACCCATGTCTGAATCATATACTGAACCGTATCAAGAAACAATCTCAAACACATAACCAAATGCTTACAATAAGGAATCCAAGGCTGAACCTAAACTGTATTAGGTGTATGATGTGATCATTAGATTCGGTTAGAACCTAAAACATACCCAAATGAACACAATGACAATACATATAAAATTGATCTTTCAGGTGAGTATGGTGTTAGTGTTACCTTTAATGTTGTTGATCTTACTTTGTTTGACACAAGTTTTGATTCGAAATCAAATCTTTTTTAGGAGAGAGGGGATTATTAAGATCAACTCAACACCAAGCTTAATCATTCTAAAGACCCACTGAAGGTGTCAAGTGAACAAAGAATCTTAAAGAGGCATTGAATGGGCTTGTTCAAAACATATGGAGCAAGATGGACCTAGAAGAGCTTGAGACGCTTAGGGAGCATGGAGGATAGCCTTTTATTTTATCTAATCCAAGTCCAAGAAGAGCCCAATTCGTGTGGGTCAAAGGGTTGATGTCCAGCCCCATAACAACTTTGTTAGGCTTGTTTTTTTTTTTCTAATGGTTACAAGGATAGAGAGTCAACAATTTATTCTCTTAAACAAGCAAGTAATTAAATCAACAAAAAAAAAGAGGAAATTGGCTTTATTATTTTCCAAGTTATACAAGGAAATCCAAACTAATCAAGAAATAAAGGGGCGGCAACAAAGGAATCCAAATCAAATCAGATTTTTTCCTAGTCTACAAGGGACATGTAGTGGCAACAACTAGTCTAATACATGCAAGGAAGGTTTATTTAGCTATAACAACTTATAAACTAGGAAAATCAAATTATTTAGCTTTTATTTCCTCTATTATATACAGTAACAATATCAGACTTCATTTTATTCTTAGTTCTTTATGTTTTGTGTTATATTTGGGTTTAATTGTAAGTGAGCCTCATCTAAGTCCCAAAAAGGGAGTCCATTAAGGTTAATTTAAGTCTAGAGTTAGTTTAAATAGAGCCATAACCACAACTGTAAGGGTACATAATTTAGATTAATAAAAAAAATTTGTTGCATTTTGTTGTGTGGGTTGGTGAGAAATTCTCCCTTTCTTGGTTCTCTAAAGAACTGAAAATGATTTATCAAAGAACAATTGACTTTAGGGCGTCATCCTTATACTTTTCATTCGCAAATCTATAATTGTTGGGTGGGGGTTTTCGTTTCCAATAGTGTCGGTGCCTAGATACAAGTTATCTTTTGTGTCACACTCCTATCAAACCTGATTTACTTGGCTTTTATGGGAATTGGTGTCTTTACGTGTGGGTTGCTTGACCGCGTATTCAAGAGGTTCGCATCAGGGGATGATGTGGATCAGCCCACAAACATCAGCTATGACTCGGTCTAAGATAGAGGCATTGAATACATTGGTTTTGAAGGCTTAGATGGTGAAAAGAAGGCAAAGATGGTGAGATAACTTAATGAGAGAGTTCGATTGTAAATAGAGAAAAGGAACATAATGTACTCTTCAAAAGCAAATAAGAGGCGGCGTAAACAAGTTGTTTTCCAATGATTGGGTTTGGATGCCCGTGCATAAGGAACAATTTCCTAATGATGCGAACCTCATGATCACATGGTCACGCAACCCACACACAAAGACATCAATTCCTAGAAAGCCAAGTAAATCAGGTTTGATAAGAGTGTGACATAAAGATAACTTGTACCTAGGCACCTGCACTATTAGAAACGGAGACCCCCACCCAACGAATATTGATTCGCGAACAAGAAGTATAAGGATGACGTCACGAAGACAGTTGTTCTTTGATAAGTCGTTTTCAGTTCTTTAGAGAACCAAGGAAGGGAGATTATCCCACCAACACACAAGAAGTGCAGCAAAGAAGTTTATTGATCTGAAAATTACGTAACCTTACATGTTTGGTTATGCTGTTATTTATACTGACTATAGACTTAAAGAAACCCTAATGGACCCCCCTTAGGTGAACTTATATGAAGCCCACTTACAATTGACCCCAATAAGTAATAATAACCCAAAAACTAAAAAGAAAATAATAAAAATCCAAAAATTATCATGCTAAATATGCTAGAATCAGATTTGTCACCCTTAAGAAGTCTTAAATAAACTAGAAAAAATCTGATTTGGAAAATTTGTGTTGTTGCCCCCCTTAATGTCCTTGATTAGCTTGGATTTCCTTTTTTAACTTGGATAAATAAGAAAAAAAATTTCCTCCTTTGTTGCTGATTTAATTACTTTCCTTTCTAAGTTAGTAAAAGCATTAAATAGTCCTCCTCTCTTTAGGAATAAGATATAGCCAACTTCCTTACTTAATTAGGAGAATAAATTGCTGACTTTTTTTTTTATCCTTGTAGCATTAGGAAAAATAACAAGCCTAACAAGGCTGGTATTGGGCCGGACACATCAACCCCTTGTTCCACACAAATTGGGCTCTTCTTGGACCTGAACTAGATGAATTAAAGGTTGTCCTTCATGCTCCTTAAATGTCCCAAGCCTTTCTAGGTCTATTTTGCGCCATATGTTCTGAACAAGCCCATTCAATGCTTCTTTAAGCTTCTTTGCCCTAGCTCTTGTGATTGGCCCAATTGGCACCTCTAATGGGTCGTTGGCATGATTACGCTTGGTGTTGGGCTGATCAGCATCACCTAACCAAAGGAAATCGAAATTACAACCCCTTGGTGATGGTCCAATTCAGGTTTTAGAGAGGATAAATGATAACGCAAACAAAATTGGTCTTCTAGGTGAGTATGGTGTTAGTGTTACCTTTAATGTTGTTGATCTTATTTTGTTTGACTCAGGTTTTGATTTGAGGTCGAATCCTTTCATGTTTCAAAAGGACCAATGACTCGGTCCAAGACAAAGGCATTAAAAGAGTCATTGAATGCATTGGTTTTGAAGGTTTCGACCAAGTCAGATTTGAAGGGTCCATTAGTATTAAGAGGAGGTCTTAGTACATTTTATCCATGTGCAAGAGGGGCCAAATCCAACCCTGTTTTGGCCATGAGGTTTTGACAACAAGGCTTACAATTTTCCAAATTTTTTACCAAGCTTGTGTTTATGATGTTTCTATGTGTTTTGTGGATTTCTAATTAGTCTTGGACTTTCTATTATGTATGACAACATTAATTATTTCATTTAGGTATTAGGATTTATTATTTTGTTTATTTCCTCATCAGGTGAGGAGAAAACACAGCAAAAGGAGAGAGAAAGAGAGAGAGTGTGGTGCTGTCGGAGCTACATCTACTCCGTCCACCGTTGGATTGCTCCCATTTCTGACTATGTTGTTCCTTCCCACCTTCTCTCAACATTGACCGAACGGATCTGTTATCTAATCAATGAGGTAAGAGATATTGATCTCGCAATATTTCTACTATTCTCGCATTTTCGGTTACGGAACTATGGAGAAGTGGTGAAGTTGCGAGCATAGTGAATGGATTTTCTTCATGATTTCTCTTATGACTGTCATAGACATGAAGACCTTTGCCATATGTGAAGATTAAATCACGAGTTCTTTGGAAAAAGTTTCATTTTTCTTGCTAGTTTCGAGTGGTTTGTCGTAGCTTGATCTCTTTTGTTCACCGTTGGATCGTTACCATTTTTGAGTATGTTGTTCTTCGGAACCTACTCTACATCTTGACCGAACGGATTATTGTTACAATCAGTGTGCTAGGAGATATTGGCCTCGTAATTCTGTAATTCTCTTCTTCTTTCATGAACTAATCTGCACCTTGTTGTTTATGAGATTAGGTTGCTTTGTTATTTCTAAGCTTAGGTTGCTTCTTGGACTCGGTTTATCTTCTTAGAATTTTGTTCTCTCCGGTATTTGTATGCTACCATAATGTCTCTATGTTCTTCTGTGGAAAATGTTCCAATGGTTAGCTCTAACATTGAACAACACAATCAAGTTAAGTCTGGACATACATTAAGATTAGAACTGCAAGATATGTTGAATAGCCATGGGATGAGGATTTCTCGGTTTCAAGTTGATTCGATGTTAACATAGAGAAACACTCTCCTGTCCAAGCTTCTAATGTTGTTCCGGAAATGAACCATGTGTTGAGTTCTAAA
Source organism: Populus x sibirica (assembly GCA_019202695.1). Classification (NCBI taxonomy): domain Eukaryota; kingdom Viridiplantae; phylum Streptophyta; class Magnoliopsida; order Malpighiales; family Salicaceae; genus Populus; species Populus x sibirica. The sequence goes on along the minus strand of JAGMVL010001759.1, from coordinate 510,416 downwards.
GATGATGAGGTGAAGGTAGGGTCTCATCAACAAGAACAACTAAAATTTAGACCCAAACTGAATTTTTTAAATGCTTTGAAGGGTTCTGATGTTGATGACAATGAGGGTAGTAAGACCCTTGGCATTAGTTCAGTCCGTAATCTGCACTTTGCTCCCCCTATTACGACTGATGGTCGTGTGACAAGAGCTCCTCCACTTGATGTGTTTGAAGATGGCTGCGAATTTTGGAAATCCACCCTGGTTGGTCATTTTGTGGGGCGAGAAATTACCGTATCCCGTGGTTAATTCTATTGCCAAAAGAATATGGGGCTCCTACGGTCTATCGAAGTTTTGTCTTCGGATAATGGTTTCTTCATCTTCACTTTTGATTCTGTCGATCATGCCACTAATGTCTTTGGAAAGAGCCCCATGGCACATGGCAAACAGGCCTTTGGTGCTTAAACGTTGGCAACCGAACATGCAATTTTTGAAAGATGATTTGGCCGAGTTCCGGTATGGGTTAGGTTTGTATAATGTCCCTCTCGAGTATTGGACTATTAAGGGGTTGAGGCGTGTAGCGAGTGCTATTGGAGTCCCCCTTCATGCGGATCATACTACATTGTTGCGAAAAAGGCTTAGTTACGCAAGAGTTTGCGTTGAGATAGATGCTTCGAAGATGTTGGTTAAGGAATATGATCTTCGCTGTCCAAATGGGTTATTCATAACAATTTCAGCTGAGTACGAATGGATACCGTCGAAGTGCGGTAATTGCAATGTCTTTGGACACACCACGGTGCTATGTGCTACTAATAACATTGATAATCTTAAAGTGGTGGCGGAGGGTAAGAGGAATCTAGGAGCTATGAACTCTAAATCTGCGGATAACAAGCGTAATCACTTTCGGTGGCGGGTAGTTGGTAAACGAAACAAGGGTTCTCGTGAGTGGGGAGAATGCTCCCTTGGCATCTAAAGTGGGTAATTGTAATGAGAATGGTTGTTCAACATCTGGTATGCATATGTCCGATTGTAATATGAATGATCATGCGGCATCGATGTGCGCAATGCTTTGCTTGTCATGAAGATAAAAATCCTTCCTCTCCTCTTGTCTTGAAGAGTTTACGAGAAGACATGAAACAGGAGCAAGGGGCTGCAAAATCTTTCTTTAGATCAAGATATGGACGCAATGGGAGGTGATACAGATGGGGAACGAACCGATAAGGAGTTAACGTCAACGATCCCGACAACCCCTCAAACCCCGAATTCCACCGAAAGGGAAACCGTTAATCGGTTAGCTATTAAGGCTATAGACTCTCTAGAGAAAAAGAAAAAGGGTTCAAAAGCCTCTTCAAAGAAGAATAAGAAATCGGCTCCTCTCCGGGAGGCACGTCAAGGTAATCTTTGTGTTGCTGTTTGTACTCCTCTCTATTTTCCTATGTTTATTGGATGTTGGAATATTAGATGTTTGAATGATCCTATAAAGCATTCAGAATTACGTCGGCTCATCCATCAAGAGAGGATAGCTCTTTTTGGTTTGGTTGAAACTCGAGTTAAAGACAAGAATAAAGATAATGTTTCTCAACTTCTTCTACGTTCTTGGTCCTTCTTGTATAATTATGATTTCTCTTGTCGTGGTTGTATTTGGGTTTGTTGGAATGCTGATACGGTGAAGGTGGATGTTTTCGGAATGTCAGACCAGGCTATTCATGTTTCGTCACTATATTAGCTACCAATATCGGTTTCAATACTTCAATTATTTATGGAGACAATAATGCTTCCTTACGTGAGGCATTATGGTCCGATATAGTGAGTCGTAGTGATGGATGGGAGTCAACCCCGTGGATTCTTATGGGTGACTTTAATGTTATCCGCAACCTGATCGGACGGTTAGGAGGGTCTACTACGTGGGCTGGTACTATGGACCAGATTGGATACATGTATTCGAGAAGCGAAAGTAGATGATCTTCGGTATTCGGTATGCATTATACTTGGTCGAACCAATGTCTTGAGAATCGATTATGCGGAAACTAGATAGAGTGTTTGTCAATGAGAAGTGGAATCTGAACTTCCCATTGTCGGAAGCGAGATTTTTGCCTTCGGGTATGTTAGACCATTCTCCAATGGTGGTAAAGGTTATTGGCAATCATCAGAACATAAAGAAACCATTCAGATTCTTCGATATGTGGATGGACCATGACGAGTTCATGCCCTTGGTGAAGAAGGTATGGGATCGAATTCGGGGGGTTGTCCAATGTATCACGTGTGTTGCAAACTAAGAAAGCTAAAGCGAGGAATTGAAACTTTTCAATATGACTTACTTCTCCAACATTTCGAGATAGAGTTAAAGATGCAAAAAACAAAATGGATAAGGCTCAACAGGCTCGCATACAGCGCATGAGAATCCAATGTTGTGCATGCGAGAAAGGGATCTTGTTCGTAAATACGCTTCTACGCCAGGGTGAAGAGAGTTTTTTCAAACAGAAGGCAAGGATACAATGGCTTAGCTTGGGGGATCGGAATACTAGCTACTTTCACAAATCGGTAAATGGAAGACATAATAGAAATAAGCTTCTATCACTTACAAGGGAGGATGGAGAGGTTGTTGAAGGACACGAGGCGATCAAATCGAAGTAATTGAGTACTTCCATCGTGTGTTAGGAGTGGATCGGATGCCTAGGGTTCGAACGAGGAAGTGGTGGAATCGGCAATTAACTTGAAACTGTCTTCAACGCAACAACATGTACTCGAACAAGATGTAACAAGGGAGGAGATTAAGCATGCTATGTTTAGTTTGAAGAACAACAAAGCCCCTGGTCCAGATGGCTTTAACGCAGGTTTCTTCAAAAGAATGTGGCACATAGTTGGGGAAGATGTAATCAACGATGTTAACTCCTTCTTTCAGACTCGTAGAATGCTTAAAGAAATGAATGCTACATCCATTTCCCTTATTCCTAAAGTTGCTAATCCTACGAGGTTGACAGATTTTCATCCTATATCTTGCTGCAATACAGTGTACGAATGCATCGCAAAGATTCTAGCCGGGAGAATCAAAGTTGTTTTGCCATCCTTAGTAGGTCCATATCGGGCCGCTTTTATCTCGGGACGGAGAATCGGCGACAACATTCTTTTGTCTCGGGAACTAATGAAAGGCTATCATAAATCTACGGGACTCTGCTCGTTGTGCTATGAAAGTTGATCCGATGAAGGCTTATGACTCGGTGCGGTGGGATTTCGTTGACGCTATGTTAATAAAAATGGGATTCCCTAGAACAGTCATTGATTGGATCATGGTTTGTGTTACATCATGTCAATTCTCTATCAACGTCAATGGTGAGCTTGCAGGTTACTTTCAAGGGGGAAGAGAGATGAGACAAGGGGATCCATTGTCCCCATATTTATTTGTCATATGTATGGAAATCCTTTCGGGGTTATTACGCAAGATGAGTGCCAACCAAGAATTCAAGTTCCACTTGGAGATGCAAGAAGGACAAAATTTCTCATCTTTGTTTTGCTTGACGACTTGATGATTTTTAGCAAAGGGGATGTAAACTCAATTTGTAGATCGAACCGTGCTCACAAAGTTTCAAGATCTATCGGTCTGTATCCAAATCCAAACAAAAGTGACATCTTCTTGAGCGGTGTGTTAAATGCGAGAGGGAACAAATTATTCATATTCTTGGGTTTAGAGAGGGGGAGCTCCCTATGAAATATTTGGGAGTACCTCTTCTCTCATCCAAACTAAAGGTTGTTCATTGTAAGGGCCTCGTGGATCGAATCACCTCTAAAGTTCGACATTGGACTTGTAGAACACTCTCGTATGCAGGACGGGCACAATTGATTAATTCAGTCTTATTTTCCATACAGGTCTATTGGGCATCTCTCTTTCTCTTACCTGGGCAAGTAATTAAAAATGTGAAGCAAATTATGAAATCCTTTCTTTGGTCAGGTTTAGATATGAGAACTACTGGGGCTAAAGTGGCTTGGGATCAGGTATGTCTTCCAAAAAAGGAGGGGGGGCTAGGAATAAAAAGGATAACAGAATGGAACAAGATTGCTTTGTTGAAACACATTTGGAACCCGTGCAATGACTCGATGGCTCAATCTGGTCTACTTGGATCGGATCCAATCATTGCGAGGTAGGAATTTCTGGACAATCAAGACGCCACATAATTGCTCTTGGGCTTGGGGAAAGATTCTAAAGCTCAGATCCTTAGCATGGCCGAAGATGAAGTACATCATAGGAGATGGAATGACAACCTCTTTATGGTTTGACAATTGGCATCCTCACGGCCCACTCGCGGATTCTTACGGGGAAAGATTCATCTATGATTCGGGTATGGCTAAGAACGCGAATGTGAATGTGCTAATTCATAACTTAGAATGGAAAACTCCTACCACCCAAGCTATTGGTCGGCACCCCATTATAGAAGCTATTCCTTCCAATTCTAATCCTAAGATGGGGCAAAAGGATGAGATAGTTTGGTTGGATTCGCCAAATCACGGATTCTCGGTCAAAGTAGCTTGGGAACAACTAAGACGTCATCGTCGGATGGTTGAATGGCATGACATTGTGTGGTTCAAGAATGTTGTTCCAAGACATTCATTTCTTCTATGGATGGTTGTCCAACAGAAACTCACAATTCAAGATAAACTTCATCGTTTTGGTATACATGGTCCCAATAGATGCCCACTCTGTCTCCACAACAATAAGGATCACAACCACTTGTTCTTTGAATGCTCCTATACTAAAGCGATCTAGTGGGATGTTTGTGATAGATGCGACATTCCAAGAATGACAAAAGGCTGGGATGAATGGATTCGATGGGCCACTTTGTCTCTTGGCATGGCAAGAGTTTCGTCAATTTTTCTCGTAAATTGAGTTTCGCGACTACGATGTATCATGTATGGCAAGAACGGAATGCAAGGATCTTTCTTTGGAATGTCTAGAACTTTGAATTTGGTCTTTAATCAAATCGAATGTATCATTCGTGATAAGCTTGATTTGATGAGGAATGTCGTACCAACAAATAAAAACAAAAGGATCCAACGAGCTTGGAGGGTGAATAACATAGATTCTTAATTTGATAGTTAGGCTGGTTGTATTGGTTTCCCTATCGAATCTAGTGAGGTTTCGGTTTAATGGTCGGTGGCTAGCCTTGTAGCCATCTCTGTTGTTTTATGTTTACGTTATCATTGTAAATACTGGGGTATGCCCCTTATAATGTTTGTATCTTCTTCTTTTAATACATACGTCAACTTACCAAAAAAAAAAAGAATATGGGTTTGGGCCACATTGGGTCTAAAGTTGGTTTGAGTTAATTAAGATGTTGGGATCAATCATATTTGTTTGGGGTTGATTTCCTAATTCTACAAGGATTTAAATCAACAAAATATTCTCCTAAAATTCAAAGAAATTTTGTTTATTATTTTTCCAATTATTTAGAAGAATATTTATCAACAAATAAGAAAGTTTCCTAGTCAACAATAGATTCTAAGGGGGTTGCCATATTTGATATCCTCAACTAGGAAAGATTAATTAATGATTCTCCTAGTTTAGGAAAGAAACTAAATACACATGTATAAAAGGAGGAGATTTTCTTTATTAATTGTCCATGTAAAACAAGGAAACCAAGCACAACAATGTAAGAAGACTTCAGAATTAATTTCACATTCAAATTAGATTTCCTAGTCTATTTAGGACTTCTTATGGGTGAAAAATCTGATTTTAACATATCCAGGATATTAATTTTGGATTTTTATGATTATTATTTTCTTTTTAATCTTTGGTTTATTATTACTTGCTTGGGTTAATTTTATAAGTGGGCTTAAATTAGCCCACATATAGCGATACATTAAGCTTATTTAAAACAATATATAAGTGTCTTGTATGCTGAAAAGCAGGGGGCCATAGATTTATGAAATAAACTTGTGTTTGACGTGATATAACAGTGATACGATCCAAGGTCAGATTCAGATTTTGGCGCAAACTTTCCTACCATCTAGTTTTACGTTATTGAGCATAACTCCAAATCTAACAGTTGGATCGAGCTGAAACTTTACCAAAAGATTATAGAGGTCTTTGTCTATGTTGGGGTAAACTTTCAGGTGAATCAATGTTCAGGAAAGTCATGCGAGTTAGAACAAGCTTAACGAATTTTGTTATTATCATTTTGACTTGTAGACTTCTTATTTGGCAAGGATCCTTTTTCCTACAAAGATGTGCCAGCCTGTTTTGGGAATCTCCTAGTTCTACAAGAATCTTGAATGGGCTGCAATATAGTTTCCAAGTGTGGCAAAGATTCATTAATGTTTCAGAATCTTTTTCTTACAAAAATTCCTTATTCATCCTAGATACACAAGGGAAGAAAAGCAGATAAAGATTTAAGACTTATGGGCTTTATCTTTATTTATGTTAGCTACTGACCTAAGACTTATTTGGGTTTAATTAATGCTTTATTTTCAGCTAGGAACCGAGGCTTGTTTGGATCAAGTTATGGGCTTTTCGGTTTAGAGTTTTTAGGTCAGTTTTGTAAGTAGGCCAAATCAGTCCACTAGGGTAGATCCATTAGGATTAATTTTTCAAGAATTATTTAAACTCATGTAACCTAATTTTTGGTTGCCATTGATAAATATTACTTCTGAATTTTTTAGTTTTGACGAGTGAGAGTGATTCTTACATTTTTCGATTCTTGAACGAACTGAATCTGACTTATCAAAACTTAACTGGCTTCGTGGCATCATTTTACTTCATTCCATTAGTGTTGGTGCCTTTGGGCGAGATTTTCATTGTGTCACACTTCTATCGACCTATTCTCGCTTTTCAGGACAAGATCTCAATTTTAATTGTGGGTTGCATGACTACTTGATCACGAGGTTCGCATCAAACAAGTTATCTTTGATGGGACAAAGATTAAATTTGTCTTATCAAGGTATAACTACCTTTGTGACACCATTCTATTCAATTCCAATAGTGATGGTGTTTTGGGACAGGTTATCATTGTGTTACACTTCTCAAATCTGATTTTCAGCTTTTTTGGGGAAGTATCATCTTTGTTGGGGGTTACTTGACCACGTGATCAAAAGGTTCGCATCAATAAGATTTAAGAATCGCCACTTGGTGTTATAGTTACTAGGAAACCTATGGTCTGCGGGAGTTTGGATAAGGAATTAGATGTGCAAGGAGAAGACGCATCACCCTCAATACATCCTATCTAAGGGTAAGTTGTATTGTTGTTTGATTGTTATTCTAAGTCATGTTTTAATCTATTGGTATTGTCTAAGGTTCAAGGTGGATCTCTCTTCGTGAGGACATCTCTACCTTATCATATTAAATCCTAACCATTTTAAGGTTTAAATTTTAGCATCGCACTTTGTAACGGATTTGAACCAATTGACTTTGTAAAAATTAAGTTCGGTTCTCTAAAATTCTAATTTTCTCAATTAAGCCTAAATTGGGCTCCCAAACTTAATTTTTCACCAATTAAGTCCATAATAAAATTAATTTGACCCATTTAAAGTATAATTAAATCCTTGCACTTAATTAAATCCTATAATTTGACCCAAATTAATCCTTAAACATAATTGAACTCTAATTTGGCCCATTATTAAATCAAATTGGCCTATTAAAAATCTAATAATATTCATGGACTTAATGTTTATGCAGATTCGTCTAATAATAATTTAATTTGACCTTGAATCTGCATTGTTTCTCTAGTCTTGGGTACAACGGGGTATAATTATGATGCGAACCTCGTGATCATATGGTCATGCAACCCACAATCAAAATTGAGATCTAATCCCGGAAAGCTGAAATAGGTCTGATAGGAGTGTGACACAATGGAAACCTGCTCCAAGGCACCAACACTATTGGATTGAGTAGAATGACGCCACGAAGCCGGTTAATCTTCGATAAGTCGATTCGGTTCGTTCAAGAATTGAAGAATGCAAGAATCACTCTCACATCTTAAAATTGAAAAATTCGAAGTAATTATCATCAAAGTGCAAAAAATTTTGGCTTACATGAGTTTAAATAGTTCTTGAAAAATTAACCCTAATGGACCCTTTATGTGGACTTATATGAGGTCCACTCAAAATTAACCCAAACCCTAAACTGAAAAGCCCATAACTTAATCCAAACAAGCCTTGGATTCTAACTGAAAACAAAGTATTAAGTAAGCCCAAACAAGCCTTGAGTTGTAGCTAATAAAATAAAATAATAAAAATAACTAATTTGTCATTAAATACCACCAGCCCTTCTTTCCTTATATAGCTAAGATGAATAAGGAATCCTTATAAGAAAAGAATTCTGAAACATTAATGAATCCTTGCCACACTTGGAGATTATATTGCAGCTCATTAAAGATCATTGTGGAACTAGAAAATTCCCATAACCAGCTGCCACATCCTTGTAGAAAAAGAATCCTAACCAAATAGAAAATCCACAAGTCAAATGGAAGTAAATAACAAAATTCATACAGCCTCTTTTGACCAGTGTTGTGGTGCCGTTATAAACTCTGATTGACCTGAAATCTTAACCCATAGTAGGAAAACATGTCTGGAGAGTCCATATAATATTTTAGCTTGATCCAACGGTCGGATTGAGAATTATAATTATTGCCGTAAACTTGGACTGTTGCGCTTTTTACGCCAAAATCTGAATCTGACCTTACTTGGGTCATATCACAAGGTTGAACCGTATCAAATTATGCTCTAAATTTGTCCAAAATTTCAGCCCATTTTTTATCTATGTACCTAGGATCTTCTTCGTCAAGCTTTTGCTACATTGTTAGTCCTCTTGCCATTATTACTTTATTTTTTATTTTAAAAGGAAAAAAGGGTAAATTTTGGGGAATAACCCAAAAAATAGGTTATGACATATGTGATGTAATGCACAAGACTAGATATATCTTATGCTTTGAGCATGATTAATAGATATCAATCTAATTCAAGTGAGAGATACTAGATAATAGTTAAAAAATATTCTCTGAATGATAGTTAAGAAGAATTAAGAATGCTCTTTTAGTATATGAAGAAGATAAACTAATAGTTTATGATTATTTGAATGCTAGTTTTTAGTCAGATATTGAAAATAACAAATCCAATTGGGTTATATTTTACTCTAAATAATGATACTGAGTTGGAAGAGTTCCAACTAAAAATCAAAATAGATTTTACAACCAAAGTTAAGTACACCTCTACGTTTAAGGGGACAAAAAATGATTTTTCAATCAAGTAGTTCATTAGTGAACTAGTTGTAGTTTCTAGTATTGTTGATTTAGTAACCATGTACTGTAATAACAATGGAGCCATTGCACAAGCAAAGAAACTAAGGTCTCATTAATGATCCAAAAAATGTACTTATACAATTCCATTTGATTAAAACATCATAGAAAAGAAAGATGTAAAGATAGAGTGAGTACCTACTAAAAAGAATCTTGTATATCCTCTTACTAAGTCATTATTTAGTAAAAGCATTATTGTCAAGTAGAGCGATATGGTTTTTGATACATGAGTGATTGCTTTAGTGCAAGTGGAAGATTGTTAGTGTATATGCCATGTAGTCAATCAGTTGGTTCCACGTGACATTGATTTTATTCATGTATATATATTTAATTTATTAATAAAGGTTTATTTATATTTAATATTCATCAAATATATAATTAATAAATCTAGAGAAAAGATAAAGTTCTTGGGATAAAAATGCTTTACAAAGAAAATTATAGAGTTGTTATAATTATGAGATTCCTATTGCATCATAAAGCGTTGTTCCTAAATGTTCCTCGTCGATGCTCTACTTAGACTGGACATTAATTAGAGATGTTAAGATTGATATATACTATGTTCTTTTCTTTATGAAATGAAACAATTATTCTCACAAACTGAGGTATACAGGATACAGACCTAATGTGCTTGTCAGATGACATGTACACTAAACTGACCCGTATGAGAATTCTATATAGGGATATCACTTATGTATATGAAAAGGCTCATATAATGGTCATATATGATGTGTTATGCTTTGAATCTAACCACACGTTGTCCTAATTAAGGATAACAAACATGTATATATTGGGTATAACATGAACTATATAAAGGTATTTAAGTAATCTTTTTTTTTTGGTAAGTTGACGTATGTATTAAAAGAAGAAGATACAAACATTATAAGGGGCATACCCCAGATTTACAATGATAACGAAACATAAAACAACGGATGGCTACAACCTAGCCACCGACCATAAACCGAAACCTCACTAGATTCGTTAGGGAAACCAATACAACCAGCTAACTAACAAATTAAGAATCTATGTTATTCACCCTCCAAGCTCGTTGGATCCTATTGTTTTCATTTGTTGGTACGACATTCCTCATCAAATCAAGTTTATCACGAATGATACATTCGATTTGATTAAAGACCAAATTCGAAGTTCTAGACGTTCCGAGCAAAGATCCTTGCATTCCGTTCTTGCCATACATGATACACCGTAGGCTGAAACTCGGTTTACGAGAAAAATTGACGAAACTCTTGCCATGCCAAGAGACAAGGGCCCATCGAATCCATTCATCCCGGCCTTTTGTCATTCTTGGAATGTCGCATCGTCGCAAACATCCCACCGAGATCGCTTTAGTATAGGAGCATTCAAAGAACAAGTGGTTGTGATCCTCATTGTTGCGGAGACGAGTGAGCATCTATTGGGACCATGTATACCAAACCAATGAAGTTTATCTTGAGTTGTGAGTTTACGTTGGACGACCATCCATAGAAGAAATGAATGTCTTGGAACGGCATTCTTGAACCACACAATGTCATGCCATTCAACCATCGACGATGACGTCTTAGTTGTTCCCAAGCTACTTTGATCGAGAATTTGTGATTTGGCGAATCCAACCAAACTATCTCATCCTGTTGCCCCATCTTAGGATTAGAATTGGAAGGAATAGCTTCTATAATGGGGTGCCGACCAATAGCTTGGGTGGTAGGAGTTTTCCATTCGAGTTATGAATTAGCACATTCACCTTCGCGTTCTTGGCCATACCTAAATCATAGATGAATCTTTCCCCGTAAGAATCCGCGAGTGGGCTTGTGAGGATGCCAATTGTCAAACCATAGAGAGGTTGTCATTCCATCTCCTATGATGTACTTCATCTTCGGCCATGCTAAGGATCGAGCTTTAGAATCTTTCCCCAAGCCCAAGAGCAATTATGTGGCGTCTTGATTGTCCGAAATTCCTACCTACATAGATTGGATCTGATCCAAGTAGACCATATTGAGCCATCTGAGTCATTGCACGGGTTCCAAATGTGTTTCAACAAAGCAATCTTGTTCCATTACGTTATCCTTTTTATTCCTAGCCCCCCCTCCTTTTTTGGAAGACATACATGATCCCAAGCCACTTTAGCCCCGATAGTTCTCATATCTGAACCTTGACCAAAGAAAGGATTTCATAATTTGCTCCACATTTTTAATTACTTGCCCGGGTAAGAGAAAGAGAGGTGCCCAATGAGACTCGTATGGAAAATAAGAGCGAATTAATCGGTTGTACCCGTCCCGCATACGAGAGTGTTCTACAAGTCCAATGTCGAACTTTAGAGGTGATTCGATCCACGAGGCCCTTACAATAAACGGCCTTTAGTGCGGATGACGAAGAGGTACTCCCAAATATTTCATAGGGAGCTCCCCCTCTCTAAACCCAAGAATATGAATAATTTGTTCCCTCTCGGCATTTAACACACCGCTCAAGAAGATGTCACTTTTGTTTGGATTTGGATACGGACTGATAGATCTTGAAACTTTGTGAGCACGGTTCGATCATACGAAGTGAGTTTACATCCCCGTTGCTAAAAATCATCAAGTCGTCAGCCAAAACAAAGATGAGAAATTTTGTCCTTCTTGCATCTCCGGTGGAACTTGAATTCTTGGTTGGCACTCATCTTACAAAATAGCCCCGAAAGGATTTCCATACATAGGACAAACAAATATGGGGACAATGGATCCCCTTGTCTCGACCCTCTTCCCCCTTGAAAGTAACACTGCAAGCTCACCATTGACGTTGATAGAGAATTGACATGATGTAACATAAACCATGATCCAATCAATGACTGTTCTAGGGAATCCCATTTTTATTAACATAGCGTCAACGAAATCCCACCGCACCGAGTCATAAGCCTTCATCGGATCAACTTTCATAGCACAACGAAGCGGAGTCCAGTAGATTTATGATAGCCTTTCATTAGTTCACGAGACAAAAGAATGTTATCACTGATTCTCCGTCACGAGATAAAAGCGATCCGATATGGACCAACTAAGGATGGCAAAACAACTTTGATTCTCCCAGGCTAGAATCTTAGCGATGCATTTGTACACTGTTGTATTGTAGCAAGATATAGGACGAAAATCTCGTCAACCTTGTAGGATTAGCAACTTTAGGAATAAGGGAAATGGATGTAGCATTCATTTCTTTAAGCATTCTACGAGTCTAAAAGAAGGATCTAACGCGTTGATTACATCTTCCCCAACTATGTGCCACATTCTTTTGAAGAAACTGCGTTAAAGCCATCCGGACCGGGGCTTTGTTATTCTTCAAACTAAACATAGCATGCTTAATCTCCTCCCTTGTTACATCTTGTGCGAGTACATGTTGTTGCGTTGAAGACAGTTTCAAGTTAATTGCCGATTCCATCACTTCCTCGTTCAGAACCCTAGGCATCTGATCCACTCCTAACACACGATGGAAGTATGCAATAACTTCTAATTTGACTGCCTCGTGTCCTTCGACAACCTCTCCATCCTCCCTTGTAAGTGATAGAAGCTTATTTCTATTCTGTCTTTCATTTACTGATTTGTGAACGTAGCTAGTATTCGATCCCCCAAGCTAAGCCATTGTATCCTTGCCTTCGTTTGAAAAAACTCTCTTGACCACGACGGTAGAAGCGTATTTATGAACAACATCCCTTTCTTGAATGCACAAAATTGGATTCTCATGCGCTGTATGCGAGCCCGTTGAGCCTTATCCATTTCGTTTTTTGCATCTTTAACTCTCTCCGAAATGTTGGAGAAGTGAGTCATATTGAAAAGTTTCAATTCCTGCTTTAACTTTCTTAGTTTACAACATAGCCGATACATTGGACAACCCCCGAATTCCGATCCCATACCTTCTTCACCAAGGGCATGAACTCGTCATGATCCATCCACATATCGAAGAATCCGAATGGTTTCTTTATGTTCCGATCATTGCCAATAACCTTTACCACCATAGGAGAATGGTCCGACATACCCGAAGGCAAAAATCTCGCTTCCGATAATGGGAAGTTCGATTCCACTTCTCATTGACAAGCACTCTATCTAGTTTTCGCATAATCGGCTTCTCGGGACATTGGTTCGACCGGGTATAATGCATACCGAATACCGAAGATCATCTACTTTTGCTTCTCGAATACATGCATCCAATCTGTCTATAGTACCGGGCCACGTAGTAGACCCTCTTAACTCGTCCGTCAGGTTGCGGATAGCATTAAAGTCACCCATAAGAATCCACGGGGTTGACTTCCATCCATCACTACGACTCACTATATCGGACCATAATGCCTCACGTAAGGAAGCATTATTGTCTCCATAAATAATTGAAGTATTGAAACGATATTGGTAGCTAATATAGTGACGAAACATGAATAGCACGGTCGACATTCCGAAAACATCCACCTTCACCGTATCGGCATTCCAACAAACCCAAATACGACCACGACAAGAGAAATCATAATTATACAAGAAGGACCAAGAACGCGAAGAAGTTGAGACACATTATCTTTATTCTTATCTTTAACTCGAGTTTCAACCGGACCAAAAAGAGCTATCCTCTCTTGATGGATGAGCCGACGCAATTCGAATGCTTTATAGGATCATTCAAACCTCTAATATTCCAACATCCAATAATCATAGGAAAATAGAGAGGAGTACAAACAACGACACAAAGATTACCTTGACGTGCCTCACCGGAGAGGAGCCAAATTTCTTATTCTTCTTTGAAGAGGCTTTTGAACCCTTTTTCTTTTTCTCTAGAGAGTCTCTAGCCTTAATAGCTAACGATTAACGGTTTCCCTTTCGGTGGAATTCGGGGTTTGAGGGGTTGTCGGGATCGTTGACGTTAACTCCTTATCGGTTCGTTCCCCATCTGTCTCACCTCCCATTGGATCCATATCTTGATCTAAAGCAAGTATTTGCAGCCCACTTGCTCTGTTTCATGTCTTCTCGTAAACTCTTCAAGACAAGAGGAGAGGAAGGATTTTCATCTTCATGACAAGCGGCATTGCGCACATCGATGCCGCATGATCGGTCATATTACAATCGAGACATATGTATACCGATGTTGAACAACCATTCTCATTACAATTACCCACTTTAGATGCCAAATGAGCATTCTCCCCACTCACGGAACCCTTGTTTCGTTTACCACCTACACCTTACCGAACCGATTCGCTTGTTATCCGCAATTTAGGGTTCATAGCTCCTAGATTCCTCTTACCCTCTGCCACCACTTTAAGATTATTAATGTTATTAGTAGCACATAGCGCTGTGGTGTGTCCAAAGACATTGCAATTACTGCACTTCGATGGTATCCATTCGTACTCGAGTGAGATTGTTATGAACAACCCATTTGGACAGCGAAGATCATATTCCTTAACCAACATCTTGAAGCATCTATCTCAACGCAAACTCTTGCGTAACTAAGCCTTTTACGCAACAATGTAGTATGATCCGCATGAAGGGGGACTCCAATAGCACTCGCTACATAGCTCAACCCCTTAATAGTCCAATACTCGAGAGGGACATTATACAGACCTAACCCATACGGGAACTCGGCCAAATCATCTTTCAAAAATTGCATGTTCGGTTGCCAACGTTTAAGCACCAAAGGCCCGTTTGCCATGTGTCATGGGGCTCTTTCCAAGCACATTAGTGGCATGATCGACGGAATCAAAAGTGAAGATGAAGAAACCATTATCCGAAGACAAAACTTCGATAGACCGTAGGAGCCCCATATTCTTTTGGCAATAGAATTAACCACGGGATACGGTAATTTCGCCCCACAAAATGACCAACTAGGGTGGATTTCCAAAATTCGCAGCCATCTTCAAACACATCAAGTGGAGGAGCTATTGTCACACGACCATCAATCATAATAGGGGAAGCAAAGTGCGGATTACGGATCGAACTAATGCCAAGGGTCTTGCTACCCTCATTGTCATCAACATCGAACCCTTCAAAGCATTTAAAAAATTCAGTTTGGGTCTGAGTTTTAGTTGTTCTTGTTGATGAGACCCTACCTTCACCTCATCAACCTTAGAACCCAACACATGGTTTTCTGGAACAACATTAGAAGCTTGGATAGTAGAGTGTTTCTCTATGCTAACATCGAATCAGCTTGGAAACGAGAAATCTTCATCCCATGGCTATTCAACATATCTTGCGGTTCTAATCTTAATGTATGTCCGACTTAACTTGATTGTGTTGTTCAATGTTAGAGCTAACCATTGGAATATTTTCCACGAGAAGAACATAGAGACATTATGGTAGCATACAAATACTAGAGAGAACAAAATTCTAAGAAGATAAACTGAGTCCAAGAAGCAACCTAAGCTCGAAATAACAAGCAACCTAATCTCATAAACAATAAGATGCAGATTAGTTCATGAAGGAACAAGAGAATTACAGAATTACGAGGCCAATATCTCACAGCACACTGATTGTAACAATAATCCGTTCGGTCAAGATGTAGAGTAGGTTCCGAAGCACAACATACTCAAAAATGGTAACGATCCAACGGTTAACAAAGGAGATCAAGCTACGACAAACTACTCTGAAACTAGCAAGAAAAATGAAACTTTTTCCAAAGAACTATGATTTAATCTTCACATATGGTAAAGGTGACAGCCATAAGAGAAATCATGAAGAAAATCCATTCACTATGCTGCAAATTCACCACTTCTCCATAGTTCCGGAACGAAAATGCGAGAATAGTAGAAATATTGCGAGATCAATATCTCTTACCTCGTTGATTGGATAACAGATCTGTTCGGTCAATGTTGAGAGAGGGTTGGAAGGAACAACATAGTCAGAAATGAGAACAATCCAACGGTGGACGGAGTAGATGTAGCTCCGACAACACCACACTCTCTCTCTTTCTCTCTTTTCTCTCTCTCTAGGTGTTTTCAAATCCAAAGATTAAGGTATTTAAGTAATCAAGAGAGGATTCATCACCCTATGTGAATTTAAAAAAATATTTCATCTATTCTCAAATAATATTAATTGTAAATCATTGCACAAGGTGAAATGAGATTTGTAAAGGGTTTCAAATCTTATTCAAAGAATCAATGACTATGATGTTAAGAAAAAACATGATTTGACATAGTAAACACACTTCATGCTATAATATCTAAATCAGAATATTATTGATGAAGGGATAATAATTGCACTGAGAAAGTCGTCACTAAAAGGTGAAGTCAAGCCACTTATGACTTTTCTAATATTTGAAAGATCATGACAGGTTGCTAAATATTGTGCTTGTCTTTAAATATAAATTAATCAATTGTTGAATTGATAATAAATTAATTAATTTAATCTTATTTTATTTAAGATCGTGATTTATATTTGGGCCAATTTATTAGGAAACTTAATAAGTCAAACACATTAGAACCGTTGGTTAAAAATTAAAAAGGGATGATTAATCAAGTATGACTTGATTGTATATAAGTTTTAGAAATTAAGGACTAGAGTGTAAATTATACAGGGAATTATAATTCTACACCTAGAAAAATCAAGTAGAGACTTGATTGAATAAGTTTCTAAAATTAGCACAAAATAATATATGTGATATTATTTAAGAGCAAATTAATATTTTCCCATTTGTATGGTTTTTAGGTTTTTCTATAAATAGAATGTTGTGCCTCTAATTTCCAAAAAAAAAGTTTTAAGGTGAGAAGAGTACAATACAGAAATACTTAAACACAAAAGAAAAGAGCTAGCACTCTAAGGTATAACAATCTCTCTCTTCTAAAAGGGTTTAGGAGATTTCTTACTAGTGGGTTCGTGTGGATTACTATTAGAGGTTGGACAATTGGACGACTTGTGATTTGCGACAACCAATCTTGAAACATATATGTAAAGCCGAAAAGAAGTTTAGATCTTTAGGTAATCTTCGCATAAACCCTAAACAACTCTAGATCTATCTAACGTGATCATTGGTACTCCCAAAAAAAATTATATTTACCGTCTCACTGTGTGTATGCGTTTCAGGAAACAATATATATATATATATTTGAAGTAAGCTTATTAATAAGTGCTGGAAAGAAATGAAAAGACATATAATTTCTATCATAAATTTTATCTTATGGTACGTTCTTACCCTAAAAGAATAACTTTATATATGGTTAGGTGTAGATCGAGTTTGATAATATTCATTCATGACCTATAGGTAAGGTAACTAACTATCCACAAAAACTTATTCATTTTGATCAAATTAAGTTAATATCTATTTGTTCGGTTAAATTATCATTCCTAACAACTTGCAAGCTTTTTCCTCTTTAGATATGAATGAGTCCCATCTTGATAGCACATGAAGTCACCATCTCAACTTGTGTTACTCGAAAAATAAAATGGCAAGCTTCATATATCCCTTCAAAACTATTAAAATAAATTTATTTTTACTCTCAAGCAATTTTTATATCAATTTTACTATCAAATTATTTTAATTTCTTAATTAAATATTTAGATTAGAACATTTAATATTTAGTTTTTTATAAAAATTATACCATTTTTCTTTTAATAAAAAAGTGTAATTTAGATTAAAAGCTTTAAAAATGGATGAAAATCCTTAATTGATAATTTCTAAAAGTTTGATGATTAAATTGATACTAAAAATAGCTTAATGCAAAATTGAGAATACCTATGTAGTTGGGTAATATTTTTAAAGTTTGCTATTTTCTTTCTCTCAAAATTTCAAGATTGGATTTTTCTAACCATACTTTAAAATTGGATTTTTTAAAATAAGAAACTTCATTGCTGGTGATTTAAAAAATTCTTTGTATCCAAACTATCCAAAGAATGATTTGAATCCAATATGCCTTAAGCTAAGTTCTTACCATTTATTCAATCATACTTGTTAACGAGTTGTTCTCATTAAAAGAAAAAGGTTCCATGAGGAACATATCATTTCTTTATTAAATTATTGAAAGGGATTTAATTTAATATTTCCAACTAAGCTTGTCATTGAGGAAAAAAAGAGAGGGTATAATGATAATCGAAAAATTGACAGGGCATCACACCCTGGTAAGCTAAATCTTTTGATTAAGTGAACTGGTTCGATTGAAAATGGACTCCATTTGTCATTTGTAAATCAGAGACACGTCTTTCTCGTTGTCCTCTCCTTTCACCCTAAATTTGGAGCCATCACTTCTGCGCTTACTTCCTTCATTTTTTTTTTCGACCTCGTTCTTACTAACAAGTAACAACTATTATTACTCACTCTATTTCTCTCCTCCTCCACCGCGCACCAAAAGCAAGTACTACCCACGCACTTCTCTTTCATAGCAATAAAGACCCAACTATCAATGTCAGTGATTGGTTTGCTGAGGCGGCTGGGCCATGGATTTTTCGTCTTGATAATTGCAGGGAGCTCAAATGAGTTCGCACCCAGGTAATTACATATCTTCAGGGTTCGGCGTCTCTCCGTAATAACACAGCTGGCAGCAACAAATCCTTGCTTTCGTGTCTTTTAAAATAATATAATTTTTTTAAAATTATTTTATAATATTAATATTAAAAATAAATTTTAAAAAATAAAAAAATATTATTTAAATATATTTTCAAATAAAAAACATTTTAAAAAATAATAAATACTATAATATCAAACAAGCTTTTAATATATGTTTAGAACAAAATATAACTATTATTTTATAAAATTTTAACTTTTTAATTTTAAATAAATTTTTTATATTTTTTAATTGTTAAAAATAAAATTTAAAAAATATCTTTTTAATTTATTTTAAAATAAAAATTTAAAAAAAAATTAAACTCTACAACTTTACAACCATTCCAAACTCCATCTTAACCCACCAAGGTGCAGTAAGTAAGTTTTCTTATTTTTCTAATTTTAAATATTGAAATTATTATGTAATGAAATTTGTCTATACTCTCTCTCTCTCTCATATATATATATATATATATATATATATATATATATATATAAAAGGAAAGAAATTATTATATATTCTCATAATTAATAAAAAAAACAAATACGAATTTCGTCCGTTTCGATCTACTTTCCTTTTCCCACTTCCTCCCGATTTCTGTCTCATTTTTTTGGGTATTTTAGCATCGGCTTAGCAATCAAAACCATTCCATTTGCTACCATTTTTGTGCTAAAAACGGAGGCATTTTAGCTAAACTTACCCTCAAAGATATATTGAATAAGAGACCTAGAAGAAAAAAATATGTTCTAACACCACCTAGCTATAGAGAAAACCTATGACTGTTTTTAGCTATAGAGAAAATATATTCTATGTGCACGTCTGTCACTCCCGCGGTGCCTAACCTTTGTTTAAGGCTTGCGGATGTCCAGTGAGCCATGGGGAATAGTCGTGGTGCGCACAAACTGGCCTGGACACCCCACGTAAATCAAAAAAAAAAAAAATTGGAAGGATGAAAAATAAACAGCACGTGAATAATTACTAAAAGTCATTAACAATCAATCATCTCATCACTAGAAAGTTTGCAATATTTTTCTGTGAACAAAATTTGATTTGTGGAGATTGAAGATGATCAATTGATGATAAGAACAATCAAAGCAATTAATAACAAGCTAAAGCCCTTTCTACTTTGCGTTCCATAAGAAGAAAGAGCAAACAAATCGAGACAATCAAGAATCTTAATTCCTAGAAACTAAAGTTCATTTCTCTTTTTGATTTTAATCACAGGATGAAATAATTAATAAAAGGCTATTTCAAATATATCATCGCTAGCTACCTGTTTAGCTGCTCTTTCTTGGTTTGCCTTTCCTCCTTCGGCTTCTCCTTGGAGGTTCCCTCACATCTGATTTTTCCTCTTCTTTCGTTTTTTCTCTCGTAGAACCAGAACGCCATGGTTCTTCTACTTCTACCTTTTGTTCTTCTTCCTCTGGGCTGGTTTTAACTTTCCTTGATTGACTCCCAATAACTTGTTCAGTAGCCTGTGTTCCTTCTACTCTTGATTCCTCTTTTTTCACTTCACTTTCAATCTTTTCAATAATCTTGCGTGGTCTACCTCTCTTTCTAGGAGTTTGAGGCTGTTGCCGGGCCTCATCTTCTATAGCTGAAGCTTCTGCTATTGCCACTGAAAGCTCCTTCGTTTTCTGAGGCCTCTTATTCTTACCCATCAAATTAGTAATATTTTGCAATCTAAACAACAAAACCCCAGACTTTTCTCTATACACCAACAAAAGAAAAGAAAGAAAGAATCAAACCGTCATCGAGTTCTAGCTCTATACTATACACACACCCCTTTTGCCTCTTACTTTTTAATCAAATAAACCAAGCTATATCACTGTCTTTCTCTCTCTCTCTCTAAAAGATCTTAAAAGCAGCTGGACTAATATCTGTGACCAATATCCAGACTCTGGAAACCAATTTATACCATCTCCTTCTCTTAAATTAAATAAACACCACTAGAACAAACAAAAGAAGTTTGATGTGTGTGTGTGTGTAAGCTTGTTAAAATCATCTTTCCTTTTCTTTTGTTGTGTCTAATATATATATATCCCTATCCCTCTCTATGTACGCTATTTCTTCTGTTGCAGAAGAAAAGACAACTGGGGGCAAATGGGGTCGAAAAGGGGTAGTGCTAGAAGCAATGAGAACCTGTTAAGGAGATGGCTAAGACTATAACCATGACCATGACCATGGATAGGGTTATACGTACAAAGGCTAGCTTCTTTATATATCTCTGTATCAATAAATAAAATAAAATAAAGCATGTGGGATTGATTTTTCAGACATCAGTGTCTCAGTCTGACGACCACTTGTGTTTCTTCGCGGGTTTCGCGTTTTTCAGGCTTTGATTCGCTACTCCTCGGCCTTTTCTATTCTTTAAATATTAGCCACTGATTTGTAAACGATAAGAATCGATCTTCGTTTTCTTACGGAGAACAGATGTATGGTTAACCATATGGTCTTCTTGAATGGGTGTATTACACAGTTTCGTGGAATTACAATAAACTGTATAATCAATGATAAAAAAGTAAACTATAATTAGGAACCCTCCTCAAAAGATTTTCCTCTGCTACCAAATTTCGTAACAAAAAAAATAACAGGAAAGATGAGAATTAAAATAATGAAAGGAAACATATTAAAAAAAAAAAAAAACAAGTGAGATAGCTACCATTGCCTGAAAATTATAAGAGTGTTGACTGCGTATGTTATCTTTCTGGACTTTATAGTATTTATTAGTTTTTATTTTCTCGCTGACCACTTTCAAAATAAAAATTTATTTAATTTTATGATAAATTTTATAAAATATTTAAAAGAGTTTCAATGAATTAAATTATGAAGTAAAACATATATATTTTTTAGTCAAAATTCGTTTTTTTATTATACATTTTTTTATTTGATAAATTCTTTTTTTTTTTATCAACATGATCAGATCTTTTAAAGAAAAGTCTAAAATAGTAAATAAATAAAAACTCTTGTTTCTATGTTAAAATTTTGTTCATAGATCATGATAACATTTTATATAAAAAGCTTTGTTTTTTATTAAAAAAATATTTTTTTATCAAAATAAAAAATAAATGAATAATGAATAAAAAGTTTTGGCTAAAAAATATGTTTTTTTCTTTTAAATTTAAATCATTTAAATTCTTTTAAAAAAACTATATCTTAATAAAAGAGTAATTAATTCGAGATAACATATATAGAAATAATAATAAAATATATATTTTTTTATTTTCATTAAATATTCATAAGATTTGTTAAAAAAATATTGTTCATATTAGTTTCATATATAATATTAAACAATTACAAATATAACCATAAAAATTTGAGTTCTATTTATAAAAACAAACATAACATTGAATGATTTTGAAAAATTAATAAAGAAAACTTTATTTTAAAATAAAAAAAAAACAAGAAAAAAAAGAAGGCCCAAGAAAGGGTAGGTGCTCATAGCCCTAGATTGCTAGGCCCGGACACCTAGTTTCTCAAAAAACTCAAGTCGATGACATCTCATTCACTTGATTTTTTTATAAATAAACGGATAAATTGTCGTCCACTAAAATAAATTATGGTCATCTTTGGTGGTTGGAAAATTAGACGTCAAGATATTTGGACCCAAAAACCCTAGTTTTCAACTTATTTTCATATAAAAATATTTTAAAGACACTTTATAAACCTCAATAGCCCCTATTGCAATCCCAAAACATCCTCTATTTAGTATATAAACTAACAATCAAATTGCATAAAAATATCTTTCTAAACTCTTCTTTTCTAGCATAATTAGAGAATCAGAACAACTTTATTGAATATCTCTTTTTAAGATGAACTCATCGATACTAATATTGATGTCTTTCTATCATTGGAACATGGCCAACGAAAACTTTTATTTTTTTTTTACAAAATTTATTTTAAGAAAAAAAAAACAAGAAGAGGAGGGCTAAAAAAGGGTAGGCGCTCATGGACCTAGACTGTTAGGCCTGAACATATAGTTTCTTAAAAAAACTCAAGCGAATGATACATCATTTGCTTGATTTTTTTGTATATAAATGAACAACTTATCTTCCACTACAATATGTTTTGGCCACCTCCAATAGTTGAAAAATTGGCCTACATATTTGGATCCAAAAACCTTAATTTTTAATTTATTTTTACTTAAAAACACCTTATAAACCTCAATAGCCAAACTTACAATCCCAAAACACCATCTAATCAGTATAAAAACTATCAACCAAACTAAATAAAAAATATCTTTCCAAGCCCTTATTTTCTAGTATGATTAGAGAGCCAAACCAATTTTATTGAGTATCTCTCTTTAAGATGAGCTTATTGATACTAAGATTGACATTTTTTTTATTGTAGGAACGTGACTAACCAAAACTTTTATTTATTTAAAGAAAGATAAAAAAAAACAAGAAGAGGAGGGCCAATAAAGGGCAATTGCTCATGAACCTAGACTACCAGGCCGGCATGCCTAGTTTCTTAAAAAATTCAAGCGGATGTCATGTCTTGTCATCCACTACAATAGATTTTGGCCACCTTTAATGGTTGAAAAATAGGTGTTAAGATATTTGGACCCCAAAACTCTAATTATTAACTCATTTTTCATATAAAAACACCTAAATGACACCCTTTAAACCTTAATAGTCCCATTTATAATCTCAAAACACATTCTAATCAATATAAAAACTAACAATCAAACTTAACAAAAAAAATCTTTCCAAGCCTTTTTTTTCCAGTATGATTAGAGAGTCAAACCAACTTTATTGATATCTTTTTAAGATGAACTCATTGATACTAAGATTAATAATTTTTTATCGCCGGAATATGGCCAACCAAAACTCTTATTTATTTTAATTTTAAGATATAACATATAAAAAAATAAAACAAGAAGAATAAGAGGGCTAAGAGAAGGCAAGAGTAAAACCCCAAGCTTTTAAAGAAAAGAGGATTAAGACCAAATGTGAGAGATACAAATGAAAATGGGAAGTAAAATGAATTTAAGAAAATAAAGAGTCATAATAATATAATAAGAAAGGAAGTAATGGCTTTCTTGGAAAGGGAGGAATCGTCAATTTAAATAAAAGGGAGGGGGAACTCTCTATGACTTTTAATTCTAAGAGAAAACACATCAGAATAGGAAATTGAGAGAAAACACAAAGAGAAATTAGCAGTAAAAACATTACATAAGCAAGAATTCAAGAAAATAATAGGGAATTCAAAGAAATTAAAAAAAAGCAAGAATTGGAGAAGAAGGTGAATCAATCAAGAAGTAATCTTTTGTATTCAAGTCTATTTGGTAAGGTGCCCTAACATTCTTATTCTTCTATTTTACTCAATTTTAAAGATGAGAGGAAAAGCCCTAAATTGTCTATAAAATTAGGATTCATGTAGATTGGGGGAAAGTTGTTGTTTTAGTAAGAATTACACGAAATAATGTTGTATTAAAAAGTAATTAGAAGAAAAATCCAATGGTAGAAACTAAAATGAGATTTGGCTAAAAAGAGGAATTTTCCTTGTGTAATCTTTGCTTGAATGTATGGATAATTATGATGGTATAAACATCAAGGTTGTGATAAAATTAAGTTTATCCATGAAAACTAGAAGGAAAGATTAGTTTCTTGAATTCTAAGGTTTAGGGTAATATGGGAAAAAATTATGTTTCCTTTAAGAAATAATAAGGTTTATGATTATAGAATAAAATTGTGTGGTTCGTGAAAGATCTAGAAAGCATCCTTAGAAATGAAGATGGGGGGTTTCAGCCATTATAAGTTTTTTTTTTGGAGGAAATGAGGATTTGTAGTATTTGAGTGTGTCCTTTAAGAATTCATAATTTGGTGTGTTAAGTATGTAACTTTAATGAGAATTAATTGATCTTGAAAGGAATACTTAAGAATTTCAAGGATGAAGGTTTTAGTTAGAGAAAGAAAGAAGAGGGTAATTTTCTAGAACCAGAAACGACTAGACCAATTCATGAAATTATTGGACCGTTTCTCAAAATAGTGAGACTGTTTTGGTTACTGCCCAACTTTAGCTGATTTTGTGTTTTGGCCTTTTCTTGGTTTTTCTTTTATTATTTTGGGTTGTTTAAGGAAGATAGGTGATTATTATGTGGAAAAGAAAACATAACATGTGTGTGTGCATGAAGTTAGCGTACATAATAGTATTGTTTATATTGAAACATTAAAAGTTCGAAGCCTAAAGCTTAATGTGTGATAATGTAACGGTACATGTATTCTTGAGTAACAGGTACCCAAATTGTTAAAAGAATATTGAGAAGTACATTGTTAATATTTAAGGGAGTGAATTTGATGTAAGACTTTGTGTGTTTTAGGAGAGGCATCGGCTGCGAGACTTAAGGTAAGCAGGGTAAGACCAGTGAGAGGAACAAGTAGGTGCTTGTCACCTCATCCCCTTTAATTTACAATAATTTATATAAGTCTTTATTTTTAGTATTAAGAATAATGTTGTTTAC
The DNA here is from genome assembly GCA_019202695.1 of Populus x sibirica. NCBI lineage: Eukaryota > Viridiplantae > Streptophyta > Magnoliopsida > Malpighiales > Salicaceae > Populus > Populus x sibirica. The sequence continues at coordinate 485,236 of JAGMVL010001759.1, read as the reverse complement.
ATATATGTTGTGGAATGATAAAGTGATACGATCCAAGCAATATAAGATTCAGTTTTTGACGTAAAAGTTTTTACTGTCCAGTTTTATGCTATTGAACATCACTCTAAATCTAACCGTTGAATCGAGTTGAAACTTTACCAGAAGTTTCCAGATGTATTTGTCCATGTTAGGTTAGAATCTTTCACGTGAATCGGAGTTTGAGAAGGACATGCAATATAGGTTAGAACAAAGCTATATGAATTTTTTTATTTACTTCCTTTTGACTTTTGGACTTTCTATTTGGCAACGATCATTTTTCTACAAGGATGTGACAGCTTGTTTTGAGAATCTCCTAGTTCTATAAGGATCTTTAATGGGCTGCAACATAGTTTCCAAGTGTGGCAATAATTCATTAATGTTTTAGAATCCTTTTCTTACAAGGATTTCTTATTCATTCTAGCTACATAATGAAATAAGGGCTGATGATATTTAATGATATATTGGTTTCTAGGATCATTGGGCAAATGAAAACTTAAGACTTATGGGCTTTATCTTTATTTTTTTAGCTACAGCCCAAGGCTTGTTTGAACTTAATTAATACTTTAGTCAGGGGTGTTTGGGAGTGTAGTAACAGTTGCTTTTTAAAGTGCTTTTAGCTGGAAAATACATCAAAATAAAGTTTTTTATTTTTTAAAAATTATTTGTGATATCAGCACATCAAAATAATTTGAAAACACCAAAAATTTTTAATTTAAAACAAAGAAAAAAATAAAAAAAATTTCAATTTTTTTGAAAAGCGCTTTTAAAATGCAAAAACAAACAAGGTCCAGCTAGGATCCAATACTTGTTTGGATAAGAGTTTAAGCTTACTAATAAAGGTTTTTGAGTCAGTTTTGTAAGTGGACCAAGTCAGTCCATTAGGGTTATTTTTTCAAGAACTATTTAAACTCATGTAACCTAAATTTCAACAGTCGTTGATGAATATTACTTTTGAATTTTTCAGCTTTAATGTGTGAGAGTGATTCTTGCATTCTTCAATTCTTGAACAAATTGAATCTGATTTATCAAAGATTAAAGGCTTTGTGGCGTCATCCTACTTCATTCCAATAGTATTGGTGTGTTGGGGTAGGTTTTCATTATGTCACACTCCTATCAAACCTATTTTGGCTTCTCGGGATTAGATCTCAATCTTGATTGTGAATTGCATGACCACGTGATCACGAGGTTTGCATTAGTTGGTATCAAAGCTAGTGACACGATCCAGGCAATGATAAAACAATTAAATTCTGATTCTGACATAAACTGCTGATGTGCATCATGGGAATTATAATCCATCTTGTAAAGCTAAATCTAATATGCAAGAGGATTCAGATGGTCCAATGACAAGAGCGAGAGCGAAACAACTACAAAGGGCATTGATGAGTCAAATTGGAATGATTGAAGCTACGTCAGAGTTAAAAATTAACAATCAGTTTGAAATTGGTTCAAGGATGTTTATTTGCCTACAATTGGAACTTGGAGATGGGAAAACCCTTAATGGTTCTTTTGATGCTTTGGGCTACTTGAATTTGGGTTGATATGCAAATAAGTGAAGGAATTGATGTTGTTTATGGTCGAACACCAAATGAATTTGAACTCGAATTTGAAGTCATCCATTGCATGTGAAAACAAGAATAATCTAGGTGGGTTTCAAGTTCGAACGTGTTCTTTCTAGATTGTCCAACCATGATTGCATTGGACTTTTGTGTAAGAAGATATGGTTGTTTTAAATTTGGTCTGTTTATGTTAGAAAGGTCAAAAAACGTGTGCTAGTTAATTTGTCAAAGTCTGTTTTTGGGGCTTGACTTCGCCATGTTGAATTTTTCCTAACTTTGGAGGGATGTTCCAATTATAAATATAGTATCGAATATGTAATAAAGGACTTTTGGCCAAGATTTGAAACTTAATTCAAAGAATTAAGAGTTGTTCTTCCAGATTGATTTTGTGAAGAACCCTACCCGACTTATCACTCTTCAATCACAAAGAGTGTGGCGTCGAAATCCTAGATTGATCTTTGTGGCGTCCGGATCGACTTATCAAAGTATCATTCTAGTCTATCCTCCATCTTATTTACGTTGAAATCACTATAATCCAGCCTAAACACCAAAAGAAAGACAACACAACCAGACCCATCCTTCATCCATTTTTGTTAGATTCATTGTTGCCGATTTTCGAATCATTCACGGCACATCATCTCGGTATCGAGCATCGAGTTGCGATCTAAGGCGGAGCCACAAACAGAAGAAAGGCTTGCTGGAATTAAGGTTGATAAACTTAATTATGGCTGGAGATAAAGAAGATTTGCCAAGAGGGTTAAGTTTGGAACAGGCACGGGTTATGGGCTTACAACGATCTCATGCCGAGATTCGAGATGAAATGACTGGAATTCGTGAACAGTTGAATACCCTTATGCAAATGATGCAAAGAAATAATTTGCAACCCCAACAGAGGCAAGCACTTAAGGTGCCACGAAATGATATTATAAAAGCTGACGAAGATCCAAATGGGGATGATGAGGCCGACGATAGGGGCAGACCAAGAAGGTAGAATTATAATCCTCCTAATGGTCTCAAACTTAAAATTCCACCGTTTAGAGGAAGTAGTTCACCCAAGGAATACTTGGAGTGGATTCGAAGGTTGAAAAGGTGTTTGAATGGTATGAATATTCTCAAGAAAGGAAGTGCAAGGTGGCGGCACTTGAGTTTACGGATTATGCTCTTTTATGGTGGGAAAACTTAAAGATTCGAGGAGGAGGAGGGATGGAGAAGAGGAGATTACAATGTGGGCAACTATGAAAAGAGTGATGAAGAAAAGATTTGTTCCTGATTACTATAAATAGGAGCTATACATCAGACTTCGACTTTGCGACAAGGATCTTTGAGCGTGGAAGAGTATGTGAAAGAGTTTGAGTTGCTTCTGATTCGATGTGAATTGATGGAACCCCAAGAGCAAACAATAGCTAGATTTCTTGGAGGGTTGAGGGAGGATATAGCTAATGTTGTTGAATTACAGCCGTACATCTTCCTTGAGGAAGTTATAAAGCTTGCAACTCGAGTAGAGAGGCAGCAGAAACGAGGAGGTGTCTGAACTGGTGTAACTACGTCAAACACAACAAGGGCTGTTTCTACACCTACACGAACATGGAGCACACCTAAACGAGATGAGAAGGTGGAGTTTACTAAAGGGAATACCAGTTCTGATTCTTTGAAGGGAAATGAGAAAGTGACAGAACCTCAACATCCTAGAAGGTCTCGGGACATCAAGTGCTTCAAGTGCTTAGGACATGGGCACATTGCTTCGGAATGTCCAAATAAAAGGGTGATGATTTTACATGAGGATCATGGAGAGCTGATAAGTGGAGATGAGGTTGAAACTGAAGATGAAGATGAGGTACAAGTGGCTGAACAAGAAGAGGATTTCGAACCAGTGAAGGGAGATTTATTGGTTGTGCAACGGGTTCTGAATGCACAAATTGACGTTAGTGATGAGCAACGTGAGAACATCTTTCATACTCGATGTCAGATTCGAGATAAGGTGTGTGGGATGATCATTGACAATGGAAGTTGCACTAATGTTGCGTCAACTACCTTGGTGGAGAAATTAAGTTTAACTACCCTTCCACATCCTAGGCCGTACGGTTTGCGATGGCTGAATGAGAATGGGGAGATTCGGGTGACAAAGCAAGTCCGTGTACCTTTTTCCATTAAAACCTATCATGACGAGGTTTTGTGTGACGTTGCGCCGATGTCGGCTAGCCATTTGTTGCTTTGGGTCGTCCATGGCGGTTTGATAAGGATGTGACCTACAATGGATGAAAGAACACTTATTCTTTTATCTTTGAATGGAAAGAAGGTGAACTTGTTACCATTGAGTTCTCAACAAAGTTAGAGAGGATCGATACGAAGCCAACAAAAGGAGGTGAAATCACGTAAGGGGCATTGTTAGCCAAAAAAGGAGACATCAAACAAGCATTAACTTCAACGGGGTCTGTTTTCATGATCTGGGCAAAGCAATTACTACAAGTAGAAGGATTGGACTTACCAATACAAATTAAAGAATTGCTTAAAGAATTTAAAGATGTGTTTCCAGATGAATTACCTAAAGGGTTACTACCTATTCGTGGAATTGAGCATCAAATTGATTTGGTGCGGGAGCTTCACTTCCTAACAGACCAAAGATACAAATGGAATCCGGAGGAAGCAAAAGAGATTCAAAGGCAGGTTGGTGAGCTCTTAGAGAAGGGCTATGTGCGAGAATCACTTAGTCCATGTTCCGTACCTACTTTGCTTGTACCGAAGAAAGATGATACCATGAGGATGTGTATGGACAGCCGTGCTATCAACAAAATAACGATTAAGTATCGATTTCCTATACCCAGACTTGATGATTTGCTTGATGAGTTGCATGGTGCTTTGCATTGTTTTCTAAAGTTGATTTGATGAGTGGTTATCACCAAATTAGAATGAAAGAAGGAGATGAATGGAAAACAGCATTTAAAACTAAACAGGGGTTATATGAATGGATGGTAATGCCGTTTGGGTTATCTAATGCGCCTAGTACATTTATGAGGCTTATGAATCATGTTTTGAGGAAGTATATTGGGATGTTTGTTGTAGTATATTTTGACGATATCCTAGTGTATAGCAAGACCTTTGATGATCATATGAAGCATCTTAGAGTTGTGTTTGAAACTTTGCGAGATTCTAAGTTGTATGGGAAACTCACAAAGTGTTACTTCGTAAAGAAAGTATCGTGTTTCTTGGGTATATTATCTCTAGCAGGGGAGTTAAGGTTGATGAGGAGAAAATTGAGGCAATCCGGGACTGGCCAAAAGCTGCTAGTATCGCTGATGTGAGGAGTTTCCATGGTTTAGCTTCTTTCTACAGGCGATTTGTAAAAGACTTCAGCTCTATTGTTGCTCCTATGACAGAATGCTTGAAAAAAGGGAATGACTTTAGATGGAGTGAAGATGCGCATAAAGCTTTTGAGCTAATTAAGGAAAAGTTGTGTCTTGCTCCGGTTTAGCACTTCCGGACTTTTCTAAAACATTCGAAATAGAGTGTGATGCTTCCGGAGTTGGAATTGGGGCTGTCTTGCTACAAGAAAAGAGGCCGATTGCATTCTTCAGTGAAAAGTTAAATGGAGCACGTTTGAACTACTTTATTTACGACAAGGAGTTCTATGCTTTGATTCGGGCTCTAGAGGTATGGCAGCACTACTTGTTGCCTAAAGAATTTGTTAAACATACCGATCATGAATCCTTGAAGTATCTTAAGGGGCAAAGCAAGCTGAATCGCAGACATGCTAAATGGGTGGAGTTTATGGAGTCATTTCCTTATGTCATAAAGTACAAGAAAGGGCAAGTTAATGTGGTTGCTTGATGCTCTTTCTAGGAGGTTTGCACCGATCTCTATGTTGAATGCAAAGCCGATGGGTTTTGAACAAGTGAAGGAACAAGTATGCTAATGATTCCTACTTTGCTAATGTGGTTGCCGAATGTGCAAAGGGAGCTTGTGATGAGTTCTTTATGCATGAAGGTTACTTGTTCAAAATGGGCGGAATGTGTATTCCTTCGGGATCGTTACGGGAGTTGCTTGTGCGAGAGGCTCATGGTGGTGGTCTTAGTGGTCATTTTGGGGAGAAGAAGACTTATGAGGCTGCTTGAAAGAACATTTCTTTTGGCCTAGCATGTTACGGGATGTGCACAAGGTGATTGAGAGATGTGCTATTTGCAAGAAAGCTAAGGGTAAAGAGAATGCATATGGATTGTATATGCCATTGCCTATTCTAGAGCAACCATGGATGGATGTTAGCATGGACTTTGTACTTGGGTTACCAAGAACACAACGTGGAAAGGATTCAATGATGGTCGTGGTTGATCGATTCTCCAAAATGTCTCATTTCATTCCTTGCAACAAAACCGACGATGCGGTACATGTTGCTGATTTGTTCTTTCAAGAGATTGTTCGTTTACATGGAGTTCCTAAAAGCATTGTCTCGATCGTGATACAAAGTTCTTAAGCCACTTTTGGAAGACTCTTTGGAGGAAGCTTGGAACGAAGTTACTTTTCGATACGGCATGTCATCCACAAACTGATGGACAAACCGAGGTAGTAAACCGAACTTTATCTTCTTTGTTACGAGCTGTTATACATAAGAATTTGAAGAGTTGGGATACTTGTTTGCCTATTGTGGAGTTTGCATATAATCGTAGTGTGCATGCGGCTACAAAATTTTCACCATTTGAGGTTGTGTATGGCTTTAATCCTTGTGTTCCTATTGATCTTGTTCATATTCCAATTGATGAGAGGACATCTATGGATGGAATTAGAAAGGCGAGAATTGATGAAGAAACTACATGAGCGGGTTCGATTACATATTGAGGAGAAAACAACAAAGTATGCTAAACAAGCTAACAAGGGGCGGAAAATGGTTAGGTTTGAACCTGGAGATCTTGTTTGGATTCATATTGGCAAGGGCAGATTCCCAAGCAAACGTAAGTCCAAGTTGATGCCAAGAGCTGATGGTCCATTTCGGATTATAGAGAAGGTGAATGACAATGCGTATAAGGTAGATCTTCCTGGTGATTACAACGTATCAGCTACTTTTAATGTGAAAGACTTGACTCCATACTTCGATGACGATGACGATTCTTATTTGAGGACAAATCATTTTCAACCCGGGGCTGATGATGTGCATCATGGGAATTATAATCCATCTTGTAAAGCTAAATCTAATATGCAAGAGGATTCAAATGGTCCAATGACAAGAGCGAGAGCGAAACAACTACAAAGGGCCTTGATGAGTCAAATTGGAATGATTGGAGCTGCGTCGGAGTTAAAAATTAACAATCAGTTTGAAATTGGTTCAAGGATGTTTATTTGCCTACAATTGGAACTTGGAGATGGGAAAAGCTCTTAATAGTTCTTTTGATGCTGGGCTACTTGAATTTGGGTTGCTATGCAAATAAGTGAAGGAATTGATGTTGTTTATGGTCAGAACAACAAATGAATTTGAACCCGAATTTGAAGTCATCCATTACATGTGAAAACAAGAATAATCTAGGTGGGTTTCAAGTTCAGAACGTGTTCTTTCTAGATTGTCCAACCATGATTGCATTGGACTTTTGTGTAAGAAGATATGGTTGTTTTAAATTTGGTCTCGTTTATGTTAAAAAGGTCAAAAAACGTGTGCTAGTTAATTTGTCTAGGTTAGTTTGTCAAAGTCTGTTTTTTGGGCTTGATTTCGCCATGTTGAATTTTTCCTAACTTTGGAGGGATGTTCCAATTATAAATATAGTATCGAATATGTAATAAAGGACTTTTGGCCAAGATTTGAAACTTAATTCACGGAATTAAGAGTTGTTCTTCCGATTGATTTTGTGAAAAACCCTACCCGACTTATCACTCTTCAATCACAAAGAGTGTGGCGTCGAAATCCTAGATTGATCTTTGTGGCGTCCAGATCGACTTATCAAAGTATCATTCTAGTCTATCCTCCATCTTATTTACCTTGAAATCACTATAATCCAACCTAAACACCAAAAGAAAGACAACACAACCAGACCCATCCTTCATCCATTTTTATTAGATTCATTGTTGTCGATTTTCGAATCATTCACGGCACATCAACTGCATAACTATCTAGTTTCAAAGCAATAATAATAATTCTCAATTCGACCGTTGGATCGGATTGAAATTTTACGTGGATATCCAGACAGGGTTTCCTACCTTGGGTTAAAATTTCAGGTCAACTGAAGTTCAGAAAGGTATCATAATACTGGTCAACGAGAGGTTGTATGAATTTTGTAATGATACAATCCGGGCAATGAAAAAACAATTAAATTCGGATTCTGACGTAAACTACATAACTATCCAGTTTCACGGTAATAGTTATAATTCTCAATCCGACCGTTGGATCGGGCTGCAATTTTACATGGAGTCTCCATACATGTTTTCCTACCTTGGGTTAAACTTTCAGATCAATCAAAGTTCGGGAAGGTATCACAATGCTGTATGAATTTTTTTATTTACTTCCTTTTAACTTGTGGACTTCCTATTTGGTTAGGATTCTTTTCCTACAACGATGTGACATCTTGTTTTGGGAATCTCCTAATTCTACATACTATAATGATTTTTAATGGGCTACAATATAGTTTTCCAAGTGGGGCAAGGATTCATAAATGTTTCAGAATCCTTTTCTTACAAGGATTCCTTATTCATCCTAGCTACAACAAGGAAAAAAGACTTCAGAATTAATTCTACCTTCATATCAGATTTCCTAGTCTATTTGGAACTTCTTAAGGGTGACAAATCTGATTCTAGCATATTCAGGATATTAATTTTTGGATTTATTTTTATTTTTTTTAGTCTTTGGGTTATTATTACTTATTTGAATCAATTGTAAGTCGGCCTCATATAAGTCCACCTAAGGGACCCTTAGGGTTTATTTTAGTTTGGAGTCAGTATAAATAAGGGCATAACCAGACATGTAAGGTGACACAATTTTCAGATCAATAAACTTCTTTTGCCGCACTTGTTGTGTGTTTGTGGGATAATCTTCCTTCCTTGGTTCTCTAAAGAACTGAAAATGACTTATCGAAGAACAACTGGCTTTGTGGCGTCATCCTTATACTTCTCGTTCGCGACTAAATATTTGTTGGGTGGGGGTTTTCCATTTTCAATAGTGCTGGTGCCTAGGTACAAGTTATCTTTGTGTCACTCTCCTATCAAACTTGATTTACTTGGCTTTCCGGGAATTGGTGTCTTTGCGTGTGGGTTGCATGACAACGTGATCATGAGGTTCGTATCATTTAGTGTTAGAGCTTTGCTCCATTAATTAGGTTATATCCTTCTTAAATTTTCATACCATATAATAATTTTAGGGTCAATTGGATATTGTTTTCAATTTTGGGTCTAATCAGGTTTGATTCATAATGTTTTTGCGTCAATATATCAAACCTTATTGTAAATTGCTTAAATTTTATATTCTGTCTATTAGGGTTGAAATCGCACTATAAATAAAATGTTAGCTCAATTGGACATCATTTACTTTAGGTTCCAGATTCGAACTTATGTCATCGTAAACGAGTCTGTTTTGCGTCAACTTTTGAAATTCATTTTCTTTCTATTGTTTTCATTTCTTTCAGTATATTCTCAACATATCTAACATTTATAGGTGTTGTTTCATCATTTTGCATATTTCATTTCTGTTTTTATTCGAGTCTTCAGTTTCATTCATATTTCGGATAGATTCGCTTGTTATTCGCGAGACTATCATCGCAATTTTGTTTTGCTTGTTTTCTTGTTTTTATTGCTTCTTGATATATATATATATATATATATATATATATATATATATATATATATATATATATATTACACTGCTAAGTTGGTTTTATTTGGTGTTGGCTTCGTTTCACAAGAATCGCAAGAAGGTGAGAAGAGAGGTGTGAGCGTGTGAGAATATTAAGAATGTTTGAGTGAAACACGAGCGACGTGATGATATTTTTTTTACCACTGCATTTTTGCGGGTACTATCATGTTAGATCAAAACAACACACCACCCCCTCCCGAGAGAGAACTTAAGTTCCAAATGCATGTCATGATGCAGATGATGGAGAGGATGAATTTTGTGATGGGGAACATGTGTGATAGACTTGATAGGGTGGAGAGACGTGGCAACGAGGCTGGTACAAGCACCTAAGACGTGAGGAAGGTTGGGACTGTACCGAAAGCAAAAAGTAGTAGTAGGGCTGGAAGGCCAAGGTGGGTTGATTATAAGGATTTTGAGAACATTGGTGATGTTGGTGATGGTGGTTTTGAGGATGAGACTATAGGCTATCGGGAAGGTTTTTGACAGCCTAGAAACCGAAGGGATTTTAGGATAACTAGGGGTCAATTCAGCCAAAGGAGAAATTTGCATAGTGTTGGGGGACATGATGATAGGTATTGGGAGGCAAAGAAGATGGAAGATGATATAGATTCAATAAGGCAACATATTAGTGGGGCTGATTGGAGGAGATTCACTATGAGTAAGGAGGACAAAAAAGAGGTTTCAAGTTTCAAATATTTATGCTCATAATGCTTTTATGATGTTAGATAAAGAGCGCGTGGTTGAATGACTTGCAAAGGTTTATAAAGAAACAAATAAAGAACGTGAAGAATGGAGAGCTTCAGTTCAGCGTCAAAGGAATAATAAAAAAAAAGAGGGTAACAATGGTTATCATTCAAAAATATACACGCAAGTGGATGACAAGACGTGTTTATTTGAAATTATTATCTACTACTACATTTATACAATGTTGTTGCAGGCAATTGCGTGCAAGAAAAGAGCTCCAATAGCTGAAACAAGAGGCTAAGGTATTATGCATCAAACCTATTAGTGATTTGAGGATGAATCATCTTGAAGAGAGAGGGAATGATACGATCTGGACAATGAAAAAACAATCAAATTCGGATTCTGACGTAAACTACACAACTGTCCAATTTCACGGCAATAGGTCTAATTCCCAATCCGATCGTTGGATTGGGTTGAAATTTTAAGGGAGTCTCCAGACAAGTTTTCCTACCTTGGGTAAACATTTTAGGTCAATCGGTGATCGGGAAGGCATCACAATACTTGTTAACAGAGGTTGTATGAATTTTGTTATTTACTTCCTTTTGACTTGTGAACTTTCTATTTTGCTAGGATTCTTTTTGTACAAGGATGTGACATCTTGTTTTGAGAATCTCCTAATTTTACAGCCTACAAGGATCTTTAATGAGCTGCAATATAGTTTCCAAGTGGGGTTAGGATTCATAAATGTTTCAGAATCTTTTTCTTACAATGATTCCTTATTCATCCTAGCTACAACAATGAAAGAAGACTTCAGAATTAATTCTACCTTCAAATCAGATTTTCTAGTCTATTTGGAATTATTCTAGCATATTTAGGATAGTAATTTTTGGATTTTTATTATTTTTATTATTTTTTTTAGTCTTTGAGTTATTATTACTTATTTGGGTCAATTGTAAGTGGACCTCATATAAGTCCACCTAAGGGGGGTCCATTAGAGTTTATTTTAGTTTGGAGTCTGTATAAATAAAGGCATAACCAGATATGTAAGGTGACACAATTTTCGGATCAATAAACTTCTTTTGCCACACTTGTTGTGTGTTGGTGGGATAATCTCCCTTCATTGGTTCTCTAAATAACTAAAAACGACTTCTCAAAGAACAACCGGCTTCCTGGAGTCATCCTTATACTTATTGTTCGCGAATCAATATTTGTTAGGTGGGGGTTTTCCATTTTGAATAGTAATAGTGCCTAGGTACAAGTTATCTTTGTGTCACACTCCTCTCAAACCTGATTTACTTGGCTTTCCGGGAATTGGTGTCTTTGCGTGTGGGTTGCGTGACCACATGATCATGAGATTCGCATCAGCTATGTTCCTAAACAAGGTCACATCTTTCTGTTTTTTTTTCTTTTTTAATTTTCTTTCAAGTTTTTTAGTGTTTACGTCATTCTTCTTCTTGTTCTTTGTATTTATGGCATCTAAGAAAAAAAAAGTTATATTTCATCTTGCTACTATCTATAATCATATCAGTAGCATAAAAAAAAAGAGATTAGATGAAATTTGAAGGTTGATTCAATTCTACCACAGAAACACAATTCTTAGTGAACCATAAGCAAACCACCTCAGAATCAATTGAAACATCATATTCTTTCTACTGGGGGTAAGATTGCACTTATATTAAATTTGAGATTATTTTGATATCGTTTGTTTGAGATTTTAATTCGAGGTTCAATTCTGCCGTAGAAACACAACACTTAGTGAAACATAAGCAAATCACCTCAGAAGCAATTGAAACTTCATATTCTATCTATAGTGAGATCGCACCATACATGAAATTTGGCTTATGTTGATATAGTCTGCTCCAATTCGAGGTTCAATTCTACCGCAAACTGATCATACAAGGGGGCACCTAGACAAAAATGAATGACCTATAAGCTGAAATTTGTTATTTGTTTGGTATCAGAATACTAAATATTGAATTTGAGGTCATTCTGATATCGTTTGGTCTAGGTTTCAATTCTATTACGTAAAAATTACGTACTAGGTCAGATTTATGATTTTGATTAGTAGGAAAAATGATCATTGTCAAATAGAAAGTTCACAAATCAAAAGGAAGTAAATAACAAAATTTATACAGCCTATTCTGAACTGTATTGAAAGTCTTTTCCGAACTCCAATTTAACTGAAATTTTATCCCAACGTAGCAAAATACCTCTGTAATCTTTTGGTAAAGTTTTAGAGCGATCTAATGGTTGGATTTGGAGTTATATTCAATAGTGTAAAACTGAACGATAAAAAAATTTACGCCAAAATCCAAATTTACCTTGCTTAGAAGTACATGAAGTCTCGATGTGGTGATTAGTTTTAAACAAGTGTTGTGTGCATAAAGTTGGCCACATAAGTGGGACTTAGATTGATAAGTTGTTATTTATATGATGTTTAAGTTGTTGTATGAAAAGCCAATCACATGTATGGGGCTTAGCCTGGGTATCTTGAATTGGGAAAACAATAACACATGATTTGTGTGCATAATAGTCGACCACATATGTGGGGATAGGGTCAAGGTTTATTTAGAGGGCATGTTGGATGCTTTTTTTATGCAAAGGAATCGACCAAAAAAGTGGGGCTCCAAATTTGTTAACATCAAGTCGGTCATGAGAAAATGAAGACTTGACATAAAATTAATGTACCAGCCACAAGTGTGGTGGTAATGGATAATTTATAGTTAGTTGCATGAGCGGAGACTAGAGAGGTGTTGGACATATATCTTCAGCATGAAAGCTAAGAGAAACAAATGATTGGTTGTTGTTTATATTAATGAACCTCTAAAACTAGTTTATGAAAGATTGGAAATTATGACCTTTATTGTTAAGTTTACCTTTTTGTATTCTTATGTAGAAATCATCATTTTAGGTCTGATGTTATACAAAAGAGTTATCCTAGAGATTATGGGCTTATGTGTTAATTGTTGAAGTAAAAGGGTTTTGATTGGTGCAATCCCACTATTAATTATTGGTAGAGGAAATGTTTATGATAAATGATGTAATAATGAAATTTATGGAAATTGTGAAATTAAATTTAATATATGCATGATATGTTAATGTCATGATGTGATGTTATAATTTTTATTCTAAATTCTTAGTATGCTTATTATTTTACAGGTTTTTCATATGCTCCTCAAAACTAGAATCGCATGATAAACTTTTTACCTGTAGGATTTTTTATCAGTTTCTATTTAGCGGTAGAACTTTACCAATTTCCATTTAGCTGTAGGATTTCTATATTTTATAATATTCATTTTAGTTCTTGAGAGGATGTAATAAACATAACTATTGAATTTTTAAGGATTATTATTTTATTATGGTAAAGTTGTAATAATGATGATAAATTTATTCTTTTCATTATAAATATAAGATTGTGTGATGTTTTACTATTTCACGTATTGTATTGAAAAAATTGTTCGTGTTTTGTTTGGAAATATAAGTGGATGGTTATGGATAGTATTGCCAGGTAGGTATAAGTACATCCAAGGTTGTGAAAAAACAACTCCATGATTTAGTTAGACATAATGATACTAATGAAACAACAATTTGAAATTGTTACAGGATGATTCGTACTAGACATGAAATTAGGACTGACCTGTCTCTTGTGAGAGGGAGAAGTCAAAGTATGTTTGTGGAGGAAAAGCACTAGGGGACCTTTTGGTTGATACTTATTCTCATGTGCTTGTGGTTCGGATATAATTTGAGCAAGGGAGGACACCTAAATCTAAAAACAAACCCATGCCTATTAGGGATGAAACACCACATGTGACAACAGGTGGAGGGGGGGTACGATGATGGGTCCCCACTTGTGGTCCAAGTGGCTCTTCTAGATCCTACTTCTTTGAAACAAGTTGTTAAGGCTATTATGACAAGGATGTCTAGATCGTCTAATACGACATCTAGGAACGGTGTTCATAGCTTGTGTATTGGGTGAAGAGTATGCAAGAGATGGGGTGTGTGTTTTTCTTAGGGGGGAGGGAATGTTGAGATAGCTGGATATTGTCTACATAATAGGAGCAATCTCTTACTCAAATTCCGATGCTAGGGAATGTATAAGTATCATGTGTGTCACAGTTACTGTCAGATAGTGCCCATTCATGGTGGGCCATGATGAGGGAGAGGAGATCAGGAGAGGTGCTTACTTGGGGGTGACTTTAAGTCTGAATTTGAAATAAGGTATTACTCCTGACATCATCATTGAGATAAAGAACAAGAGTTATTGGCTCAGAGACAAGGTAACATATCAGTGTTGGACTATGAGAGGCGGTTCTAGTACCTCTATATGCTTTCTACTACAATGGTGCCAACTGAATAGAATTAGATTGCTAAACTAAAAGGATGACTCTGGCAGCTAAAAAAATAACTGATAGCTTTACAGCCCCTAAACTATGAGAGAGTTAGTTGAGGTGGCTCAATTTTTAAAGGTTGTACTGCAAGAGGAAAATCAGGGTGATTATGATAAGGAACAAATGATATTTGGGAAAAGAAAATATATGATTTTTCTATTGGGAAATTGCCTCTACCTACGAAATGAAAAAGTGGATTATTTCCGGCGCTTCAACGTAAAAGGCGGAATTTTTGCTACTGGTAGGTTCTTATAAAAACTAGAGCATTATGGTGGTGAAGGATTTTCTAGAGGACCGACACGATCAAAGAGTTGATGTCTTATCCCAAATGCAGGAGTGTCAAAGTAATAAATAACCCGACAAGACCGGATCGAACCACAGGAGGTGAACTATATAAATTATAAATAATAATAATAATAACAACAACAACAACAATGATGATGATGATGATGGTGATGATGATGAGTTAAAAAGGACTTTGAGATGTATGATAAATGTGAAGATTAAACAATGATAAAAACAAATGTCAAGGTTAGAGGATCCACTAATAGTATTAGAAATAAGTAAAGTATAAACTCTTTATAAATTATCAACATGATCATATTAATCATCTTATTTACGTAACACCATACTTATAAATTTTATCAGGTATTCATGATGCTAACTTATGTTGACAACAAATCAAGTTCCTCTCATAACAACGATGTTGGCCGAAGACTATGAAGGATCAAGTATTTGATGTATCAAGTGTTATATAACACAAATCTAGATTAACCATTTAACAAGCAAGGTATTAAGAGTTAATAAGATAAAAATGATAAGACATGTTAATAGCAAACTTTCTTGGATATAAACACTAAAGTCCATGTTGAGTTTATATTATACATATTCTAACACCATTAGTGAAACCTTTTCACCTTGACATAATTAACTTAGCTAGACATTATAAAGAAGAAAAACATAAATAAACAATATAAGAACATAAACATGATATAAGTTAACAAAGTATAGTAAAGGAAATGAAAAGCATGAACAAGAGATTAATGAAAGCAAAACTTAAGCATTAAAAAAAATATAAAGAGAGAGAGCAAGAACATGATCTTGATCTGAAGAACCAAGATTCCTAAATGAATGGCAAATGCCTCCTTTTATAGGCTAAAATTCGGAACTATTCATTTGGTAATTGATTATTGATGTAATGGCCAACAATTGATTTAGTGGACTTAGTGGACAGCATCACTCAAGCATTTTGGCTGGATGAAATAACATTGATGCAATCAGAATTTGGCAAAGTGGTCCGCATAACAGTTGTTGGAAATCATCTTATCGTTCCACCCATAAAATTTCAGAGCATTTGGATCACTAGAGCTCGAGATATGGCTAATATACTGAGTAGTGCTGCTGGTGGACGTGGTGGATAGCCCTTAAGCTCTTGTCTGGATGAAATGTCATTGTTACCATCAGAATTGGAGCAGGTCTTCTTCATGAAAGTTGTTGGAAATTGTCTTTTCCTTCCACCCACCAAATTTCACGTCATTGTGCCTTCTAGAACTCCAGATATGGGTAAAAGTCTGAGCAGTGTTTGGGCTGGATTGCAGGACAGATTCTGACATCTCTTTTGTGGCCAAACTTTGAATTTGAAAACGGCAGATTTGGGTCTTACACTATTCATGAACATTGTAGGCCTATTTCTTAGCTTTCTATCCATATAAAGCAAACTGAAATCCAAGATCTACAGCTCCAGATATGACCCAATAACTGAACAGTGTTCCAATTTGAATTGAATCGGTATCTCCTTTCTAAGCTTAGCCTTTTCTTTGTACTTTCACTTTCAATAGTTAATCACATCAATCAATCCTTTGAATTGTGAGATATGCTTGCATTTAAATGAGCATTTAGCATAAATTAAAGCTATCTTATATTATCAGACTTGTTATTATAAAACATGCTCTAATTAAGGAGTTATTGATACTTTAAGTGCAAAATGATGATATAAAACCTTGATAAAAATGCACTTTTAAGTACTAATCACCCCCCTCAACCAGCTTATTACTAGTCCCTAGTAATCAAAGCGTTAAAATAGAAAAACAATTTGCAAGTTTCACAAAGCAAGGCATTCATCATTTAATTTCAATTAATCTATCCAAGTACACAAACTCTCATTAAATTTATATATGCTCAATACCTCTTAAACAAAATATTAATAAACCTTCTTTTTTATGTGCTCAATGTATGAAAACATAGATGATGGGGCTTTTTTTTACACACACACACACACACATAACTTAAAACACAATGCATCTTTAACCCATGTAACGAGCTTTCGGCTAATGACTTCCAGACTAGTTGGTCTTAGGGCATTAGGTGTTGAGACACCCCTTCGAGCTTAATAACTTGGGTTGCAGATACTGATTCGTAGATAGTGCAATGTTTGATTCCCTTAAGCTTTTCTTCTTAACCCATGTAACAAGCGTTGGGCCAATAGCTCCCAAGTCAGTTGACTTTAGGGTATTAGGTGTTTAAACACCCCTTCGGGCTTAATTGCTTAGATTAGGGAGGCTACGAAACCAAACTTATCTACGTTTTTATTTTTTTTTTGTTTTTTTGTTTTTGCAAATTATATACTATCAATTTCCCTTAGTTGTTACCTTTAACAAAAGAATATAAATAATATAATAATCCAATGTGCGACCCACAATCATATGTTAAAGTGTGTGTGTGACAATGAAGGTTTAAAAATACTTGTTAAATTAATATATAAGCAGAATCAATTGATAATAATACGAGAGTTTGTAAACCTGAATATTTCAAGAAGTATTATGATAGACCTTGTTAAGAATGTTTACTAAGATGCGTCTCAAGAGTCACTTTAACAAAAGAACTCCTTAACTCTACCATCTTAGTAACAACGGTTTTGCAAATAGAAAACACAATTAGTTAATTTTTTTTAGGTATCGACTACCCTTTCCCCCCAACCAAAATGAGACACTGTCCTCAATGTCCTAAGGTAAAAAGATAGAGTATATAAGACATCACCTGAAACAACAAACACTGACAAACCTGAAACACACTTAAACAAATATAAGAAATAATAAAACAAAATAATATGCTATTGAGAAAACCAAAAGATACAAGGTTTCACAAACAAAGGCTCAAATCCAATCTAAGCTTTTTACGACTTTCCTTAGTTGACCAATTTATACGACTCATGGAGGGATCAATTACAGGGATGAAAGATTGTACTTGGTCAATATATTGTTCAGCAGTAGCAACAGAGATTATGATTTGTCGTGCCGAAGATGTTAGAAATTTCTGTTCCACAGCTTGATCAAGAAAAGACAACAATTTATCATAAAAACCATTAACATTTAACAAACCTATAGGTTTATGGTGAATGTGCAGTTGGGCCCAAGAGGAAATATGAAAGATCTCTTCTAATGTGCCCAGACCACCTGGTAAGGCAATGAAGGCATCAGCGTGTTTAAACATTGTATTTAGTCGATCAGACATTGTGGAGACCTGTAGTTCCTCTCCAATTGTTTTTCCGAGGTCCTCTTTTGCTAAAGCTTTGGGGACAACCCCCAAAACTTGACTGCCTCCTAAAAATACAGCTATTGACACACACCCATTAACCCAAGGCTGCCTCCGCCATACACTAAATGAATCTTTCTCTCAGCTAATACCTGACCAAGATGATTTGCTGATTCTAAAAACTCTTTTTCTTTCCCAGGACTGGATCCACCAAAAACACAAATATTTCTTATTTGAGAACTTGAGGAACCTGCCATATCTACACACTTTGATATCTGTTGAATGTGTGGGTTGAGTAGAAATGAAAGGAAGGAAGAGAAGATGTTATAGATGAGAAATTGAAAATGCAATCATACCACCTATATGTAGGTCAGCTGGAGTCTCTCTCTCTTTCTCTCTCTCTCTCTCTATTTGAAAAAAAAACATGTGCATGTACAAGCAGTTGTGATTGTGGCTCACATCTTCCCTTGGTTTTACGTCCAAGAACGGCTTAAACGCCCTCTATGGGTCGGGGATATGCTTCCCATCCAGTTTTGATGCGAACCTCGTGATCACGTGGTCACGCAACCCACACGTAAAGACACCAATTCCCGGAAAGCCAAGTAAATCAGGTTTGATAGGAGTGTGACACAAAGATAACTTGTATCTAGACACCAGCGCTATTGGAAACGGAAAACCCCCACCCAACGAATATTGATTCGCGAACGAGAAGTATAAGGATGACGCCACGAAGACAGTTGTTCTTCGATAAGTCATTTTTCAGTTCTTTAGAGAACCATGGAAGGGAGATTATCTCACCAACACACACACACACACATACAAAGTGCGGCAAACAAGAAGTTTTATTAATCTAAATTGTCTAACTTACATGTCTGGTTATGCCTTTATTTATACTAACTCTAGACTTAAATAAACCCTAATGGACCCCCTTAGGTGGACTTATATTAAGCCCACTTACAATTGACCCAAATAAGTAATAATAACCCAAAGACTAAGAAGAAAATAATAAAAATCCGAAAATTACCATCCTAAATATGCTAGAATCAGATTTGTCACCATTAAGAAGTCCCAAATAGACTAGGAAATCTGATCTGAAGGTAGAATTTATTTTGAAGTCTTCTTTCCTTTTTGTAGCTAGGATGAATAAGGAATCCTTGTAAGAAAAGGATTCTGAACATTTATGAATCCTTGCCACACATGGAAACTATGTTGCAGCCCATTAAAAATCTTGGAGAATTAGAAGATTCTCAAAATAAGCTGCCACATCCTTTTAGGAAAAGAATCCTAGCCAAATAGGAAGTCCACAAGTCAAAAGGAAGTAAATAACAAAATTCGTACAGCCTCTGTTGACCCATGTTTCGATGCCTTCCCGAACTCCGATGGACCTGAAATTTTAAACCATGGTAGGACAATATGTTAGGAGACTCCACATAAAATGTCAGCTTGATCCAACGGTCGGATTGAGAATTATTACTGTTGCCGTAAAACTGGATAGGTGCACTTTTTACGTCAAAATCCGAATTTGACCTTGCCTGGATCATATCATTCCCTCTCTCTTAAAGATGATTCGTCCTCGAATCACCAACAAGTTGAATGGACAATTCCTTAGCCTCTTTTTGAAGCCTTTGGAGTTCTTTTCTTGCCAACAATCGTCGCCAACAACTTTGGATGAAAGTTGCAGCCGTTTTATTTTGTGTATCATCATTGGAGCCTTTTTTCCTCTCTCTTCTCGAAGCTTGCTGGGCATTGAGTGCCGTGTTAACACATCAAGTTCTCGCTTCATCTCCCCTAGAATACGAGATAGACTATTGGATTCTTTTTTTAAAACATTAATCTCTTTATTTCTCTCGCTTTGATACCACCTCTCCTTTTGAATCCTCCTTTTCTTTTGGTATCGAAACACGGGTCAACAGAGGCTGTACGAATGTTGTTATTTACTTCCTTTTGACTTGTGGACTTCATATTTGGCTAGGATTCTTTTCCTAAAAGGATGTGGCAGCTTATTTTGGGAATCTCCTAATTCTCCAAAGATCTTTAATGGGCTTCAACATAGTTTCCATGTGTGGCAAGGATTCATAAATGTTCAGAATCATTTTCTTACAAGGATTCCTTATTCATCCTAGCTACAAAAAGGAAAGAAGACTTCAGAATAAATTCTACTTCAGATCAGATTTCCTAGTCTATTTGGGACTTTTTAATGGTGACAAATCTAATTCTAGCATATTTAGGATGGTAATTTTTGGATTTTTATTATTTTTATTATTTTCTTCTTAGTCTTTGGGTTATTATTACTTATTTGGGTCAATTGTAAGTGGGCTTAATATAAGTCCACCTAAGGGGGGGTCCATTAGGGTTTATTTAAGTCTAGAGTTAGTATAAAGAAAGGCATAACTAGACATATAAGTTAGACAATTCAGATTAATAAAACTTCTTGTTTGCTGCACTTTGTGTGTGTGTGTTGATGAGATAATCTTCCTTCCATGGTTCTCTAATGAACTGAAAAATGACTTATCGAAGAACAACTATCTTCGTGGTATCATCCTTATACTTCTCATTCACGAATCAATATTCGTTGGGTGGGGGTTTCCGTTTCCAATAGTGCTGGTGCCTAGGTACAAGTTATCTTTGTGTCATACTCCTATCAAACCTGATTTACTTGGCTTTCCGGGAATTGGTGTCTTTGCGTGACCACGTGATCACGAGGTTCGCATCAAGTTTTCTTAAAAACTGGCAAACAGGGTCTTTTTTAGTCAGATTCCCAAGACTATGTCGAGCATGTTCTTTATGGAATTGTGGCCATAAATCATGAATTGCACGATGCACATCTCCACTAGGGTGCGTCTCAAGAGTCAATAGAAGATTATCTAAAGACCCCTTACTCGGGCCATCCTTAATGAACTGTATTTTATCTTCACGGTTTACAGATACCATTTCTAAAAAACGACATTTTGCATTACAAGTCCATCTAGCATATCTGTGACAGCCTTTCAGTCGTTTTGCACGACGTTTCTTTACAAAAGTGCTTTTACCTGTTCCAGGCATGTATGAAATGAAAGAATTGGAGGACTCACATGATAATCGGACCTTTGCTTCTATTAGCCAGCAAATATCTTCAGGAACTCCATGGTTCATTAACAATCTCAATCTTTCACACCTAGCACGATAAATTTTTGTAATTGCATTCTGAAGTAGAGCGAGAAAATACTTTTTCAATTTTTCAAGAGTGGTGTCCATTTGTTTTTAGATGAGAAGTGGAAAAGAGATGCAAAGAAGGGAGAAAGAGCAAAGAATTGCACAAATATATATGCAGATATCGGTTATCATGGGAAACTGAAAGAACCGACTTAAGAGTCACGGAGTACCGTTATCCGCCATTTGACCGAGGTGAGAGAAACTAGCAAAACAAAGGTCACACAAAAAAGAAACACAAAAACAATGTGAGAAAAAGAATCAATCTTTATATACAGGAGTACCCAATTCAATAGAGTCATTTTCAATTGAAAAATTGTCAAAGCAAACTTTCAAACGATGTCCATTTACCTTGAAAGCATTACCATTCTTTGGATTCTCGATATCATAGGCCCCATATGGATACACATGTTTCACAATAAAAGGACCGCTCCATCTTGATCTTAGTTTTCCAGGGAAATAAATGGAGTCGAGAATTATAAAGCAAGACTTTTTGACCAACATTGAATGTTTTTCTCGGTATTTTCTTGTCATGAAACTCTTTGATTCTTTCTTTATGAATTCTTGAATTTTCATATGCATCATTTCTTATTTCCTCAAGCTCATTTATTTGTAATTTTCGCAGCTGACTAGCATTATCAAGGTTTGAATTGAAAGCTTTAATAGCCCAATAAGCTTTATGTTCAAGTTTCATAGGCAAGTGACAAGGTTTTCCATAGCCTAGTCTATAAGGTGACATACCTAATGATGTTTTATAAGTAGTTCGATAAGTCCAAAGTGCATCATTAAGTCTTAAAGACCAGTTTTTCCTATTAGGGTTCACTGTTTTCTCCAAGATCTGTTTGATCTCCCTATTAGCAAGTTCTACTTGTCCACTTGTCTGAGGGTGATAAGGGGTGGCAACTTTGTGTGTGATTCCATATTTCTTCATTAAAGACTCAAATGACTTATTGCAGAAATGTGTTCCACCATCACTTATCATGGCTCGAGGAATTCCAAATCGATTCAAGATATTTTCTTTCAAAAACTTTATCAATGTTTTGTGATCATTGTTTCGACTTGGAATTGCCTCTATCCATTTTGAAACATAATCTACTGCGACTAATATGTACAAGAAACCAAAGGATGGAGGAAATGGACCCATGAAATCTATACCCCAACAGTCAAAGATCTCAATGACAAGAATAGGATTTAAAGGCATCATGTGATGTTTTGAAATAGATCCCAACTTTTGACAATTTTCACAAATCTTGCGAGAATGCATGTGTGTCCTTGAACATGATGGGCCAGGAAAATCCACTTTGTAAGATTTTTGCGGTTGTCTTTCTTGATGAGAAATGACCCCCACATGCCTCAGAATGACAAAATTTAATGACACTACCTACCTCATTGTCAGGAATGTATCTTTGAAATATTTGATCAGGACAATATTTGAATAAATAAGGGTCATCCCAATAAAAGTTCTTCACTTCGTTCAAGAACTTTCTTTTGTCTTGGGTGCTCCAGTGAGCTGGCAAATGTCTTGAAACAAGAAAATTAACAATATTAGCAAACCAAGGCATTGTAGAGACAGAAAATAAAGATTCATCAGGAAAGTAGTCTGATGTCAGATCTCGAATCTGTTGTTAATCTTGACAAATGATCCGCGACAACATTTTCAGTGCCTTTCTTTCTTGTCTTTTATTGTGATATCAAATTCTTAAAGTAACAAAATTCATCGTACCAATCTAGCCTTAGAATCCTTTTTTGAAAGAAGATATTTCAAAGCTGCATGATCACTGAAAACAACAACAGGTGAACCAACAAGATAAGATCTAAACTTGTCACATGCAAATACTACTGTGAGTAATTCCTTTTCAGTGGTAGTGTAATTCATTTGAGCACGATTTAAAGTTTTACTTGCATAGTAAATCACATAAGGTTTCTTATCTTTTCTATGTCCTAAGACAGCACCTACGGCATAATCATTAGCATCACACATTATTTCAAAAGGTAATGACCAATCAGGAGGTTGAATGACTGGAGCAGAAGTAAGCAAGCTTTTAAGTTTAACAAAGGCTTCTTCACAATGTTTAGTCCATTCAAAAAAAGTATCCTTTGTTAGAAGGTTACACAATGGCTTAGATATGACACCAAAATCTTTGATGAACCTTCTATAAAAACCAGCATGTCCTGAGAATGATCTAACATCTTTAACAGATTTTGGTGTTGGCAAGTTGGCAATTAACTCGATTTTAAATTTGTCAACCTCAATTCCTTTCGATGAAACAATGTGACCAAGTACAATGCCGTTTGTTACCATAAAATGATATTTTTCCCAATTTAGTACAAGATTCTTCTCTTCACACCTGCTCAAAACCTTTGCTAAGTTAGTCAAACAATCATCAAATGAATCACCAAAAACAAAAAAAATCATCCATAAAATTTTCAAGAAAACGTTCAACCATATCACTAAATATGCTAAGCATGCATCTTTGAAACATGGCTGATGCATTACATAATCCAAAAGGCATCCTTCGATATGCAAAAATGCCAAATGGACATGTAAAAGTAGTCTTCTCTTGATCTTTCAATGCAATTTCAATTTGGTTGTAACCTGAATAGCCATCTAGGAAACAATAAAATTCATGATTTGCAACTCTTTCTAGGATTTGATCCATGAAAGGTCGGAAATGATCTTTTCTAGTCATTGAATTAAGTTTCCTATAGTCAATGCACATGCGCCAACCAGTAATAGTCCTAGTTGAAATTAACTCATTTTCTCATTTGTTATCACAGTGACTCCAGACTTCTTGGGTACAACTTGGGTAGGACTTACCCATTTCTTTGTCGAGAAATAGGATAAATGATTCCATTATCTAGAAGCTTGATGACTTCATTCCTCACTACTTCTTTCATATTAGGATTAAGCCTTCGTTGCATTTCTCTAGAGGGTTTAGCATTTTCCTCCAAATAAATCCTGTGTGTGCAAATCAAAGGACTAATTCCTTTTATGTCAGCTATGGTCCATCCTAATGCATTTTTGTGCATTTTCGAGTTTGTAATAACTTACCTTCTTGATGTGCATTAAGTTTGGAAGAGATTATTACGGAAAAGTTTCATTTTCTCCCAAAAATGAGTATTTGAGATTAAATGGTAACGGCTTCAAATCAGGTTTTGGTGGTTGAACACTTGAAGGTATAGACTCAATTGATCGTGGTGGCAATTCTTCAATTTGTGGTCTCCAATTACTTGCCTTTGATTCTTCCTGAAAATAAACCATTTGCAAATTCTCAGATTCATTAAACTCAATTTCACTGGAAATAGTTTCAAATTGATCATGAACTAATTTTTCAATAAAGTCCACTTCCTGTAAATCATTATTATCTCCAGGTTGCTTGCAAATGTTGAAAATATTCATCTCCAATGTCATGTTTCCAAATGATAACTTCATCAGTCCATTCCTACAATTAATCAATGCATTAGAAGTTGCAAGAAACGGACATCCTAAAATAACAGGAATTGAATTACATGCTTCAACAGGTTGTGTATCCAAAACAACAAAATCCACAGGATAATTGAATTTATCAACTTGTACTAACACATCGTTAACTATTCCTCTAGGCACTTTTATAGATCTATCGGCAAGTAAAAGAGTTACAGAAATTGGTTTTAACTCACCTAGATTGAGACTCTAAAAGACTGAATATGGAAGTAAATTCACACTAGCTCCAAGATCAAGTAAAGCTCTTTTAATTTTATGTTCTTCAATAAAGCAAGAAATTGTAGGACACCCAGGGTCTTTATATTTCAAAGCATTATTGTTCTGAAGAATGGCACTTACTTGTTCGGATAAAAAGGCTTTCTTTTTCACATTCAGTTTTCTCTTCATAGTGCACAGATCTTTTAAAAATTTAGCATAAAAAAGTACCTCTTTAATAGCATCTAACAAAGGTATATTGATCCTTACCTGTTTGAAAGTTTCAAAGATTTCAGAGTTGTGATTGACTTTCCTTTGTTTAGTCATGGCATTAGAAAATGGAAGTGCTGGCAGGGAATCAGTCTTTTCTTTGCAATGTTCAGATTCAACCCCTTCCTTACCCTCGGAGATTAACTAATCATCTTTCTCACAAGGTTCAAGAGTGGGTTTTTCAATAACCTTACCACTGCGAAGAGTGATGACTGATTTGACTTGATCCTTGTGTTGGCTTCCGGAACTACTTGCATTTACATTGTATTGCCCTTTGGGATTTTGCTGTGGTTGAGATGGAAACATACCTTTTTCTTGAAAACTGAAGAGAGATGTGAATTTTGCAAGAGCATCTTTTAGATCTGCCATGGTTTGAGCATTTTGAGTGTTGATTGTCTCCTACTTTTTAATGAATGCATGCAATGTTTCCTCAAGATTTCTTCTAGGAGGTGGAGCATAAGGAGGTGCATATCCATGAGAATTTTGAAAATTATGGTGTGCTTGAAACGGTGGTCGTGAAGTTTGTGCATTATTGTTACCACTCTTCCAACTGAAATTTAGGTGATTTCTACAACCAGGGTTGTATGTTTGTGAGTACGGGTTATGATTGGGCCTTTGGAAACTGTTTAAAGTATGGGCTTGTTCATGGAGGCATTCTTTGAAAGAAGGCAAAGTTGGACGATCATTGGTTGCATGTTCATTCTTTTCACGGATTTGACACACAATGTCTTGAACAGATTTTAATTGACCACTCTTTTTAAAGATGCAAATTTGACTTGAAAGTCATGATCTTCCCTAAGGTTGTATATACTTCCACTAGATGTATGAGGTTGAGTTTTACCTGGTGCCTCATAAGTGCTTGTAGTGTCCCAATTTTGAGCATTTTCAGCTAGCAAGTCTAGGTACTCCATTGCTTCATCAGGGTCTTTATTTTCAAAAGTTCCATTGCACATTAATTCCACCATTTACCTATCTTTAGGTGTTAACCCTTCATAAAAATGTGAAACCAATCTCCATGTTTCAAAACCATGATGAGGACAAGTATTAAGCAAGTCTCGATACCTATCCCAACATTGGTAAAATGTTTCTCCTGGTTTTTGAGTGAAAGTGGTGATTTGTCTTTTGAAAAAGTTTGTTCTGTGAGATGGAAAAAACTTCTTTAAAAATTGTTGTTGCATTTCATCCCAAGCACGAATGGATCCTGACCTAAGATTTTGTAGCCATGTTTTAGCTTTATATTTTAATGAAAAAGAAAAAAGCTTTAATCTGATGGTGTTCATGCTACAATTTAAGTCATTATAAGTGTTGCAGACTTCTTCAAATTCTCTCAAATGCAAGAATGGATTTTCTAGATCTAAGCCATGAAAAAAAGGTAAAAGTTGAATAATGTCTGGTTTAAAATTAAAGTGAGATGCATCATGAGGGAAAACTATACATGAGGGTGCACTTGTTCTTGTTGGATTCATGTGGTCTCTTTGTGTTCTAACTCGATTATTCTCATTATGAAGTGATTGATTATCTTCTTTGGCCATATTTTCTGAAAATGATGAGGATACCCTACAAAGTCTACCACTTAATGTACGTGACCAAACTCTCATGCACGTGTAAGAAGAGAATAAAAGGAAGAAGAAAACAAAAGAAAAAAGAAACAAAACTTAGATACAAGAAAAGTAAAAAATGAAAATAAAATAAATATTATAATTTATACAAGAATTTACCTCCCCTAAGAACAGCGCCAAAAACTTGACACGATCAAAGAGTTGATGTCTTATCCCAAGTGTAGGAGTGTCAAAGTAATAAATAACCCGGTAAGATCGGGGTCGAACCATAAGGAGGTGAACTATATAAATTATAAACAACAACAACAACAACAACAACAACAACGATGATGATGATGATGATGGTGATGAGTTAAAGAGCACTTTTAGATGTAAGATAAATGTGAAGATTAAATAATGATAAAAACAAATGTCAAAGTTAGAGGATGCACTAATAGTATTAGAGATAAGTAAAGTATAAACTCTTTATAAATTATCAACATGATCATATTAATCATCTTATTTATGTAACACCATACTTATAAATTTTATCAGGTATTAATGATGCTAACTTATGTTGACAACAAATCAAGTTCCTCTCATAACAACGATGTCGGCCGAAGACTATGAAGGATCAAGTATTTGATGTACCAAGTGTTATACAACACAAATCCAGATTAACCATTTAACAAGCAAGGTATTAAGAGTTAATAAGATAAAAATGATAAGACATGTTAATAGAAAATTTCTTGGATATAAACATTAAAGTCCATGTTGAGTTTATATTATACATATTCTAACACCATTAGTGAAACCTTTTCACCTTGACATAATTAACTTAGCTAGACATTATGAAGAAGAAAAACATAAATAAACAATATAAGAACATAAACATGATATAAGTTAACTAAGTATAGTAAAGGAAATGAAAAGCATGAACAAGAGATTAATGAAAGCAAAACTTAAGCATTACAAAAATATAAAGAGAGAGAGCAAGAAGATGATCTTGATCTGAAGAACCAAGATTCCTAAATAAATGGCACATGCCTCCTTTTATAGGTTAAAATTCAGAACTATTCATTTGGTAATTGATTATTGATGTAGTGGCCAACTATTGATTTAGTGGACTTGGTGGATAACATCACTCAAGCATTTTGGATGGATGAAATGACATTGATGTAATCAGACTTTGGCAAAGTAGTCTTCATGACAGTTGTTGGAAATCATCTTATCTTTCCACCTATAAATTTTCAGAGCATTTGGATCACTAGAGCTCGAGATATGGCTAATATACTGACTAGTGCTGCTGGTGGACGTGGTGGATAGCCCTTAAGCTCTTGTCTGGATGAAATGTCATTGTTACCATCAAAATTGGAGCAGGATTGCTCATGAAAGTTGTTGGAAATTTTCTTTTCCTTCCACCCACCAAATTTCACGTCATTGTGCCTTCTAGAACTCCAGATATGGGTAAAAGTCTGAGCCGTGTTTGGGCTGGATTGCGGACTGATTCTGACTTCTCTTTTGTGGCCAAACTTTGAATTTGAAAACGGCAGATTTGGGTCTTATGCTATTCATGAACATTGTAGGCCTATTTCTTAGCTTTCTATCCATATAAATTAAACTGAAATCCAAGATCTACAGCTCCAGATATGACCCAATAACTTAACAATGTTCCAATTTGAATTGAATCGATATCTCCTTTTTAAGCTTAGCCTTTTCTTTGTCCTTTCACTTTCAATAGTTAATCACATCAATCAATCCTTTGAATTGTGAGATATGCCTGCATTTAAATGAGAATTTACCATAAATTAAATCTATCTTATATTATCAGACTTGTTATTATAAAACATGCTCTAGTTAAGGAGTTATTGATACTTCAAGTGCAAAATGATGATATAAAACCTTGATAAAAATATACTTTTAAGTACTAATCAAGGACCTATATGCCCAAAGACTAATTCGATTGGGGGTTTTATAAGACAAGGAGTGTCATCATTTCCCTTGTGTGGAAAGTCCAATCATAAGCATCTTGGAGATTGTTTAGTAACAGTGTGCAGGTGTTGTATCTGCAGATAGGAGGGACACATATGGAAGGACTGCAAACATCAGGGGACAAGTTGTTTCCATTTTGGAGAGATAGGGCATTTTAAAAGAGAATTCCTTTTGAGGATGATGGGTCAGGGATCTCAGTTTCCAGCACAGAGTCATCAATAACTAGTAATTATGGCAGGCCTAGAGGACCTACTCAGTCTGGGGGCAGTTCTATGTGGGGACAACCTAGAGTGCAAGAAGAAAGGACTTAAGAGAAGGTATATCATTTGACACAGGAGGATGTTAGAACTGTAACTAAAGTGATGATAGGTATGATAGAGTTAAACTCTCATTCAGTTTATGCCTTGTTTGACGCGGGTGCTATTCATTCATTTGTAGCATCTAGAAATGTGAATAAATTAAGAGGTATATTAGAAAAAGGAATAATAGTTAGTACAACCTTAATTTCATTAGAGATAATTGATTTTGATATTATACTAGAAATGGACTGGTTGAGTGTGCATAGAGCACAAATAAATTGTTATATAAAAATGGTGACCTTTCTAGGAGATGGTGGCAATGAGGTGACATTTATGAAGGAAAGAAGAGTGATACCAAATTATGTGATACTGGCAATGACTGCTAGTAAATGTTTAAGAAAATGGTGCCAAGCTTATTTAGATTTTTTAATAGAGTTAGGGAAAGAGAGTCGTGAGCTGAATAGTATACCTATAATAAGAGAATTTTTAGATGGATTTTCAGAAGAATTGCCAAGATTACCTCTAAAAAGAGAAGTAGAGGTGTCTATTAATATTTACTAGGTGTCATAACCCAATTTTAGGTTCCCAAAAATTTTACAAAAACAAAAATCAAAAAATGAAAAATGGATAAGGGGTTTTAATGAAATGACCAAATGGATATGAGCGGCTAAGGTTGGAGCCCAATTGCAACAATGGAGAGTCTAATTAAAGAGAACAAAGAGAATTTGGGAGCAAATTAAAGAAAGATATTGAAGATTAGGGCAAACTTGCAAAATAATTAAGTTTAGGGACGTAATCGAACTTTTGATGAGCCTAATTGATTTAATCACATAAAAAATTAATAGAAAGTCAATTTGTCTAAAATCAGAAGAATTAATTAAGTTCAAGGACTTCATTAAGTTTATAAGTCTAATTGACTTAATTAAGTTTGGAGACCTAATGCAGATCAATTCACAAAGATTGGAAGATTAGAGACATAATTAGAACTTGAAAAGGCTAAATTGATTCAATCAGAGGTTTAATTCAACGAAGTTTAAAGATTGAAGGTCCAATCGAAGAAGGCTAAGGGTGAAATTGCAAGGAATCTAAAAGATCAGGGCTGATTGGGGATTCCACTACAAAGTTCCAAAAGCTTAGGGACCAAATTGAAAAAATACCATATTTCACTATTCATTGTTTTCTTCCTATTAAAACAAAAGAAAAGGATATTCAAGTGCCCACCTTTTAGCCCCCTCACTCCTTTACCATACCACACAAATTTTATGCCGGCTTATACCCCGATATTTGTACTTCACTCCAAGCTAAAATGTCAGCTCTAATGGCATCAAAAATACTTGCAGATTCTCTCCTACAAATATTACCCAACATTGTTCTGCCTGTAAAAAAAAGTCTTATATCCTCTCTTTGTCAGTTGCAGAGTAGAATAAGATTTTGTACTTAATTCAATGAATGGTCGGGATCTATTCTCCAACATCAAAGGTCAAGATCTCATTAACCCATAAGCCCTAGAAGCTTCCCAATCCCCCCCCCCAACACAAAATCTTAACCCAAGCAGCCTAGTAGAGGGCTGAAATAAAAAAGAAGAGAAAAGGCTAAAAAATAATTAATTATTTTTCCATGTGAACTCATCCTTAACGCCACCACAAGCCTCTCTCTTAACCATTTAGACCATTAACTTCTAATCCCACCATGATCTTCATTTTTTCTTGCTCCAAGCTCTACACCAACAACTCTTCCTCCATAAAACCATGAGCCTCCAGCGATCCAGTCGTTCCTCCCCAACTATAACAACGGTAGGCCAGCTGTGCACTCTCCCAGCCTCCATCGTAGCAACATTCAATAGCTTTCCTTTGTGCTAGCACTAGTCATAAGCAGCAGCCTTTGATCTAACACTACAACAACATCCAATATCCTATCTTCAACCGAGAGTAGTAGTGAAGGATTTTTCCAACAATAGTCTTGGCAGACCACCTTTCTTTAGTAGTCCTGAAACAGCCTTGACAGGTCGTCATCTCCTCTTGTTATAGGCATATACTGCCTTTTTGTTCTTTTTTGATAATCAAACCAGGCCTTTAAGGCCATTTGAAGTAAGATGGGCTGATATAAGCCCAGCCAACGCGGCTAGGCTTGGTCCAACCCCCATATATATATATATATTCTTTTTTATTTTTTCTTTATATATATAAAGAAAAAAAAGGAAACAAAAGAAGCATGTTGGGTCGTTTGTCAGGCCAACCAAGTTGGATTGGGCCGGAGCCTAACCCGTATGCATAGGCTTGGGCCCTGGGCCCAATAAGACCAACCAAAATGGATAGGCCAAGCCCAACCTAGACCTAAGAGCGTGTTTGGTTTGGCCTAATTTTGCTTAAGGAAAAATGTTTTTTTTTTGTTCTTAATTCGTGTTTGTTTTGCACTACTTTAAAGTATTTTTAATGCCTTTGATTTTAGGCTAAGAGCGTGTTTGACAACCACGACCTATAGTCTTTTCCCTTAGCTTTAGATTGCTCTTATTTTAGTGTATAGCCAAACAATCCGTAAATAAATTTCAAAAGTTTCTAAAAAAATTTAAAGACCATTTTAAAATTATATGTAGGTCCCTCACATGTTTTTCCAATAATTTTGTCTAATATAGGGTTGTAGCCTTACAGATCCATTATTCGACACCATACACGCCACGACAGGATGACGACTCCACTAGGAACTTGTCTAGTTAAACTGAGCCTTATTGATTGCTTGATTATTTGTTATCCAAATTATTTTGTTGGTTTGTGTAATTTAATTTTAGCATGCATTTTTTCCATATTGCTCATGCATAAATACACCAATTATGGATTGATGTCTGCATTTTAATTTTAAGAATAAACCCAATTCCCTTATATGAGGGATAACGGTTTGTATCATGACTTTTGGTTGGAGTTCAGATTTATAAAACACCTGATGCGAATCTCGTGATCACGTGGTCACGCAACCCACAATCAAGATTAAGATCTGATCCTGAAAAGATAAAAGAGGTCTGATATGAGTGTGACACAATAAAAACCTACCCCAATGCACCAACATTATTAGAATGAAATCAAATGACGCAACGAAGCTAGTTAATTTTCAATAAGTCAGATTCAGTTAGTTCAAGAACCAAAGAAAGCAAGAAGCTCTCTCACACGTTAAAACTGAAAAGTCTAGAGTCTACTGAAATTTAGACTTACATGTGTTTATATAGTTCTGAAAAATTAACCCTAATGAATCTACCCTTGCGGGCTGAATTGACCTACATACAAAACTAATACATAAACTTTACTAGTAAGCCCAAACCTTGATCTAAGCAAGCTTCGGATCCTAGTTGAAAACAAAGTATTAATTAAACCCAAACAAGTCATGGGCTTAGCTAACAGAGTAAGATCAGAAACGTTAAATGTAGCACTAACTCCATACCCACCAGGCAAATCAATTTTATAAGTATTGTCATTTATACTTTCAACGATCTAAAAAGGCTCATCTCCTCGTTGTAATATGGACTTCTTTAAGTTGGAAATCTCTCTTTACACATATGCACCCAAACCCAATCACCTGGCTGAAATACAACCTATATGCGCCCCTTATTGGCTTTAGTTGCATTCACACAATTCCTCTTTTCAATTTGTTGCCGCACACTTATGGAGTGCCTTCACCATCTGTGCTTTACGATTATTATCCAAACTAACCCTTTCACCAACAAGTAAAGGAATCCAATCCATGAGAGTTAAAGTGTTAAATTCACGCACAATTTCAAATGGTAAAAATTCAGTAGTAGAATACACACTACGATTATATACAAACTCTATAAATGACAAACAGTCTTCCCAATTCTTTAAGTTCTTTTAAATGACAGCACACAAAAGTTGTGTTAAGGTCCTATTAACTAATTTGGTTTGTCCATCTGCATAAGGATGACAAGTAGTTGAAAATAATAGTTTAGTACCCAATTATCCCTATAACACCTTTCATAAATAGTTAAGGAACTTAACATCTCTATCAGAAACAATGCTTCTAGGGACCCCATAAAGCCGTACTATCTCTCTAAACAAATCAGCAACATAAGTGGCATCATCGATTTTATAACATGAAATAAAATGTGTCATCATTGAAACTCTATCAACAATTATAAAGATTGAGTCCCTATCCCGTTTTGACCTAAGCAAACCTAATATAAAATCCATTGAAATGTCTATCATGATTCTTTAGGTATAGGCAAAGGGATATATAAGCCATGTGGTTAAGTCCTAGACTTTGCTTTCCTACAAGGTATATTTATCATTTATGCCTTGCACATCTTTTTTCATTTTAGGCCAATAAAAATGCTCATGCAACACATCCAAAGTTTTAACAACACTAAAATGCCCTATTAACTTGCCACCATGTGCTTCACGTATAAGTAATTCACACATAGAACTTAATGGAACAATACAAATGATTCTCTTTAAACAGATATCCATCAAGTCTATAGAACTTCCCAAAACTTGAAGTTTCACAAGCATTCTAAACATTAGCAAAATCACTATCATCCTTGTACAATTAATTATTTTATGTGTTCAAATCCTAGATATCCAGCATCTAAAGTAGATAAAAAAAAAAAAACATACTTGTACGAAAGTGCATCAACCACAATGTTTTTTTTACCTTACTTATACTTGATCACATACGAAAAGGTTTCAATAAATTCAACCCATTTAGCATGTCTTCTATTCAACTTACCTTGCCCTTTCAAGTGCTTCAATAATTCATAATCTGAATGTATCACGAACTCCTTGGGCCACAAGTAATGTTGTCATGTGTCTCTAAAGTTCTTACCAAGGCATAGAGCTCCTATTCAACTTACCATTCAAGGCTACCCTATTAAGTTTCTCACTGAAATATGCAATGGCCTTATATCCTACATCAACACAGTTCCTGTACTTATACATGAAGCATCACATTCAACTTCAAAAGCTTTTATAAAGTCTAGCAAAGCTAAAACAGGCTCCGAACAAACTTTATCTTTTAATAAACTAATAACTTTATCATGTTCATCATTCTATTTAAATTCAACAGACTTTTTATCAATTTTAGTTAAAGATGATGCAATAGTATCAAAGTCCTTTACAAACCTTATACAAAAGCTAGCAAGCCCATGAAAACTCCTTACCTCAATCACAAAGCCTAGGTGTAGGCCAATCCCGGATGGCCTTAACCTTCTCTTCATCCCATCTCAATAACTCTCAATAACCTGCGTAGTTACTACATATCCAAGAAACATAATTTTCTCCATACAAAAGGTACAATTACTAAGATTAACATACAATTTATCATCACGCAATACGCTAAGTACATTACAAAATGATCAAGATGCTTATTCAAGTTCTTGCTATACATTAGGATGTCATCAAAGTACACAACTCATCTAACATGTCATCAAGCCTAGGGATAGGATGTCTATACTTTATTGTTATGTTGTTGATGGTGTGACAATCAACATACATCCTCCAAGTCCCATCTTTTTTAGGAACATGTAACACTGGCACAACACAAGGGCTCATACTCTCACAAATGTACCCCTTTATCATCAACTCATCTACTTGTCTTTGAAGCTTCTTCATCTCCTCAAGATTTCTTCTATAGGCTGGATGGTTACGAACCGAAGACCTAGGTTTAAGATCAATCTGATGTTCAATCCTTTTTAGTGGTGGTAATCCAATAGGGGTATCTTTAGGGAATACATCATCAAACTCTTGCAAAAAAGTAGCATCCACACTAGGAGAAGTAAAATCGATATTGTTAGTGTTAAAATAAGCCTCCTTATACACACAATTCATCGGCATGTTAGTGAAAAATACAGATATGATTTGAGCTTCTTTTGCATAAAAATTAGATTGTTTCTTTAATTTTTCTACATTATTATCATCACACAAGTTTACTTTCTTCACACCTCGGGTTTCACCTCCACTCTCAACCGATTTAATTAATGATTTAGATTTAGATTTAGCCGAATCTAATGGTCTTCTCTCACCATTGTCCTCACGTGAATTTTCACTCTTCCCATCCTCACATTCCCTTTTTAATTTCAGTTGATCATCATCATACACTTGTTTTGGAGAAAGAGGTACAAGAGTGATGATTTTACCATTTTTTAAAATAGGGAACCGGTTTCTAAACCCATCATGAATTGCCTTCCGATGGAATTGCTATGGATGCCCCAAAAGTAAGTGACTAGCATGCATAATAAACACAATCGACACTAGCTTAGTGACCTTCACTTCACCAATTCATTCAACCATTGCAATCTATAAAGCTTAGGATGCTTAATACAACTTAGATTCAATTTCTTCACAAGAGTATCATTAGCTACATTAGCACAACTACCTCCATCAATTATCATGCTACATATCTTGTTTTAGATGTGACATCGAGAGTGAAATATGTTTTCCCATTGCTCATCTACATCATCTTCTTTAAGTTCCATGTTCAGCACACGCCTTATAACAAAGGTGATGTGAACCTCGTGATCACGTGGTCACGCAACCTACACCCAATGACACCAATTCCCGGAAAGCCAAGTAAATCAGGTTTGATAGGAGTGTGACACAAAGATAACTTGTACCTAGACACCAACACTATTGGAAACGGAGACCCCCACCCAACGAATATTGATTCGCGAACTGAAGTGATGACGCCACGAAGCCAGTTGTTCTTCGATAAGTCGTTTTCAGTTCTTTAGAGAACCAAGGAAGGGAGCATTAAGTGAAATCTAGTGATGTGGATCAGCCCATAAACACAAGTACAGACCCTTTACATGTGTGAAATAGGCCAATAACTCTGTCTAAGACAAAGGCATTGAAAGACGCATTGAATGCATTGGTTTTAAAGGTTTTGACCAAGTCAGATTTGAAGGGTCCATTGGAGCATTAAGTGAAGGCCTTAATACATCTTATCCATGTGCAAGAGGGCCCATTGCGCTTATTTTAATATCGTTTGCTGGAGGTTTTAATTCGAGGTTTAATTATGCTGCAAACTGATCATACAAGGGGTTTGAGTACCTAAACATAAGAGAACAACCTATAAATTGAGATTTGTTGTTTGTTTTAAATCAAAATACTAGATATTGAATTTGAGGTCATTCGGATATCGCTTGATCTGGGTTTCAATTTTGGTATGTAAAAATTACATAACATGTCAGATTTGTGTCAAGATCCAAAATGTGATTCTTATTGTTTGTTTTTGTCCAAATCTTTTTTGTGGCAGGAGTAAACAAACATCTTTTTGAATGACAATTTCTTTGTTTTGTTTTTCGAATTTTTGATGCTACTGATATATTTTGGACAATAACAAAAAACAAAATATAATGATTTTTTTATATGCCACAAATTCAAGAAGAAGAAGAGTTCAGATAATAAGGAATTTTTTTGTGAAATAAAAAAGAAACAAAAATTTCAAAAGTATATAACTTGATTAATGGAGCCAAGCTTTGATACCAAATGAGATTTGATAATAGTGTGACAAGATCTCACAGTCCAGCAACCCACACATTAAGACACAAATTCCCGGAAAGCCAAGTAAATGAGATTTAATAATAGTGTGACATAAAATAACTCGTATCTAGACACCAGCACTATTGAAAATGAACACCCCAACCCAACGAATATTGATTAGCAAATTAGAAGTATAAGTGGTGATGCGAACCTCGTGATCACGTGCACACGCAACCCACACGTAAAGACACTAATTCTTGGAAAACCAAGTAAATCAGGTTTGATAGGAGCGTGACATAAAGATATCTTGTACCTAGGCACCAACACTATTGGAAACGAAAAAACCCCCACCCAACGAATATTGATTCGCGAACAAGAAGTATTAGGATGACGCCACGAAGCCAGTTGTTCTTCGATAACTCATTTTCAGTTCTTTAGAGAACCAAGGAAGGGAGATTATCCCACCAACACACAAGTACGACAAAGAAGTTTTTTGAATTGAAAATTGCGTAACTTTACATGTTTGGTTATGCCTTTATTTATACTGACTCTAGACTTAAAAACACCGTAATGAACCCCCCTTAGGTGGACTTATATAAAGCCCACTTACAATTGACTCAAATAAGTAATAATAACCCAAAGACTAAGAAGAAATTAAAAAAAAACAATAAAAATCCGAAAATTACCATTCTAAATAAGCTCGAATTAGATTTGTCACCCTTAAGAAGTCCCAAATAAACTAGGAGAAATCTAATTTGAAAATTTTGTGTTGCTGCCCCCTTTGATGTCCTTGATTAACTTGGATTTTCTTGTTTAACTTGGACAAATAAGAAACAAATTTCCTCCTTTGTTGCTGATTTAATTACTTTCCTTCCTAAGTTAGGAAAAGCATTAAATAATCCTCCCCTCTTTAGGAATAAGATCTGGCCAACTTCCTTAATTAGGAGAATCAATTGCTGACTTTCTATCCATGTAGCATTAGGAAAAAACAAGCCCAATAAGGCTGGTATTGGGCCGCAGACATCAGGCCCTTGTTCCACATGAATTGGGCTCTTCTTGAACATGATTACGTTTGGTGTTGGACTGATCCTCATCATCCCCTCTCTCTTCAAAAGGATTCAACCGCGAATCATCATTTACTTCAAACAGAGTAAGATCGAAACATTAAAGGCAGCACTAACACCATACTCACCTGGCAAGGATCTAAAATGGCCCATCTCCTCGTGGTTGTAGCTTTGATTTCTTATGGCCGGAAATCTCTCCTTGCGCATATGCACCCAAACCCAATCGCGGGGCTGAAAGACAACATGTTTGCGCCCCTTATTGGCTTTGGTTGCATACACACAATTCCTCTTTTCAATCTGTTGCCGCACACTCTCATGGAGAGTGTCTTCACTACCTGTGCTTCATGATTACCATCCAAACTAACCCTTTCATCAACAGCCAAAGAAATCAAATTCATTGGAGTTAAAGGGTTAAATCCACACACAATTTCAAATGGTAAAAATTCAGTAGTAGAGTGCACATTACGGTTATATGCAAACTCTATAAATGGTCTTAGGGACCCCGTGAAGCCATGGTATCTCCTTAAAGAACAAATCAGCAATGTTAGTTGCATTATCGGTTTTATGACATGGAATGAAATGTGTCATCTTTGAAAACCTATCAACAACTACAAAGATGGAATCCCTACCCCATTTTGACTTAGGTAAACCGATGGTTTTTTCGATACAGGCAAAGGGGCATACAAGCCATGTGGTTGAGTCATAGACTTTGCTTTCCTGCAAGTTATGCATTTATCACATATACGTTGCACATCTTTTTTTCATTTTAGACCAATAAAAATGCTTATGCAACACATCCAAAGTCTTAACAACACCAAAATGCCCCATCAAACCACCTCTATGTGCTTCACGTATAAACAATTCACGTATATCACTTAATGGTACACACAAACAACTTTCTTTAAACAAATATCCATCAAGTTTATAGAACTTCCCAAAAGCCGAAGTTTCGCAAGCATTCTAAACATTAGCAAAATCACTATCATCCTTGTACAATTCTTTTGTGTGTTCAAATCCTAGAAATCTAGCATCCAAAGTAGATAAAAGAACATACATGTGCGAAAGTGCATTAGCAACAATGCTTTCTTTTCCTTACTTATACTTGATCACATATGGAAAGGTTTCAATAAATTCCACCCATTTGACATGTTTCCTACCTAACTTATGTTGCCCTTTCAAATGCTTCAGTGATTCATGATTGGAATGTATCAGAAACTCCTTGGGCCACAAGTAATGCTATCACGTCTCTAAAGTTCTTACCAAGTGATGCGAACCTCGTGATCACGTGGTCACGCAACCCATACCTAAAGATACCAATTCCCGGAAAGCCAAGTATATCAGGTTTGATAAGAGTGTGACACAAAGATAACTTGTACCTAGGCACCAGCACTATTGGAAACGGAGACCCCCACCCAACGAATATTGATTTGCGAACGATAAGTATAAGGATGACGCCACGAAGAAAGTTGTTCTGCGATAAGTTGTTTTTCAGTCCTTTAGAGAACCAAGGAAGGGAGATTATCCCACCAACACGCAATAAGTGCAACAAAGAAGTTTATTGATCTGAAAATTGCGTAACCTTACATGTTTGGTTATGCCTTTATTTATACTGACTCTAGACTTAAAGAAACCCTAATAGACCCCCCTTAGGTGGACTTATATGAAGCCCACTTACAATTGACCCCCCTTAGGTGGACTTATATGACACCCACTTACAATTGTCCCAAATAAGTAATAATAACCCAAAAACTAAGAAGAAAATAATAAAAATCCAAAAATTATCATCCTAAATATGCTAGAATCAGATTTGTCACCCTTAAGAAGTCTTAAATAAACTAGAAAAAATCTGATTTGGAAAATTTGTGTTGCTGCCCTCCTTTGATGTCCTTGATTAGCTTGGATTTCATTGTTTAACTTGGACAAATAAGAAAACAAATTTCCTCCTTTGTTGCTGATTTAATTACTTTCCTTCCTAAGTTAGACAAAACATTAAATAGTCCTCCCCTCTTTAGGAATAAGATATGGCCAACTTCCTTACTTAATTAGGAGAATAAATTGCTGACCTTTTATCCTTGTAGCATTAAGGAAAAAAACAAGCCTAACAAGGCTGGTATTGGGCCGGACACATCAACCCCTTGTTCCACACGAATTGGGCTCTTCTTGGACCTGAACTAGATGAATTAAAGGCTGTCCTTCACGCTCCTTAAATGTCCCAAGCCCCTCTACGTCCATTTCGCTCCATATGTTCTAAACAAGCCCATTAATGCTTCTTTAAGCTTATTCGCCTTAGCTCTTGTGATTGGCCTAATTGACACTCCCAATGGGTCATTGGCATGATTACACTTGGTGTTGAGTTGATCCGCATAACCAAGGCATAGAGCTCCTTGTCATATGTAGGGTAATTCAAGGTTGCCCCGTTAAGTTTTTCACTGAAATATGCAATGGGCCTCCTATCCTGCTTTAACACAGATCCTATACCAATACGTGATACA
Source organism: Populus x sibirica (assembly GCA_019202695.1). Lineage (NCBI taxonomy): Eukaryota > Viridiplantae > Streptophyta > Magnoliopsida > Malpighiales > Salicaceae > Populus > Populus x sibirica. The sequence goes on along the minus strand of JAGMVL010001759.1, from coordinate 445,239 downwards.
TCACATTCAACTTCAAAAGCTCTCGTAAAGTCTGGCAAAGCTAAAACAGGCACCGAACAAAGTTTATCTTTCAACAAATTAAAAGCCTTATCCATCATTCCATTTGAATCCAACAGTCTTTTTCATATTTTCAGTTAAAGGTGCAGCAATAGTACTAAAATCCTTCACAAACTTTCTAGAAAAACTAGCGAGTCCGTGACTCCTTACCTCACTTATCGATTTTGCTGTAGCCAATACCGGATGACCTTAACTTTCTCCTTGTCCATGTTGATACCATGTTCGGTTAAGACATAGCCAAGAAACACAATTTCTTTTGCTTCCTCTGGATTACATATGTATGCTTCTATTAAGAAGTGAAGCTCCCGGCACCAAATCAATTTGATGCTCAATTCCACAAATAGGTGGTAACCCTTTAGGTAATTCATCTGGAAACACATCTTTAAATTCTTCAAGGAATTCCTTAATCTGTCTTGGTAAGTCCAATCCTTCTACTTGTAGTAATTGCTTTGCCCAGCTCATGAAAACAGCCCCCGTCGAAGCCAACATCAAAAGAGCCATTATGGGTTTTTCTCATGTCCAAGTTTCAATTGTAGGCAAATAAGAACCTTTGAACCAATTATGATGCGAACCTTGTGATCATGTGGTCACGCAACCCACAATCAAGATTGAGATCTGATCCTAGAAAGCCGAAATAGGTCTGATAGGAGTGTGACACAATGAAAACCTGCCCCAAGACACCAACACTATTGGAATGAGTAGAATGACGCCACGAAGCCGTTAATCTTCGATAAGTCGATTCAGGTTCGTTCAAGAACCGAAGAATGCAAGAATCACTCTCACACGTTAAAACTGAAAAATTCAGAAGTAATTATCCTCAAAGCTGCTGAAATTTTGGCTTACATGAGTTTAAATAGTTCTTGAAAAATTAACCCTAATGGACCCCTTATGTGGACTTATATGAGGTCCACTCAAAACTGACCCAAAAACCCTAAACTAAAAAGTCCATAACCTGATCCAAACAAGCCTTGGATCCTAGCTCAAAATAAAGTTTTAATTAAGCCCAAATATGAAAGAAAATAATAAAAATAGCTAATTTATCATTAAATACCACTAGCTTTTCTTTTCTTTTCTTGTGTAGCTAGGATGAATAAGGAATCCTTATAAGAAAAGGATTCTGAAACATTAATGAATCCTTGCCACACTTGGAAATTATACTGCAGCTCATTAAAGATCCTAGTGGAACTAGGAAATTCCCAAAACCAGCTGCCACATCCTTGTAGAAAAAGAATCTTAGAATAGGAAGTCCACAAGTCAAATGGAAGTAAATAACAAAATTCATACAGCCTCTGTTGACCAGTATTGTGGTGCCTTCCCGAACTCCGATTGACCTGACATTTTAACCCATAGTAGGAAAACATGTCTGGAAAGTCCACATAAAATTTTAGCCTGATCAATCGGTCGGATTGAGAAATATAACTATTGCCGTAAACCTGGACTGTTGCGCTTTTTACGCCAAAATCCGATTCTGACCTTACTTGGGTCGTATCACAAGGCTGAATCGTATCAAATTTCAAATAGATTTCTAGCTTTTAACTCCGAAACAGGTTCAATCATTCCAATTTGACTCGTCAAGGCCCTTTGCAGTTGTTTCGCTCTCGCTCTTGTTATTGAGCCATCTGAATCTTCTTGTAGATTAGGTTTAGCTTTACGAGATGGATTACAATCCCCATGATGCATATCATAGTACCTACAAAAACTGGTTAGTGGTAAAAACAAATATCGTCATGTCGCTCGTGTTTCGCTCAAACACTCTTCATATCCATGAACCTCTCGTCTCACCTTCTTGCGGTTCTTGCAAAACTGAAACCAACACCAAATAGAACCAATCTTAGCAGCGCAATCCAAGTATATATATATATATATAAGAAGCAATAAAAAAATACAGAAAAATAGCAAAAATAGAAAAAACAAAATTGTGATGATAGTCTCGCGAGTAGCAAGCGAATATATCTGAAATATGAATGAAACTGAAGACTTGAATAAAAAAAATGAGATATGCAAAAATGATGAAACAGCACCCAAATATGTTGGATATGATGAAAATATACTGCAACAAACCAAAACAACATAAAGAAAGCGAGTTTCAAAAGTTGATGCAAAACAGACTCGTTCTGACGAGTTAAGCCCGAATCTAGAACCTAAAGTAAATGCTGTCCAATTGAGTTAAAATTTCAGATATAGTGTGATATCAACCCAATAGACAGAATGTAAAGTTTGATCAATTTACGATAAGGTTTGATATACTGACGCAAAAACGTTATGAATCAAACCTGATTAGACCCGAATTTGAAACCCAAAGCAAACGATATTCATTTGACCCCAAAATCAATATGTGGTGCGATTAGGACTCCAGTAATCAGATTCTCAAATTTGAGCTAATTCTGAGTTGATTTGATCCAATTTTCCCTTGTTTAGTTTTTTTTTTGGTAAGTTGACGTATGTATTAAAAAAAGAAGATACAAAGATTATAAGGGGCATACCCCAGATTTACTATGAGAACAGAAACATAAAACAACAGATGGCTACAGGCTAGCCATCGATCAGAAAAATGACCTTATTAGATTCGATAGGGAAACCAATACAACCAGCTAACTATCAAATTAAGAATCTATGTTATTAACCCTCCAAGCTCTTTGGATCCTTTTGTTTTCATTTGTTGGTAGGACGTTCCTCATCAAATCAAGCTTATCATAAATGATACATTCGATTTGATTAAAGACCAAATTCAAAGTTCTAGACATTCCAGCAAAGATCCTTGCATTCTGTTCTTGCCATATATATGATACACTGTAGCTGCAAAACTCAGTTTACGAGAAAAATTGACGAAACTCTTGCCATGCCAAGTGACAGTGGCCCATCGAATCCATTCATCCCAACCTTTTGTCATTCTTGGAGTGTCGCATCTGTCACAAACATCCCACTAGATCGCTTTGGTATAGGAGCATTCAAAGAACAAGTGGTTGTGATCTTCATTGTTGTGGAGACAGAGTGAGCATCTATTGGGACCATGTACACCAAACCAATGAAGTCTATCTTGAGTTGTGAGTTTCTGTTGGACAGCCATCCATAGAAGAAACAAATGTCATGGAACAACATTCTTGAACCACACAATGTCATGCCATTCAACCATCTGACGATGAATTCTTAGTTGCTCCTAAGCTACTTTGACCGAGAACCTGTGATTTGGCGAATCCAACCAAACTATCTCATCCTTTTGCCCCATCTTAGGATTAGAATTGGAAGGAATAGCTTCTACAATGGGTGCCAGCCAATAGCTTGGGTGGTAGGAATTTTCCATTCTAAGTTATGAATCAGCACATTCACCTTCGCGTTCTTTTCCATACCTGAATCATAGATGAATCTTTCCCCGTAAGAATCCGCAAGTGGGCTGTGAGGATGCCAATTGTCAAACCATAGAGAGGTTGTCATTCCATCTCCTATGATGTACTTCATTTTCGACCATGCTAAGGATCTGAGCTTTAGAATCTTTCCCCAAGCCCAAGAGCAATTCTCTGGCGTCTTGATTGTCCAGAAATTCCTACATCGCAACACATTGGATCTGATCCAAATAGACCAGATTAAGCCATCTAAGTCATTGCACAGGTTCCAAATGTGTTTCAACAAAGCAATCTTGTTCCATTCTGTTATCCTTTTTATTCCTAGCCCCCCCTCCTTTTTTGGAAGACATACCCGATCCCAAGCCACTTTAGCCCCATAGTTCTCATATCTGAACTTAACCAAAGAAAGGATTTCATAATTTGCTCCACATTTTTAATTACTTCCCCAGGTAAGAGGAAGAGAGATACCCAATAGACCTGTATGGAAAATAAGACTGAATTAATTAATTGTACCCGTCCTGCATACGAGAGTGTTCTACAAGTCCAATGTCGAACTTTAGAGGTGATTCGATCCACGAGGCCCTTACAATAAAACAGCCTTTAGTCCGGACGAGAGAAGAGGTACTCCCAAATATTTCATAGGGAGCTCCCCCTCTCTAAACCCAAGAATACGAATAATTTGTTCCCTCTCAGCATTTAACACACCGCTCAAGAAGATGTCATTTTTGTTTGGATTTGGATACAGACCTGATAGATCTTGAAACTTTGTGAGCATAGTTCTGGTCATACGAATTGAGTTTACATCCCCGTTGCTAAAAATCATCAAGTCGTCGACAAAACAAAGATGAGAAATTTTGTCCTTCTTGCATCTCCGATTGGAACTTGAATTCTTGGTTGGCACTCATCTTGCAGAATAGCCCCGAAAGGATTTCCATACATAGGACAAACAAATATGGGGACAGTGGATCACCTTGTCTCAGCCCTCTTCCCCCTTGAAAGTAACCTGCAAGCTCACCATTGATGTTGATAGAGAATTGACATGATGTAACACAAACCATGATCCAATCAATGACTGTTCTAGGGAATCCCATTTTTATTAACGTAGCGTCAATGAAATCCCACCGCACCGAGTTATAAGCCTTTATCAGATCAACTTTCATAGCACAACGAGCAGGTCCCGTAGATTTATGATAGCGTTTCATTAGTTCCTGAGACAAAAGAATGTTGTCGCTGATTCTCCATCTCGAGATAAAAGCGATACGATACGGACCTACTAAGGATGGCAAAACAGCTTTGATTCTCCCAGCTAGAATCTTAGCTATGCATTTGTACACTGTATTGCTGGAAGATATAGGAAGAAAATTCTGTCAACCTCGTAGGATTAGCAACTTTAGGAATAAGGGAAATGGATGTAGCATTCATTTCTTTAAGCATTCTACGAGTCTGAAAGAAGAAGCTAACAGCATTGATTACATCTTCCCCAACTATGTGCCACATTCTTTTGAAGAAACCTGCGTTAAAGCCATCCAGACCAGGGGCTTTGTTGTTCTTCAAACTAAACATAGCATGCTTAATCTCCTCCCTTGTTACATCTTGTGCTAGTACATCTTTGTTGCGTCGAAGACAGTTCCAAGTTAATTGCCGATTCCACCACTTCCTCGTTCGAGAACCCTAGGCATCCGATCCACTCCTAACACACGATGGAAGTACTCAATTACTTCCGATTTGACTGCCTCGTGTCCTTCGACAACCTCTCTATCCTCCCTTGTAAGTGATATAAGCTTATTTCTATTCTGTCTTCCATTTACTGATTTGTGAAAGTAGCTAGTATTCTGATCCCCCAAGCTAAGCCATTGTATCCTTGCCTTCTGTTGAAAAAACTCTCTTCACCCCCGACGGTAGAAGCATATTTACGAACAACATCCCTTTCTCGCATGCACAAAGTTGGATTCTCGGGCGGCTGTATCCGAGCCTGTTGAGCCTTATCCATTTTGTTTTTTGCATCTTTGACTCTATCTGAAATGTTGGAGAAGTGATTCATATTGAAAAGTTTCAATTCCTGCTTTAGCTTTCTTAGTTTGTAACATAGGTGATACATTGGACAACCCTCCGAATTCTGATCCTATACCTTCTTCACCAAGGGCATGAACTCGTCATGACCCATCCTCAGCATCCCTTGTTTAGTTTTCTGCAGAAGAAACCAATAAATGTCTTTTTGAACGACTTTTTTTTCTTTTTTGCTTTTTTTTTATGCAACTGATATATTTTGGACAGAAACCAAACCAATTAACTATTTTTTTTTATATGTTGCAAAAATCAAGGAGAAGAAAAAAATTGGACACTAATGAAGTTTTTGCGGAAACAAGAAACGAAAAATTTTAGAAGCATATAACCTGATTAATGGAGCCAAGCTCTGATACCAAATAATGCGAACCTCGTGATCACGTGGTCACGCAACCCACACGCAAAGACACCAATTCCTGAAAAGCCAAGTAAATCAGGTTTGATAGGAGTGTGACACAAAGATAACTTGTACCTAGGCACCAACACTATTGCAAACGGAGACCCCCAACCAACGAATATTGATTCGCGAATGAGAAGTATAAGGATGACGCCACGAAGACAGTTGTTCTTCGATAAGTTGTTTTTCAGTTCTTTAGAGAACTATGGAAGGAAAATTCTCTCACTAACACACACACAAAGTGCGGCAAATAAGAAGTTTTATTAATCTGAATTGTCTAACCTTACATGTCTGATTATGCCCTTATTTATAGTGACTCCAAACTAAAAATAAACCCTAATGGGCCCCTTATGTGGACTTATATGATGCCCACTTACAATTAAACCCAAATAATATAAATAAACCCTAAACTAAGAAGAAAATAACAGTAACAATAATAAATACGAATTTAATATCCTAAATATGATAGGATCAGATTTGTTGCCCTTTAGAAGTCCCATATAAGCTAGGAGAATCAAATCTGAAGGTAGAATTAATTCTGAAATCTTCTTTCCTTTTTGTTGCTAGGATGAATATGGAATCCTTGTAAGATAAGGATTTTGAAACATTTATGAATCCTTGCCACACATGGAAACGATGTTGCAGCCCATTAAAGATCTTTGAAGAATTAGGAGATTCCCAAAATAAGCTGCCACATCCTTTTAGAAAAAGAATCCTAGCCAAATAGGAAGTCCATAAGTCAAAAGAAAGTAAATAACAAAATTCATATAGCCTCTGTTGCCTCGTGTTGTGATGCCTTTCTGAACTTCGATTGATCTGAAATTTTAACTCAAGTTAGGAAAACATGTTAGGAGACTCCATGTAAATTTTTAGCCCGATCCAACAGTTGGATTGAGAATTATGACTATTACCGTAAAACTGGATAGTTACACATTTTACATCAAAATCAGAAACTGGAGAATACCTCACCAACATACAAACAAAGTATAAACAATAATGGAATCTTAAACTGTTCTCCTCCTTTTTTTTTTTCGCTTACATGATCATATTGGTTTTTCTTGCATCTGATTATGTTGTAACTTTGTTTTTCTACTGGATTATATTTGTTTTTCTTTAGGTCCGGTTTTAGTTTTTACACCCTTTGTGTTCTTTTATGGGTTATTCGTGCAAGGGTGATATCGATCAGTTCGCGAACACCAAGGACCCATTAAATGTTCCAAGTAGGCTCAATTAATTAATGATTTTCTATAGGCTGGTCAGTTATTGAATGGAGTGGTTGTGCAAGTTTTGACCACGGCTGAACTTGGAGATCCTTTGGAGCATCAAGAAGAGGCCTTAATACATTTAATCCATGCGCGTGCCCAATCCACCCTTATCTGAGCAGTGAAGTTTTTTGACATCAAGGCTGCCAATTTTGCACCTTCTCATCAAAGCACATTCATCTTGATACGGTTTAGCCTTGTGATACGACCCAAGTAAGGTTAGATTCGGATTTTGGTGTAAAAAACGCAACAGTCCAGGTTTATGGCAACAATTATAATTCTCAATCTGATCATGTGATCGGGATAAAATTTTATGTGGACTCTCCAGACATGTTGTCCTACTATGGGTTAAAATTTCAGGTCAATCGGACTTCGGGAAGGCACCACAATACTGGTCAACAGAGGCTATATGAATTTTGTTATTTTCTTCCATTTGACTTCTAGACTTCCTATTTGGTTAGGATTCTTTTCCTACAAGGATGTGGCAGCTGGTTTTGGGCATTTCCTAGTTCCACAAGGATCTTTAATAAGCTGCAGTATATCTCCAAGTGTGGCAATGATTTATTAATGTTTCAGAATTCTTTTCTTATAATGATTCCTTATCCATCCTAGCTAAACAAGGAAAAAAGGGCTGGTGGTATTAAATGACAATAATTTATTTTTATTATTTTCTTTCATGTTTTGGCTTAATTAGAACTTTGTTTTGAGCTAGGAAATAAGGCATGTTTAGATCAGGTTATGGGCTTTACAGTTTTGTATGTGGGTTAGGCCTACAAGGGTAAATCCATTAGGGTTACTTTGAAGAACTATTTAAACACATGTAACCTAAATTTTGGTAGCCTTTGATGATTATTACTTCTGAATTTTACAGTTTTAACGTGTGAGAGTGATTCTTGCATTCTTCAGTTCTTGAACGAACTGAATCTGACTTATCGAAGATTAACGGCTTCGTGGTGTCATTCTACTCATTCCAATAGTGTTGGTGCCTTGGGGCGGGTTTTCTATTGTGTCACAGTCCTATCAGACCTATTTCGGCTTTCCGGGATCAGATCTCAATCTTGATTATGGGTTGCGTGACCACGTGATCACGAGGTATGCATCAATTGGTATCAGAGCTAGGCTCCCAAACAAGCATATCCTTCTGTTATTTTCATTTTTTTAGTGTTCCTTTAAGTTTTTCAGTGTTTGCGTCCATCTTGTTCTTTGTGTCTGCGTTATCAAAGCAAAAAACAAAAAAAATACAAAAAAGGGTTATATTGCATCTTGTTACTGTCTCTAATCATATCAGCATATTAAAAATAAAAAAGAAAGAGAGAGGGATTAGTTGAAATTTGAAAGATCATTCAATTTTTGCCCCGGAAACATAACTCTTGGTGAACCATAAGCAAACAACCTCGGAATCAATTGAAACTTCATATTCTATTTATTGGGGGCGAGATCGCATCATATTTCAAATTTGGGCTTATTTTGATATTGTTTGCTTGACATTTTAATTCGAGGTTCAATTCTACCACAGAAACACTACTCTTAGTGAGCCATAAGACAACCACCTTAGAATCAATTTAAACTTCTTAGTCTGACTACTTGGGGTGATATGATATATTAAATTTGGGCTTATTTCAATATCGTTTTCTTAAGGTTTTAATTCAAGTTCAATTCTACCGTAGAAAACTATTCTTAGTAAACCATAAATAAATCACCTCAGAATCAATTGACAATCCAAATTATGTCTATTGAGGGTGAGATCGCAACATGTATAAAATTTGGTCTTATTTTGATATCGTTTGCTTGAGGTTTTAATTGGAGGTTTAATTTTGCCGCAAACTGATCATACATGGGGTTTTGGTACCTAGAGAAATAGAACAACCTATAAACTGGGATTTGCTGTTTTCTTAGTATCCTAATAATATATATTAAATTCGAGGTCATTTGGATTGCGTTTTCTTTAGGTTCCAGAATCAGGTTTTATCTTGGTGTAACGAGTTTGTTTTGCGTTGTCTTTCAAAACTTGTTTTGTTTTTATTGATTTTGTTCCTTCAAGTATATTATCATCATATTTGGGATATTTGGCTGTTGTTTCTGTTGATTTTGTTTTCGATCAGTTCTGGTCCAAATAAAAGTGAAATTTGTAATTTCGAGTCTAAAGCAGCGTTCTTCCTATCGTAAACTCTATTCTTGTTGTGTCTTCGTCTTCTATTTTTCCTATTTGTGTCATGTATTCAGCAAGGGAGAGGGAACGAAGGAGGATTCTAGCTCAAAAATGCGAAAAACTAAGCCATGTGATGTTCATCGTGGGAATTATAATCCATTTTGTAAAGCTAAATCTAATATGCAAGACGATTCAGATGGTCCAATGACAAGAGCGAGAGCAAAACAACTACAAAGGGCCTTGACGAGTCAAATTGGAATGAATTTTTTATTTTTAACGTGTGAGAGTGATTCTTGCGTTCTTCAGTTTTTGAACGAACTAAATCTGACTTATTGAAGATTAACTGACTACGTGGCGTCATTCTACTCATTCCAATAGTGTTGGTGCCTTGGGGCAGGTTTCCATTGTGTCACACTCCTATCAAATCTATTTCGACTTTCCGGGATCAGATCTCAATCTTGATTGTGGGTTGCGTGACCACGTGATCACGAGATTTGCATCACTTTAATCGTGGATGGGTTAAGAACATTAAGGATTAATGATATAGTTGTAGCATTTACCTGCTTGAGAAGCCGACCTGAAATGAAGATAGATCGGATAGCATTAATAGTGTCCTAGCCAACAATACTCCAAGCTTTCTTAAAGAAACCTGTACTGAATCCATCTAGACCAGGAGCCTTATTATCCTTAAAAATGAAAAGTATCTTCTGAATTTTATCATCAGTAATAAGACTTTCAAGGTTCATGCTTTGAGAAGGAGATAATCTCCATGGAAGAGCCCCAAAAAGAATAGAAGAATCAGAACCCGAATTAGAATTAGAATCCCCCAAAAGCTTCTCAAAGTAATCACAATAGTATCCTTAACCTCTTTAGCATTTGTAAAACACATCCCATTTTCATCATGCATAGAAAGGATCTTGTTGCAGCCGTAATGACTTTTCATCGAATTAAAGAAGAATCTTGAATTCTTATCCATCAGATTCAACCATTGCGGCCAAGACTTTTGCCTAAGGAAGCTCTCTTTGGCTTCAACATGCCTCATACACTCCTTCACTAAAATAGGCTTAGCTATATGAATCTCTAATCTAAGGCATTTGTTTGCATCAAACATTGAACCTCTACCATCGCCCTCTTAACCACTAACACCCTATCTGTAATCTTTAGCAAAATACTTCTTATTAAAGTCTCTCAATACCCCCTTTGACATATTTTAATTTATTACACAAAAGAAACATAGGAGTGCACATGACCTCCTTACCCCAAGCCTCGGCAATCAAGGGAAGAAAAAGAGGATGATCAGCCTAAAAGTCAAAGAACTTAAGTGGAACCTTCCTTCTAGGCAAACTCGCCATCTTCATTAACATAGGAGAGTGATTCGAGATACTATGGAAGAAAACAAGTTTCCAAACTAATAAATCAAAATTCCATTTGACATTAACTAGAACCCAATCCAACTTCTTCAAGATAGTGTTGTTATGTTGCCGATTAGTCCAAGTAAACCTAGAAGTTGTGAATCTAAGATCTTCTAGACAAGACATATCTCAGCAGCCTTTACAAGATCATATAGGCTAGTTCCCTCAATTGTCATCATCCTTTCCTCTAGGGCAAACAATTTTTTCAGCCCATCTTTTTTTACCACCTTATCCTTTTAAGATTCCTTTCCTGTAAAGCCAATGGTGAACGACATTCTTATAGAATATGTTAGTTTAGTAAAATAAAAATACATAGCCTGTTGAGATTCAGGTGGCACCTCATTTGCCCTAAATTCTATGGTTTGAAGGGAGTTGCGGGCACAAGTATTGGCTAAGTTGTGATTGTTAGCTGTGTAGATGCTACTTCTCTAGATCTAGATCTCAAGGCCTATTCGAGTAGACTAGTAAGCCTTGTAACTTCTTCTTTAAGACTATTCATCTCTTTTTGGTGTTGCGCTTCCAACTGGGTTCTCTCATGCGAGTGTTATAGGTGTGGCTTAATGGGGGACCTATATTTTAACCTGCTAAATGAAAATCAAGCAATTAAGCATAGTAAATGCAAAAGTGTTTGATTTATCAACAAGAAAAATGCATATTAAATTTGGACTCGCCCATCACGGGGTGACAACGGTGTTATTTATGGATTTTAGGAACATGATTTCATTATCAACAAGGGGATCCCTATCCAATCTTGCCAAAGTCTTACTTTTGACAACCTTTTGGCTTCCATTTGAACCCTTTTTGTCAATTGTAATAACTCAAACTCTTGTAAAATTCCTATATGACAACCATTTGCCACCCAGAGATCTTGGAATTCAAGATGCTACATGTTAGGCTTGCTATAATGAAATTACACAGGGTACAATAGGTAGGTTCTATTTGCTAAGTGCATCAAGGGGTAGATTACTATCACATGCTTAGTGATCGTCCTTAAAAGATAGATATAAAACTTATAAGGAGTGTGAAAATAAAGGCCCTGACTAATATCAAATTGGCATAACAACCACTTCCAAGTAAACAATCAAGTAAGAATTAGATGATTTCACTAGTCTTGCCCTGACTAAAACCTTTGGGGTACCATTACTTCATCTCTTATCCTAAATTTTAAGGTGTGTGCTCTTAAAGTGATGCATAACAATAAGTATACGTGCTAAAGCAGTAAAGGGATGAAAATAAATAAAGAAGCACAACAAAAAAGATAGTAATAATAAGTCTAAAAGAAAGCTTAGTCCTAAAGTCCCTAGCGAAGTCGTTATTTTGTTGCACCCAACATTGCGGCGACTTTTAAAGAATAGGCAAAAATAACAAATATCTGGCATCTTGTTCTTAGAGGAAAAAAAAGGTCTGGTTTAAAATGTCGCCACCTAGTATTATGGTCATTAGAAATCCTAATTGATCAACATAAATTTTATGGTACAAGACTGATTACGTAAAAGGAAAGATACTATCACCCCTAAAACATCCTGCCTAAGGTAGGTTGTCTTTCTGATTACATAAAATTTTACTCCAAAATCCGAATCTGACCTTACTTAGGTCGTATCACAAAGCTGAACCGTATCATCTTTTTTATGGAAGGGTAGTGATCTTTCATTTGGTAATGCAAAAGTTGCTAAGGATACATTTTGTTTGCCTAAGGAGGAGGGAAAGAATCTAGAGGTGTGGAATCGGGCAGCCATGGTCAAACATTTATGGACTATATGTAATCCGACCAACTTTATATGGTCATCCTGGATATCTTCTTATTTATTGTGACATAGAAGTATCTGGGAGATTCCTTGCCCGGGAAATTGTTCTTGGAGTTGGAGAAAGATGCTTGGACTTCATGTGATGTTCATAAATTCATATATTCCCGTGTAGGAGATGGGCATTCTATTTCTCTTTGGTTTGATAATTGGCACCTGTTGGGCCCCTTGATGGAGTTATTTGGGGATAGGATTATTATTGATTTTGGCTTGGGGAGGGATGCGAGGTTGAGTTGTATTATTGGTGGTAAGGAGTAGATTTGGCTTCTTCCTAGATCCCTTGAGTGGATTGAGCTTATTCGATGTACTCCCACTTCTTTTCTCCCATGTGATGGAATGCGTGACCTTGTGTGTTGGAATGATGCTCCAAAGGGTATTTTCTCTATTCGTAGTGCTTGGAACTCTATTCATTTGATTCGAGAGAAAATAGAGTGGTGCAAACTTGTTTGGCATAAACATGTTATCCTGCGATTTTCATTTATATCGTGGTTTGCTATTCGTGAAGCTCTCTCTACTCAAGATAAGCTATCCTATGATGTTATTCAGGTTATCCGATGCTTTTTATGTGGAGGTGATAGGGAAGATGTTGATCACTTATTTTTTGATTGCTCATTCTCCCATTGTATTTGGTATGACTTATGCTCAACCAAATGATGGGAAACTCTTGATCACATGGTCAAGCAACCCAGAAAGAAGATGATACAACTCCGGAAAAGAAAAGAAATCAGGTTTAATAGGAGTGTGACACAATGGAAACTTGTCCCAAGTCACCAGCACTATTGGAATAAGGAACCCCCACCCAACGTAAACCAATTAGCTAAACGAGAAGTATTAGAAAGAAGCCATAAGGTCATGTATACCTTGATAAGTCAAATTTGTTCTTTATCCCAGCAAAGAAACATGTCACATCAAGAAGAAAATAATAAAATAACAAATCTGACACATAAACTAAAGTTGTTGCTCCTAATTAATCAAAATAACCCAAGATAGATAATTTTTCTAGTTTAAATAATATCATGAACAAGATTCTCATTCTAGAAACACTAGTGTCTTTGTTGCTACTTCTACATATCCAAAATAAGCTTGGAAATTGATTGTTGAAGTTGTGACAAGAACCTCGTTATCAAGAGGTCACGGAACACATAATCAAGTTTAAGATCTGATCCTGGAAAGCCGAAATAGTTTTGATAGGAGTATGACATAATGGAAACATGTTCCAAGGCAACAACACTATTGGAATGAAGTCAAATGATGCCACGAAGCCAGTTGATCTTCAATAAGTCAGATTCAATTCGTTTAAGAACCAAAGAATGTTGAAATTTAGGCTTATATGTGTTTAAATAGTTATGAAAAATTAACCATATTGGATATACTTTATTGGGTTGAACTGACCAACATACAAAACTGACCCAAAAGCCTTCTAAATTAAAAAGCCCATAACCTAATCCAAATAAACCTTGGATTCAAATCCGAATCTGACCCATCAAACCTGAACCGGTTGGATTTGAAGTTATTAATCATTACCTTAAATTGGACAATAGGAAATTTTATGTCAAAATCTGAATCTGACTTTGCTTAGATCATAACATTAATCAATCGTTGCCACTCTTGGATATTATGTTTCACCTCATTAAAAATTCTTGTGGAACTAGGAAATTCCAAAAACAAGCTGCCACACCATTATAGAAAAAGGATTTGATATGATCCAGGCAAGGTCACATTCGGATTTTGATGTAAAATGTGCAACTATCTTGTTTTACGGCAACAATCATAATTCTCAATCTGACTTGTGGATCAGGTTGAAATTTTACATGGAGTCTGCTGAGATGTTGACCTACCTTGGGTTAAAATTTTAGTTTTACGGCATCCCAATATGGGTAAACAGAGACTGTACGAATTTTGTTATTTACTTTATTTTGACTTATGGACTTCCTATTTAGCAAGGATCCTTTTCCTACAAGGATATGACAGCTTGTTTTGGGAATCTCTAGCTCTATAAGGATCTTTAATAAGCTGCAACATAGTTTTCGAATCCTTTTCTTACAAGGATTCCTTATTCATCGTAGCTACAACAAGCAAAGAAGATTTCAAAATTAATTCTACCTTCAAATCAGATTTTCTAGTTTATTTGAGACTTCTTAAGGGTGAAAAATCTGATTCTACCATATTTAGAATAGTAATTTTTGGATTTTTATTATTTTTATTATTTACTTTAAGGTCTTTGGGTTATTATTACTTATTTGGGTCAATTGTAAGTGGGCCTCATATAAGTCCACCTAAGAGGGGTCCATTATGGTTTATTTAAGTCTAGAGTTAGTATAAATAAAGGCATATCCAGACATGTAAGTTAATTTAGATTAATAAAACTTATTGTTTGCCGCACTTTGTGTGTGTGTGTGTGTGTGTGTTAGTGAGATAATCTCCCTTCCATGGTTCTTTAAAGAACTGAAAAACAACTTATCGAAGAACAACTAGCTTCGTGATATCATCCTTATACTTGTCGTTTGGGTATCAATATTTGTTGGGTGGGGGTTTTCCGTTTTCAATAATGCTGGTGCTTAGGTACAAGTTATCTTTGTGTCACACTCCTATCAAACCTGATTTACATGGCTTTCTGGGAATTGGTGTCTTTACGTGTGGGTTGTGTGACCACGTGATCACGAGGTTCGCATCATGTTATGTGTTGGTGGGATAATCTCCCTTCCATAGTTCTCTAAAGAACTAAAAACGACTTATCGAAGAACAACTAGCTTCGTGGCGTAATCCTAATACTTCTTGTTCGCGAATCCATATTCGTTGGGTGAAGGTTTTTCATTTCCAATAGTGCTGCTACCTTGGTACAAGTTATCTTTGTGTCACACTCCTATCAAACCAGATTTACTTGGCTTTCCGGGAATTGATGTCTTTTTGTATAGGTTGCATGACCACGTGATCACGAGGTTCACATCACATACCCTAGATTTAAAAAGTGATGGGAACCTCCTGATCACGTGGTCACGTAACCCATAATCAAGATTGAGATCTGATCCCGGAAAGTCAAAATAGGTCTGATAGAATGAAGTAGAATGACGCCACGAAGCTAGTTAATCTTTGATAAGTCAGATTTGGATCGTTCAAGAACTAAAGAATACTAGAATCACTCTCATATGTTAAAACTAAAAAATTCAGAAGCAATATTCATCAATGGCTAGAAATTTTTTGTTACATGTGTTTAAATAGTTCTTAAAAATTAACCCAATGTACTATCCTAGTGGGCTGAATTAACCCACATACAAAACTAACCCAAAAACCCTAAACTGAAAAGCTCATAGCCTGATCCAAACAAGTCTTGGATCCTAGCTGAAAAAAAAAGTTTTAATTAAACCCAAACATGAAAGAAAATAATAAAAATAACAAATATATCATTAAATATCACCAGCCCTTCTTTCCTTGTGTAGTTAGGATGAATAGGGAATCCTTATAAGAAAAAGATTTTGAAACATTACGAATCCTTGCCACACTTGGAGATTATATTACACCTCATTAAAGATCCTTGTGGAACTAGAAAATTCTTAAAACAAGCTCCCACATCCTTATAGGAAAAGGATCATTGCCATATAGAAAGTCCACAAGTCAAAAGGAAGTAAATAGCAGAATTCATTCAGCCTGTTCTGACATATATTGCAAGACCTTCTCGAACTCTAATTCATCTAAAACGTTACCCCAACATAGACCAATACCTCAGCAATCTTCAGGTCAAGTTTCAGCTTGATCCAACGATTGGATTTGGAGTTATGCTCAATAGCATAAAACTGGACAGTACGAAATTTTATGATGAAATCCGAATCTGACCTTGCTTGGATCGTATCATAATGTAAACAAAAATATTGAAAACAACAAATGGCCACAAGCCACCAAAATAGAAAACTGAAATCTAGCTAGACTAGCTTGAGACAACAGTAAAACCAACCAAACACAGTTTAAGATTCTACGTTATTCACCTTCCAAGCTCTTTGGATACTAATGTTTTGATTAGTTGTTGGAACGTTTCTCATCAGATCGAGCTTGTCGCAAATGATCTCTTCGACTTGATCAAAGACCAAATTTGAATTTCTAGACATGCGTGCAAAGAGCCTTGCATTCTGTTCTAGCCAAACAAAATACACCGTAGTTGCGAAACCTAATTTTACGAGAAAATGTGTTAAAACTTTTACCATTCCGAGTGACAGTAACCCATCTAATCCATTCATCCTAGTTTTTCCTCATCGCTTCAGAATAAGAGCATTCAAAGAACAAGTGGTTGTGATCTTCATTGTTAAGGAGATAGAGTGAGCACCAATTAAGACCACGGAGACCAAACCGATGTAGTTTATCTTGAGTTGTGAGATTTTGTTGGATAGCTAGCCATAGAAGAACAATCTTACGATATCGCTTCAGACCAAACCGATGTCTCAGGATAACATTCTTGAACCACACAAAGTCATGCCAATGAATCATCTGATTACGTATTCTGAGTTGCTCCCAAGCTACTTTGACTGAGAACCTCCTATTTGGCGAATCCAACCAAACAACTCGTCCCTCTTCCCTATCTTAATACATTGGAAGGAATAACATCTATAATGGGGTACCAGCCAGTAGCTTGAGTGGTAGGAATTCTCCATTCTAAGTTACTAACCAGCACACTCACCATCACGTTATTTTCCATCCCTGAATGGATCAATCTCTCATCGTAAGAATCCACGAGAAGGCTGTGAGGATGCCAATTGTTAAACCATAGAAAAGTTCCCCTTCCATCTACTATGGTGTACTTCATCTTAGGCCATGCTATAGATTTTATGATGCGAACCTTCGATAAGTTGTTTTCAGTTGGATTGAGAATTATGATTGTTGCTGTAAAACTAGATAGTTGCACATTTTACATCAAAATCCGAATTTGACCTTGCCTGGATCGTATCATCTAAGCTTAAGGATCTTTCTCTAAGCCCAAGAGCAATTCTCTAGGGCCTTGATTTTCCAGAAATTTCTACCTCGCAATAGATTGGATCTGATCTAGGTGAACTAGATTTAGCCATCTGAGTCATTGCATAGGTTTTGAATATGTTTCACAAAAGCAATCTTGTTCCATTCTGTTATCCTTTTGATTCCTAGCCCCCCCCTTCTTTTTTGGAAGACACACCTGATCCCAAGCCACTTTAGCCCCAATAGTTTTCATATCTGAACCTGGCCAAAGAAAGGATCTCATAATTTGCTCAACATTTTTAATTACTTGCCCAGGTACAAGGAAGAGAGATGCCCAATAGACTTGAATGGGAAATAAAACTGAGTTAATCAGTTGTACCAATCCTGCGTACGAGAGTGTTCTACAAGTCCAATGCCAAACTTTAGAGGTGATTCAATCCATGAGGCCCTTGCAATAAATAGCCTTAAGCCTTGACGAGATAAGATGCATTACCAAATACTTCATAGGAAGCTCACCCTCTCTAAACCCAAGAATACAAATAATCTGATCTCTCTCGGCATCTAACAAACCACTCAAAAAGATGTCACTTTTGTTTGGATTTGGATACGGACCTTACAAATCTTGAAACTCCATGAGCACATTTCTGATCATACGAACTGAGTTTACATCCTCTTTGCTAAAAATCATAAAGTCATTTGCAAAACAAAGATGGGAAATTTTGTCCTTATTGCATCTCTAGTGGAACTTGAAGTTTCAATTGTTACTCATCTTGCGAAACAACCTCAAAAGGATTTCCATAGCACAACGATACTTGATCACCTTGTCTCAGCCCTCTCTTCACTTGGAAGTAACCTGCAAGCTCACCATTGATGTTAATAGAGAATTGGCATGATGTAACACAAATCGTGATCCAATCAATGACTGTTTTAGGGAATCCTATTTTTGTTAAAGTAACATCACCAACGTCCCATCAAACCGAGTCATAAGCCTTCATCAGATCTACTTTCATAGCACAATGATCAGGCCTTTTATTTTTGTGATCACCCTTCATTAATTTTTGAGACAAATGAATGTTGTCGCTGATTCTCTATCCTGGTACAAAAGCATCCTGATACAGGGCTGCTAAAAATGGAAAAAAAACTTTAATTCTAACGGCTAGAATCTTAGCGATGCATTTATAAACTGTATTGCAGCAAGATATAGGATGAAAATCTGTCAATTTCGTAGGATTAGCAACTTTAGGAACAAGGGAAATGGTTGTTGCATTTATTTTGATGAGGATCAGCCCAACATCAAACGTAATCATGTCAACGACCCATTGAAGGTGCCAATTTGGCCAATTACAAGAGCTAGGGCAAAGAAGCTTAAACAAGCATTGAATGGGCTTGTTTAGTGCAGCATATGGAGCAAAATAAACCTAGAGGGGCTAGGGACATTCATGATGTGTTTAGAAATAGGGTTTACTATTGTAAAGGATGCTAAAGCCATCACTCTTATACCTCTTTCTCCAAAACAAGTGTATGATGATCAAATAAAATTAAAAAGGGAATGTGAGGATGGAAAGAGTGAAAGTTCACGTGAGGACTATGGTGTTCTGACCATCAGATTCGGCTAAACCTAAATCATTAATTAAAATGGTTGAGAGTGGAGGTAAAACCCGAAAAGTGAAGTAAGCTTGTGTGATGATAATAGTGTGGAAAAATTAAAGAAACAACCTAATTTTTATGCAAAAGGAGCTCAAATCAGATCTGCGTTTTTCACTAAGAAACCGATGATGTTACTTGTGTATAAGGAAGCTTATTTTAACACTTTTTTTTTGGTAAGTTGGCGTATGTGTTAAAAGAAGAAGATACAAACATTATAAGGGGCATACCCCAGATTTACAATGATAACGAAACATAAAACAACAGATGGCTACAGGCTAGCCACTGACCATAAAACTGAAACCTCACTAAATTCAATAGGGAAACCAATACAACCAGCTAACTATCAAATTAAGAATCTATGTTATTCACCCTCCATCTCGTTGGATCCTTTTGTTTTCATTTGTTGGTACGGCATTCCTCATCAAATCAAGCTTATCACGAATGATACATTCGATTTGATTAAAGACCAAATTCGAAGTTCTAGACATTCCAAAGAAAGATCCTTGCATTCCGTTCTAGCCATACATGATACACTTGTAGCTGCGAAACTCAGTTTACATGAAAAATTGACGAAACTCTTGCCATGCCAAGAGACAGTGGCCCATCGAATCCATTCATCCCAGCCTTTTATCATTCTTGGAATGTCGTATCTGTCACAAACATCCCACCAGATCGCTTTAGTATAGGAGCATTCAAAGAATGGTTGTGATCCTCATTGTTGCGGAGACATAGTGAGCATTTATTGGGACCATGTATACCAAACCGATGAAGTTTATCTTGAGTTGTGAGTTTTTGTTGGACATCCATCCATAGAAGAAATGAATGTCTTGGAATAGCATTCTTGAACCACACAATGTCATGCCATTCAACCATCTGACGATGACGTCTTAGTTGTTCCCAAGCTACTTTGACCGAGAATCTGTGATTTGGCGAATCCAACCAAACTATCTCATCCTTTTGCCCCATCTTAGGATTAGAATTGGAAGGAATAGCTTCTATAATGGGGTGCCAGCTAGGGGTAGGAGTTTTCCATTCTAAGTTATGAATTAGCACATTCACCTTCGCGTTCTTGGCCATACCTGAATCATAGATGAATCTTTCCCCGTAAGAATCCGCGAGTGGGCTGTGAGGATGCCAATTGTCAAACCATAGAGAGGTTGTCATTCCATCTCCTATGATGTACTTCATCTTCGGCCATGCTAAGGATCCGAGCTTTAGAATCTTTCCCCAAGCCCAAGAGCAATTCTCGTGGCGTCTTGATTGTCCGAAATTCCTACCTCGCAACATGATTGGATCCGATCCAGGTAGACCAGATTGAGCCATCTCGAGTCATTGCACGGAGTTCCAAATGTGTTTCAACAAAGCAATCTTATTCCAATCTGTTATCCTTTTTATTCCTAGCCCCCCTCCTTTTTGGAAGACATACCTGATCCCAAGCCACTTTAGCCCCAGTAGTTCTCATATCTGAACTTGACCAAAGAAAGGATTTCATAATTTGCTCCACATTTTTAATTACTTGCCCAGGTAAGAGAAAGAGAGATGCCCAATAAACCCGTATGGAAAATAAGACTGAATTAATCGGTTGTACCCGTCCCGCATACGAGAGTGTTCTACAAGTCCAATGTCGAACTTTAGAGGTGATTCGATCCACGAGGCCCTAAAGCTTATTTTAACACACTTTATCTTGACTTTGTTATTCCTAGTGTGGCTGTTTCTTTGATGCAGGAGTTTGATGATGTATTCCCTTAAGACATCCCTAATGAATTACCACCATTAAGGGGGATTGAACATCAAATTGACCTTATGCCCGGAGCTTCGATTTCTAACCGTCCAGCCTGTAGAAGCAACCCGAGGAGACAAATGAGCTTCAAAGGCAAGTAGATAAGTTGATGATGAAGTGGTACATTCATGAGAGTATGAGTCCTTGTGCTGTGCCAGTGCTATTTGTGCCTAAAAAAGATGGAACATGGAGGATGTGTGTTGATTTTCGTGCCATCAACAACATAATGGTAAAGTATCGACATCCTATTCCTAGGCTTGATGACATGCTAGATGAGTTATATAGATAATATATTTTCTCCAAAATTGACTTAAAAAGTGGGTACCATCATATTAGAATGAAAGAGGGTGATGAGTGGAAAACTGCATTTAAGACTAAGCATGGTTTGTATGAATGATTAGTCATGCCGTTTAGACTTACAAATACGCCTAGGACGTTTATGCATTTAATGAATCATGTATTGCGTGCGTTTATAGGTAAGTTGTTGTGTATTTTGATGACATTTTGATCTATAGCAAAAACTTAAATGAGCATCTTGATCATTTGCATAATGTACTTAGTGTATTGTGTAGTGAGCAATTGTATGCTAATCTTAAGAAGTGTATATTTTGCATGGAGAAAATTGTGTTTCTTGGCAATGTCGTAATCGCGTGGGGTATCGAGATGGACAAGGAAAAAGTTAAGGCTATCCGAGATTGGCCTATACCAAAATCAGTAAGTGAGGTAAGGAGTTTTCATGGACTTGCTAGTTTTTATAAAAGGTTTGTGAAGGATTTTAGTACTATTGTTGCACCTTTAACTGAAATTGTGAAAAAGTCTGTTGGATTCAAATTGAATGATGAACAGGATAAAGCTTTTACTTTGTTGAAAGATAAACTTTATTCACCGCCTGTTTTAGCTTTGCAAACTTTACGAGAGCTTTTGAAGTTGAATGTGAAGCGTCAGGTATTGGTATAGGAGATGTGTTAATATAGGATAGGAGGCCCATTGCGTATTTCAGCAAAAAACTTAATGGGGCAGCCTTGATTTTGATGTGCATCATGGGAATTATAATCCATCTTGTAATGCCGAACCTAATCTACAAAAAGATTCAGATGGCCCAATAACAAGAGTGAGAGCGAAACAATTACAAAGGTCCTTGATAAGTTAAATTGGAATGATTGAAGCTGATTCGGAGTTAAAAGATAGCAATCTGTTCGGAATTGGTTCAAAGGTTCTTATTTGCCTACAATTGAAACTTGGACATGGGAAAAGCCCTTAATGGTTCTTTTGATGTTGGACTACTTGAATTTGGATTGATAACGCAAATAAGTGAAGAAATTGATGTTATTTAGTGTCAGAATAATAGATGAATTTGAACCCGATTTTGTAGTCATCCATTGCACGTGAAGACAAGACTAATCTAGGTGGATTTTCAAGTTCAGAACGTGATCTTTCTAGATTGTCCAACCATGATTGCATTGGACTTTTGTGCAAGAACTTATAGCCGTTTTAAATTTGATCTATTTATGTTTTAATTAAGGTCAGAAAAGGTGTGCTAGTTAAATTTGTCTAGTTGAATTTGTCAAAGTCTAATTTTTGGGCTTGACTTCTCGTCAAGTTGAATTTTTTTTTTGGTAAGTTGATGTATGTATTAAAAGAAGAAGATACAAACATTATAAGGGGCATACCCCATTTACAATGATAACGAAACATAAACCAACAGATGGCTACGGGCTAGCCACCGACCATAAAACTGAAACCTCACTAGATTCGTTAGGGAAACCAATACAACCAACTAACTATCAAATTAAGAATCTATGTTATTCACCCTCCAAGCTCGTTGGATCCTTTTGTTTTCATTTGTTGGTATGACATTCCTCATCAAATCAAGCTTATCACGAATGATACATTCGATTTGATTAAAGACCAAATTCGAAGTTCTAGACATTCCAAAGAAAGATCCTTGCATTCCGTTCTTGCCATACATGATATACTGTAGCTGCGAAACTCAGTTTACGAGAAATATTGACGAAACTCTTGCCATGCCAAGAGACAGTGGCCCATCGAATCCATTCATCCCAGCCTTTTGTCATTCTTGGAATGTCACATCTGTCACAAACATCCCACCGGATCGCTTTAGTATAGGAGCATTCAAAGAACAAGTGGTTGTGATCCTCATTGTTGCGGAGACAAAGTGAGCATCTATTGGGACCATGTATACCAAACCGATGAAGTTTATCTTGAGTTGTGAGTTTCTGTTGGACAACCATCCATAGAAGAAATGAATGTCTTGGAACAAAGCATTCTTGAACCACACAATGTCATGCCATTCAACCATCTGACGATGACGTCTTAGTTGTTCCCAAGCTACTTTGACCGAGAATCTGTGATTTGGTGAATCCAACCAAACTATCTCATCTTTTTGCCCCATCTTAGGATTAGAATTGGAAGGAATAGCTTCTATAATGGGGTGCCAGCCAATAGCTTGGGTGGTAGGAGTTTTCCATTCGAGTTATGAATTAGCACATTCACCTTCGCGTTCTTGGTCATACCTGAATCATAGATGAATCTTTCCCCATAAGAATCACCGAGTGGGCTGTGAGGATGCCAATTGTCAAACCATAGAGAGGTTGTCATTCCATCTCCTATGATGTACTTCATCTTCGGCCATGCTAAGGATCCGAGCTTTAGAATCTTTCCCCAAGCCCAAGAGCAATTCCGTGGCGTCTTGATTGTCCGAGAAATTCCTACCTCGCAAATGATTGGATCCGATCCGGGTAGACCATATTGAGCCATCCGAGTCATTGCACGGGTTCCAAATGTGTTTCAACAAAGCAATCTTGTTCCATTCCGTTATCCTTTTTATTCCTAGCCCCCCCTCCTTTTTTGGAAGACATACGTGATCCCAAGCCACTTTAGCCCCGTAGTTCTCATATCCGAACCCGACCAAAGAAAGGATTTCATAATTTGCTCCACATTTTTAATTACTTGCCCGGTAAGAGAAAGAGAGATGCCCAATAGACCTGTATGGAAAATAATACTGAATTAATCAGTTGTACCCGTCCTGCATACGAGAGTGTTCTACAAGTCCAATGTCGAACTTTAGAGGTGATTCGATCCACGAAGCCCTTACAATAAACAGCCTTTAGTCGGACGAGAGAAGAGGTACTCCCAAATATTTCATAGGGAGCTCCCCCTCTCTAAACCCAAGAATATGAATAATCTGTTCCCTCTCGGCATTTAACACACCGCTCAAGAAGATGTCACTTTTGTTTGGATTTGGATACGGACACTGATAGATCTTGAAACTTTGTGAGCACGGTTCGATCATACGAATTGAGTTTACATCCCCGTTGCTAAAAATCATCAAGTCGTCAGCAAAACAAAGATGAGAAATTTTGTCCTTCTTGCATCTCCAGTGGAACTTGAATTCTTGGTTGGCACTCATCTTGCGTAATAGCCCGGAAAGGATTTCCATACATAGGACAAACAAATATGGGGACAATGGATCCCCTTGTCTCAGCCCTCTTCCCCCTTGAAAGTAACCTGCAAACTCACCATTGACGTTGATAGAGAATTGACATGATGTAACACAAACCATGATCCAATCAATGACTGTTCTAGGGAATCCCATTTTTATTAACATAGCGCCAACGAAATCCCACCGCACCGAGTCATAAGCCTTCATCGATCAACTTTCATAGCACAACGAGCAGTCCCGTTGATTTATGATAGCCTTTCATTAGTTCCCGAGACAAAAGAATGTTATCACTTATTCTCCGTCCCGAGATAAAAGCGATCGATATGGACCAACTAAGGATGGCAAAACAACTTTGATTCTCCCGGCCTAGAATCTTAGCGATGCATTTGTACACTTGTATTGCAGCAAGATATAGGACGAAAATCTGTCAACCTTGTAGGATTAGCAACTTTAGGAATAAGGGAAATGGATGTAGCATTCATTTCTTTAAGCATTCTACGAGTCCGAAAGAAGGATCTAACAGCGTTGATTACATCTTCCCCAACTATGTGCCACATTCTTTTGAAGAAACTTGCGTTAAAGCCATCCGGACCAGGGGCTTTGTTATTCTTCAAACTAAACATAGCATGCTTAATCTCCTCCCTTGTTACATCTTGTGCGAGTACATGTTGTTGCGTTGAAGACAGTTTCAAGTTAATTGTCGATTCCATCACTTCCTTGTTCAGAACCCTAGGCATCGGATCCACTCCTAACACACGATGGAAATATGCAATTACTTCTAATTTGACTGCCTCGTGTCCATCGACAACCTCTCCATCCTCCCTTGTAAGTGATAGAAGCTTATTTCTATTCTGTCTTCCATTTACCGATTTGTGAAAGTAGCTAGTATTCTGATCCCCCAAGCTAAGCCATTGTATCCTTGCCTTCTGTTTGAAAAAACTCTCTTCACCACGACGGTAGAAGCGTATTTACGAACAAGATCCCTTTCTCGCATGCACAAAATTGGATTCTCATGCATTGTATGCAGAGCCTGTTAAGCCTTATCCATTTCGTTTTTTGCATCTTTAACTCTATCTGAAATGTTGGAGAAGTGAGTCATATTGAAAAGTTTCAATTCCTGCTTTAACTTTCTTAGTTTGCAACACAAACGATACATTGGACAACCCCCCGAATTCCGATCCCATACCTTCTTCACCAAGGGCATGAACTCGTCATGATCCATCCATATATCGAAGAATCTGAATGGTTTCTTTATGTTCGATCATTGCCAATAACCTTTACCACCATAGGAGAATGGTCCGACATACCCGAAGGCAAAATCTTGCTTCCGATAATGGGAAGTTCGATTCCACTTCTCATTGACAAGCACTCTATCTAGTTTCCGCATAATCGATTCTCGGGACATTGGTTCGACCAAGTATAATGCATACCTGAATACCGAAGATCATCTACTTTCGCTTCTCGAATACATGTATCCATTCTGTCCATAGTACCACCCCACGTAGTAGACCCTCCTAACTCTGTCCGATCGGTTGCGGATAGCATTAAAGTCACCCATAAGAATCCACGGGGTTGACTCCCATCCATCACTATGACTCACTATATCGACCATAATGCCTCACGTAAGGAAGCATTATTGTCTCCATAAATAATTGAAGTATTGAAACTGATATTGGTAGCTAATATAGTGACAAAACATGGATAGCCTGGTCTGACATTCCGAAAACATCCACCTTCACGGTATCAGCATTCCAACAAACCCAAATACGACCACGACAAGAGAAATCATAATTATACAAGAAGGACCAAGAACGCAGAAGAAGTTGAGAGACATTATCTTTATTCTTGTCTTTAACTCGAGTTTCAACCAGACCAAAAAGAGCTATCCTCTCTTGATGGATGAGCCGACGCAATTCTGAATGCTTTATAGGATCATTCAAACCTCTAATATTCCAACATCCAATAACCATAGGAAAATAGAGAGGAGTACAAACAGCAACACAAAGATTACCTTGACGTGCCTCCCGGAGAGGAGCCAGATTTCTTATTCTTCTTTGAAGAGGCTTTTGAACCCTTTTTCTTTTTCTCTAGAGAGTCTCTAGCCTTAATAGCTAACTGATTAACGCTTCCCTTTCGGTGGAATTCAGGGTTTGAGGGGTTGTCAGGATCGTTGACGTTAACTCCTTATCGGTTCGTTCCCCATCTGTATCACCTCCCATTGCATCCATATCTTGATCTAAAGCAGTACTTGCAGCCCCTTGCTCCTGTTTCATGTCTTCTCGTAAACTCTTCAGGATAAGAGGAGAGGAAGGATTTTCATCTTCATTACAAGCGGCATTGCGCATATCCGATGCCGCATGATCATTCATATTACAATCGACATATGTATACCAGATGTTGAACAACCATTCTCATTGCAATTACCCACTTTAGATGCCAAGGGAGCATTCTCCCCACTCACAGAACCCTTGTTTCGTTTACCAACTACCTGCCACTGAAACTGATTCTGCTTGTTATCCGCAGATTTAGATTTCATAGCTCCTAGATTCCTCTTACCCTCTGCCACCACTTTAAGATTATCAATGTTATTAGTAGCACATAGCGCCGTGGTGTGTCCAAAGACATTGCAATTACCGCACTTCGACGGTATCCATTCGTAATCAGCTGAAATTGTTATGAATAACCCATTTGGACAGCGAAGATCATATTCCTTAACCAACATCTTCGAAGCATCTATCTCAACGCAAACTCTTGCGTAACTAAGCCTTTTACGCAACAATGTAGTATGATCCGCATGAAGGGGGACTCCAATAGCACTCGCTACACAGCCTCAACCCCTTAATAGTCCAATACTCGAGAGGGACATTATACAGCCTAACCCATACCGGAACTCTGGCCAAATCATCTTTTAAAAATTGCATGTTCGGTTGCCAACGTTTAAGCACCAAAGCCCTGTTTGCCATGTGCCACGGGGCTCTTTCCAGCACATTAGTGGCATGATCGACAGAATCAAAAGTGAAGATGAAGAAACCATTATCTGAAGACAAAACTTCTGATAGACCGTAGGAGCCCCAAATTCTTTTGGCAATAGAATTAACCACGGGATACGGTAATTTCTGCCCCACAAAATGACCAACTAGGGTGGATTTCCAAAATTCACAGCCATCTTCAAACACATCAAGTGGAGGAGCTACTGTCACACGACCATCGGTTATAGCGGGGAGCAAAGTGCAGATTACGGACTGAACTAATGCCAAGGGTCTTGCTACCCTCATTGTCATCAACATCGAACCCTTCAAAGCATTTAAAAAATTCAATTTGGGTCTAAGTTTTAGTTGTTCTTGTTGATGAGACCCTACCTGCACCTCATCAACATTAGAACCCAACACATGGTTCATTTCGGAACAACATTAGAAGCTTGGACAGTAGAGTGTTTCTCTATGCTAACATCGAATCAGCTTGAAACCGAGAAATCCTCATCCCATGGCTATTCAACATATCTTGCAGTTCTAATCTTAATGTATGTCCGGACTTGTGTTGTTCAATGTTAGAGCTAACCATTGGAACATTTTCCACGAAGAACATAGAGACATTATGGTAGCATACAAATACTAGAGAGAACAAAATTCTAAGAAGATAAACCGAGTCCAAGAAGCAACCTAAGCTCGAAATAACAGCAACCTAATCTCATAAACAACAAGATGCAGATTAGTTCATGAAGGAAGAAGAGAATTACAGAATTACGAGGTCAATATCTCCCATTACACTGATTGTAACAATGATCCATTCGGTCAAGATGTAGAGTAGGTTCCGAAGAACAACATACTCAAAAATGGTAACGATCCAACGGTGAACAAAGGAGATCAAGCTACGACAAATCACTCTGAAACTAGCAAGAAAAATGAAACTTATCCAATGAACTGTGATTTAATCTTCACATATGGCAAAGGCCTTCATGTCTATGACAACCATAAGAGAAATCATGAAGAAAATCCATTCACTATGCTGCAACTTCACCACTTCTCCATAGTTCCGAATTGAAAATGCGAATAGTAGAAATATTGCGAGATCAATATTTCTTACCTCGTTGATTGGATAACAGATCCGTTCGGTCAATGTTGAGAGAAGGTTGGAAGGAACAACATAGTCAGAAATGAGAACAATCCAACGGTGGACGGAGTAGATGTAGCTCCGACAGCACCACACTCTCTTTTCTCTCTCTCTCTCTCTATTTAGTCGCTATTAGGTACATTAATTTTTTTTTTGAGGGATGTTCTAATTATTAATATGTAATAAACACTTTTGGCCAAGATTTGAAACTTAATTCAAAGAAATTAAGAATTGTTCTTCCAAATTGATTTTTGTGAAGAACCCTACCTGACTTATCACTCTTCAATCACAAAGATTGTGGCGTCAAAATCCTAGATTGATCTTTGTGGCGTCCAGATCGACTTATCAAAGTATCATTCTAGTCTATCCTCCATCTTATTTACCTTAAAATCACTATCATCCAGCCCTAAACACCAAAAGAAAGACAACCAACCATACCCATCCTTCATCTATTTTTCATCAGATTCATTATTGCTGATTTTCGAATCATTCACGACACATTATCTGGTATCAGAGCATCAGTTGCAATATAAGGCAGGAGCCAAAAACAGAAGAAATGCTTGCTGGAATTGAGGTTCATAAACTTAATTATGGCTGGAGATTTGTTGGTTGTGCAACGGGTTCGAATGCACAAATTGATGTTAGTGATGAGCAACGCGAGAACATCTTTCATACTCGATGTCGATTCGAGATAAGGTGTGTGGGATGATCA
Source organism: Populus x sibirica (assembly GCA_019202695.1). Lineage (NCBI taxonomy): Eukaryota > Viridiplantae > Streptophyta > Magnoliopsida > Malpighiales > Salicaceae > Populus > Populus x sibirica. The sequence goes on along the minus strand of JAGMVL010001759.1, from coordinate 416,105 downwards.
TTGATAATGGAAGTTGCACTAATGTTGCGTCAACTACCTTGGTGGAGAAATTGGGTTTAACTACCATTCCACATCCCATGCCGTATAGTTTGCGATGGCTGAATGAGAATATGGAGATTCGGATGACAAAGGAAGTCTGTGTACCTTTTTCCGTTAAAACCTATCATGATGAGATTTTGTGTGACGTTGCGCCGATGTCAGCTAGCCATTTGTTGATGGGTCGTCCATGGCAGTTTAATAAGAATGTGACCTACGATGGATGAAAGAACACTTATTCTTTTATGCTGAATGGAAAGAAGGTGAACTTGTTACCATTGAGTTCTCAACAGGTTAGAGAGGATCAGTTATGAAGCCAACAAAAGAAGGTGAAATCACGTAAGGGGCTGCTGTTAGCTAAAAAAGGAGACATCAAACAATCATTAGCTTCGGCGGGGGTTGTTTTCATTATTTGGGCAAAGCAATTACTTTTTTTTTTGGTAAGTTGACGTATGTATTAAAAGAAGAAGATACAAACATTATAAGGGGCATACCCCGATTTACAATGATAACAGAAACATAAAACAACAGATGGCTACAAAGGCTAGCCACCGACCATAAAACCGAAACCTCACTAGATTCGTTAGGGAAACCAATACAACCAGCTAACTATCAAATTAAGAATCTATGTTATTCACCCTCCAAGCTCGTTGGATCCTTTTGTTTTCATTTGTTGGTATGACATTCCTCATCAAATCAAGCTTATCACGAATGATACATTCGATTTGATTAAAGACCAAATTCGAAGTTCTAGACATTCCAAAGAAAGATCCTTGCATTCCGTTCTTGCCATACAAGATACACTGTAGCTGCGAAACTCGGTTTACGAGAAAATTGACGAAACTCTTGCCATGCCAAGAGACAGTGGCCCATCGAATCCATTCATCCCAGCCTTTTGTCATTCTTGGAATGTCGCATCTGTCACAAACATCCCACCAGATCGCTTTAGTATAGGAGCATTCAAAGAACAAGTGGTTGTGATTCTCATTGTTGCGGAGACAGAGTGAGCATCTATTGGGACCATGTATACCAAACCGATGAAGTTTATCTTGAGTTGTGAGTTTCTGTTGGACAGTCATCCATAGAAGAAATGAATGTCTTGGAACAGCATTCTTGAACCACACAATGTCATGCCATTCAACCATCTGACGATGACGTCTTAGTTGTTCCCAAGCTACTTTGACCGAGAATCTGTGATTTGGCGAATCCAACCAAACTATCTCATCTTTTTGCCCCATCTTAGGATTAGAATTGGAAGGAATAACTTTTATAATGGGGTGCCAGCCAATAGCTTGGGTGGTAGGAGTTTTCCATTCTGAGTTATGAATTAGCACATTCACCTTCGCGTTCTTGGCCATACCCGAATCATAGATGAATCTTTCCCCATAAGAATCCACGAGTGGGCCGTGAGGATGCCAATTGTCAAACCATAGAGAGGTTGTCATTCCATCTCCTATGATGTACTTCATCTTCGGCCATGCTAAGGATCCGAGCTTTAGAATCTTTCCCCAAGCCCAAGAGCAATTCCCGTGGCGTCTTGATTGTCCAGAGAATTCCTACCTCGCAACAGATTGGATCTGATCCAGGTAGACCATATTGAGCCATCCGAGTCATTGCACAGGTTCCAAATGTGTTTCAACAAAGAAATCTTGTTCCATTCTGTTATCCTTTTTATTCCTAGCCCCCCCTCCTTTTTTGGAAGACATACGTGATCCCAAGCCACTTTAGCCCCAGTAGTTCTCATATCTCGAACCCGACCAAAGAAATGATTTCATAATTTGCTCCATATTTTTAATTACTTGCCCAGGTAAAAGAAAGAGAGATGCCCAATAGACCTGATAGATCTTGTAAAGCAATTACTACAAGTAGAAGGAGTGGACTTACCAAGACAAATTAAGAAATTACTTGAAGAATTTAAAGATGTGTTTCCAGATGAATTACCTAAAGGGTTACCACCTATTCGTGGAATTGAGCATCAAATTGATTTGGTGCCGGGAGCTTCACTTCCTAATAGACCAGTATACAGATGTAATCCAGAGGAAGCAGAAGAGATTCAAAGGTAGGTTGGCGAGCTCTTAGAGAAAGGCTATGTGCGAGAATCTCTTAGTCCATGTTCCGTACCTACTTTGCTTGTACCGAAGAAAGATGGTACCATGAGGATGTGTATGGACAGTCGCGTTATCAACAAAATAACAGTTAAGTATCGATTTTCTATACCCAGACTTGATGATTTGCTTGATGAGTTGCATGGTGCTGCATTATTTTCTAAAGTCGATTTGATGAGTGGTTATCACCAAATTAGAATGAAAGATGGAGATGAATGGAAAACAACATTTAAAATTAAACAGGGGTTATGTGAATGGATGGTAATGCCGTTTGGGTTATCTAATGCGCCTAGTACATTTATGAAGCTTATCAATCATGTTTTGAGGAAGTATATTGGGCTGTTTGTTGTAGTATATTTTGACGATATCCTACTGTATAGCAAGACCTTTGATGATCATGTGAAGCATCTTAGAGTTGTGTTTGAAACTTTACGAGATTCTAAGTTGTATGGGAAACTCACAAAGTGTTACTTCTGTAAAGAAAGTGTTGTATTTCTTGGATATATTATCTCTCGCAGGGGAGTTAAGGTTGATGAGGAGAAAATTGAGGCAATTCAGGACTGGCCAAAACCTGCTAGTATCACTGATGTGAGGAGCTTCCATGGTTTAGCTTCTTTCTACAGGCGATTTGTGAAAGACTTCACTCTATTGTTGCTCCTATGACAGAATGCTTGAAAAAAAGGAACGAGTTTAGATGGAGTGAAGATGCGCAGAAAGCTTTTGAGCTAATTAAGGAAAAGTTGTGTACTGCTCCAGTTTTAGCCCTTGCAGACTTTGCTAAAACATTCAAAATAGAGTGTGATGCTTCCAGAGTTGGAATTGGGGCTGTTTTGATGCAAGAAAAGAGGCCAATTGCATTCTTCAGTGAAAAGTTAAATGGAGCACGTTCGAACTACTCTATTTACGACAAAGTTCTATGCTTTGATTCGGGTTTTGGAGGTATGGCAGCACTACTTGTTGTCTAAAGAATTTGTTATACATACTGATCATGAATCCTTGAAGTATTTTAAGGGGCAAAGTAAGCTAAATCGGAGACATGCTAAATGGGTGGAGTTTATGGAGTCATTTCCTTATGTCATAAAGTACAAGAAAGGGCAAGTTAATGTGGTTGCTGATGCTCTTTCTAGGAGGTATGCACTGATCTCTATGTTGAATGCAAGGCTAATGGGTTTTGAACAAGTGAAGGATCAGTATGCTAATGATTCCTACTTTTCTAATGTGGTTGCTAAATGTGCAAAGGGAGCTTGTGATGGGTTCTTTATGCATGAAGGTTACTTGTTCAGAATGGGCAGAATGTGTATTCCTTCAGGTTCGTTACGAGAGTTGCTTGTGCGAGAGGCTCATAGTGGTGGTCTTAGTGGTCATTTTAGGGAGAAGAAGACTTATGAGTTGCTGAAAGAACATTTTTTTTTGCCTAGCATGTTACGGGATGTGCACAAGGTGATTGAGAGATGTGTTATTTGCAAGAAAGCTAAGGGTAAAGAGAATGCATATGGACTATATATGTTGTTGCCTATTGCAGAGCAACTATGGATGGATGTTAGCATGGAACTTTGTACTTGGGTTACCAAGAACATAGCGTGGAAAGGATTCAATAATGGTTGTGGTTGATCGATTCTCCAAAATGTCCCATTTCATTCCTTGCAACAAACTGCCGACGATGCAAACATGTTGCTAATTTGTTCTTTCAAGAGATTGTTCGTTTGCATGGAGTTCCTAAAAGCATTGTTTCTGATCGTGATACAAAGTTCTTAAGCCACTTTTGGAAGACTCTTTGGCGGAATCTTGGAACGAAGTTACTTTTTAGTATGATATGTGATACGATCCAGTTTTACGGCAACAGTCATAATTCTCAATCTGACCATTGGATAGAGCTGAAATTTTACATGAAGTCTCCTGACATGTTTTCCTACCTTAGGTTAGAATTTGAGGTCAATCGGAGTTCGGAAAGGCATCGAAACACGGGTCAACAGAGGTTATACGAATTTTGTTATTTACTTCCTTTTGACTTGTTTTGCAGTTCATTGTTTTGCATCTTTCAATTCTGTTTTTATTCGAGTCTTCAGTTTTGTTCGTATTTCGGATAGATTCGCTTGCTACTCGCGAGACTACCATCGCAGTTTTGTTTTTGCTTGTTTTCTAGTTTTTATTGCTTCTTGAGTCATATATATATATATATATATATATATATATATATATATTTGGATTGCGCTGCTAAGATTGGTTCTATTCGGTGTTGGTTTCAGTTTTGCAGTTTACAAGAGTGTTTGAGTGAAACACGAGTGACGTGAGAATTTGTTTTTACCACTAACCAATTTTTGCAAGTGCTATCTTGTCAGATTAAAACAACACGCCACCCATTCACGATGTAGAACTTAAATTCCAAATGCAAGCCATGACGAAGATGATGGAAAGAATGAATTTTGTGATGGGGAAGTGTGTGACAGACTTGAGAAGGTGGGAAAACATGGTAACATGGCTGGAACATGTACCCAAGACGTGAGAAAGGTTGGGGCTGAACCAAAATCAAATAATGGCGGTGGGGCCGAAAGGCCAAGGTGGGTTGATTATGCGGATTTTGAGGAGGACGTTAATGATATTGATGATGGTGGTTTTAAGGATGAGACCATAGGCCATTGGGAATTTTTTGGCAGCCTAGAAACTGAAGGGATTTCATGTATTTTGATGAGGTGTTATGGCAAAAGAAAATGAGGATTCAAAAGGAGAGGTGGTATCAAAAGGAGAGAAACAAAGAGATTAGTGTTCTAAAAAATAAATCCAAGAGTCTATCCCGTATTCTAGGGCAGATGAAGCAAGAACTTGATGTGTTAACGGCAACAGTCAATGCCCAGCAAGCTTCAGAATGAGAGGAGAAAATACGTTGCAATGATGATATACGAAATAGAATGGCTGCTACTTTTAGTTGTTGGCGATGATTGTTGGCAAGAAAAGAACTCTAAAGGCTTCAAAAAGAGGCTAAGGAATTGTCCATTCAACTTGTTGGTGATTCAAGGTCGAATCATCTTGAAGACAGAGGGAATGATACGATCCAGCCAAGGTCAAATTCGATTTTTGATGTAAAATGTGCAGCTATCCAGTTTTACGGCAACAGTCATAATTCTCAATTCAACCGTTGGATCGAGCTAAAATTTTACATGGAGTCTCCTGACAGGGCCTTGACTAGTCAAATTGGAATGATTGAAGCTGTTTCGGAGTTAAAAGCTAGCAATCTGTTCGGAATTGGTTCAAAGGTTCTTATTTGCCTACAATTGAAACTTGGATATGGGAAAAGCCCTTAATGGTTCTTTTGATGTTGGGCTACTTGAGTTTGGATTGATAATGCAAATAAGTGAAGAAATTGATGTTGTTTACTGTCAGAATAGTAGATGAATTTGAACCTCATTTTGAAGTCATCCATTGCATGTGAAGACAAGACTAATCTAGGTGGATTTCAAGTTCAGAACGTGATCTTTCTAGATTGTCCAATCATGATTGCATTGGACTTTTGTGCAAGAAGTTATAGCCATTTTAAATTTGGTCCTTTTATGTTTCAATTAAGGTCAGAAAAGGTATGCTAGTTAAATTTGTCTAGTTACTTTGTCAAAGTCTAATTTTAAAGGGCAAGGTAAGTTGAGTAGGAGACATGCCAAAATGGGTTGAATTTATTGAAACCTTTCCATATGTGATCAAGTATAAGCAAGGAAAAGAAAACATTGTAGCTGATGCACTTTCACGCAGGTATGTTCTTTTATCTACTTTGGAAGCTAGATTTTTAGGATTTGAACACAAAAGTATAGAAGGATTTGAACACAAAAGTGATTTTGCTAATGTTTACAATGCTTGCGAAACTTCGGCTTTTGGGAAGTTCTATAGACTTGATGGATATTTGTTTAAAGAGAGTCGTTTGTGTGTTCCATTAAGTTCTATGCATGAATTGCTTGTAGGTGAAGCATATGGCGGGTTGATGGGGAATTTTGGTGTTGTTAAGACTTTGGTTGTGTTGCATGAATATTTTTATTGGTCTAAAATGAAAAAAGATGTGCAACGCATATGTGATAAATTTATAACTTGTAGGAAAGCAAAGTCTAGGACTCAACCACATGGCTTGTATACCCCTTTGCCGGTACCGAATAAACCATGGGTAGACATTTTGATGGACTTCGTCTTAGGTTTACCTAAGTCAAAATGGGGTAGGGATTCCATCTTTGTAGTTGTTGATAGGTTTTCAAAGATGGCACACTTCATTCCATGTCATAAAACCGATGATGCAACTAACATTGCTGATTTGTTCTTTAGAGAGATAGTACGGCTTCATGGGGTCCCTAAGAGCATTGTTTCTGATAGAGATATTAAGTTCCTCGGCTATTTTTGGAAGGTATTGTGGGGCAAATTGGGTACTAAACTGTTATTTTCAACTACTTGTCACCCCCAAACAGATGGCCAAACCGAAGTAGTTAATAGGACCTTAACACAACTTCTACGTGGTGTCATTCAAAAGAACTTAAAGAATTGGGAAGATTGTTTGTCATTTATAGAGTTTGCATATAATCGCAGTGTGCACTCTACTACTAAGTTTTCACCATTTGAAATTGTGTATGGATTTAACCCTTTAACTTTAATGGATTTGATTGCTTTGCCTGTTGATGAAATGGTTAGTTTGGATGGTAATCGTAAAGCATAGGTGGTGAAGACACTCCTTGAGAGTGTGCGGCAACAGATTGAAAAGAGGAATCGAGTTTATGTGACTAAAGCCAATAAGGGGCATAAACATGTTGTCTTTCAGCCAGACGATTGGGTTTGAGTGGATATACGCAAGGAGAGATTTCTGGACCATAGGAAATCAAAGCTACAACCACGAGGAGATGGGCCATTTCAGATCCTTGAGAGGATCAATGACAATGCTTATAAAGTTGATTTGCCAAGTGAGTATGGTGTTAGTGCTACCTTTAATGTTTTTGATCTTACTCTGTTTGGTGTAGGTAATGATTCGAGGTCGAATCCTTTTGAAGAGAGAGGGGATGATGAGGATCAGCCCAGCACCATATGTAATCATGTCAACGACCCATTGGAGGTGCCAATTAGGCCAATTACAAGAGCTAGGGCAAAGAAGCTTAAAGAAGCATTGAATGGGCTTGTTCAGAACATATGAACTATAGTAGTAATATCAAACATTAACCAATTCTCTCATATTAAAAAAAATACATAATTTAATAAAATTCAACCATTCTCACGTATTCTCTTAAAATTATTAATTATCACAAATTCTCACAAAAAATTATTAATTACCAAAATGGACCTAGAGGGGCTTGGGACATTTAAGGAGCATGAAGGATAGCCTTCAATTCATCTAATTCAGGTCTAAGAAAAGCCCAATTCGTGTGGAACAAGGGGCTGATGTGTCCGGCCCAATACCAGCCTTATTAGGCTACCCTTTCATGCACGCACAAAGTCGGATCTTCATGTGTTGTATGCAGAGCATGTTGAGCCTTATACATTTCATCTTTTGCATCTTTAACTCTACTAGAAATGTTGGAGAAGTGATCCCTATTGAAAAGTTTTAATTCCTGCTTTAGCTTTCTGAGTTTGCAACACAATTGATATTGGACAACCCCTTAAATTTTGATCCCAAACTTTCATCACCAGACATGATTCATCCACATGTCGAAGAATTTGAATGGTTTCTTGATGTTTTGATCATCGCCAACAACTTTTACCACGATGGGAGATTGGTCTGATACGCTAAAAGGCAAAAATCTAGCTTTCGATAATGGGAAGTTCAAACTCCACTTCTCATTCACAAGCACTCTATCTAGTTTCTACATAATCAGATTCTCAGGACATTAGATCATCGACTAAAGCATCTTGAATACAAGTTTCGAATCTGTCCATATGACCAGCCCACGAAGTAGACCCACCTAGCCTGTCCGACTGGTTTCGGATAGCATGAAAGTTTCCCATAAGAATCCATGGGGTGGACTCCTAGCCATCACTCTTACTCTCTATATCAGACCATAAAGCCTCATGTAAGGATGTACTATTATCTCCATAAATGATTGAAGCATTAAAGCAAATATCGGTACCTAATATAGTGACACAAACATGAATAGCCTGGTCTGACATGCCCAAAGCATCCACCTTCACCACATCAGCATTCCAACAAACCCAAATACGATCGCGATAAGAGAAATCATAATTATATAAGAAAGACCAATTACAGAGAAGAAGTTGAGAAACATTTTCTTTATTCCTATCTCTAACCCAAGTTTCAACCAAATCAAAAGGAGCCACCCTCTCCTGCTAGATGAGACGACGCAATTCTGAAAGCTTTATAGGATCATTCAAACCTCTAACATTCCAACCATTCAATAATCATAGGAAAATGAAGAGGATGGCAAACAACAAAACAAAGATTACCTAAACTTGCCCCCCCTCCCCGCGAAGAGCTTGATTTCTTATTCTTCTTTAAAGAGCCTGCCGAAACCTTCTTCTTTTTCTCTAAAGAGTCTCTAGCCTTACTTGCTAGCGGATTAACATTTTCCTTGCTGGTGGAATTCGGAGTTTAAGGACTTGCCGAGATCAAGAACGTAGACTCCTGATTAGTACATTCCCCACCCATATCACCTCCCCTAACTTCAATATCAACATTTGTCTCATGACTATTGATTGAAAGAACCTGGTTCATGATCGCACAAGTAGCTGTATTGGAGTTGACAAACCTTCATTTTAAGATAGTACATGTAGCCCCCTCTTCTTGCTCTATATCTCCTCGTAAAATCTTCAGAACAAGAGGTTTAAATGTTTTAAATTTATAAAATATAAAAAAAATTGTTAAACAATTATTCAGTATTTCTATTTAGGATACTTTAAGAATAGTTTAAATAATTTAAAATTATAAAATATAAAAATAATTTATAAAAACATAATTAGAATTTCTATTTAGGATACTTTAAGGATAGTTTAAATGTTTTAAAATTATAAAATATTTATAAAAACAAGAAATTAGGATTTCTATTTAGGATACCTCAATGATAGTTTATATTTTAAAATTATATATATATATATATATATATATATATATATATATATATATATATATATATAAAGCGGAATTAGAATTTATGTTTAGAATACTTCAAGGATAGTTTAAATGTATTTTTTAGAAAAATTGAAAAACAATTAATTAGAATTTTTGTTTAGATTACTTCAAGGATGGTTTAAATGTTTTAAATTTATAAAATATAAAACCAATTGATAAAAAAAAGTAATGAGGATTTCTGTTTAGGATTCTTAAAGGACAGTTTAAATGTTTTAAAATTATAAATATAAAAACAATTGATAAAAAAAAAGTAATGAGGATTTCTGTTTAGAATTCTTTAAAGATGATTTAAATGTTTTAAAATTATAAGATATAAAAATTATTCATAAAAAAATTATTCAGGATTTTTATTTATGATACTTCAAGAATAATATAAGTAATTTAAAATTATAAAATATAAAATAAATTTATAAAAAAATAATTACGAGTTCTGTTTAGCATAGTTCAAGGATAGTTTAAAAGTTTTAAAATATAAAAACAATTTATAAAATAAATAATGAGGATTTATTTTTAGGATACTTTAAGGATAGTTTAAATATTTTAAAATCTTAAAAAAAAATTAATTAGGATTTCTATTTAAGATACTTTAAGGATAGTTTAAATATTTTAAATTTATAAAATATAAAAAAATTTAATCAATAATTATTCAGGATTTTTGTTTATGATACTTTAAGAATACTTTAATGATTAGGATTTTAGCTTAGAATGCTTTAAGTACAGTTTAATTATTTTAAAATTTTCAAAATATAAAAACAATTTATTTAAAAAAAAAAATAGAATTTCTATTTAGGATACTTGAAGGATAATTTAAATGTTTTAAAATTAAAAATATAAAAAAATTGATAAAAACAATAATGAGTATTTATGTGTAGGATACTTTAATGATAGTTTAAATGTTTTAAAATTATGAATTATAAAAAAAATTTATAAAGAAATAATTAGGATTTCTATTCAGGATACGTTAGTGATAGTTTGATTGTTTTAAAGTTTTAAAATACAAAACAAATTTATTAAAAAATAATTAGGATTTATGTTTATGATACTTCAATGATAGTTTAAATGTTTTAAAATTATAAAATATTAAAACAATTCATAAAAAAATTAATTAAGATTTTTGTGTAGGATACTACAATGATAGTTTAATTGTTTTAAAATATAAAACAATTTTATAAAAACATTAATTACGATTTCTGTATAATATACTTCAAAGATAGTTTACATGTTTTAAAATTATAAAATTTAAACCAATTTTATAAATAAACAATTCAATTTCTTTTTAGAATAATTCAAGGATACTTTCAATGTTTTAAAATTTTAAATTATAAAAATAATTTATAAAAAAATAATTCGGATTTATGTTTAGGAAAATACTTCAAAGATAGTTTAACTGTTTTAAAATTATAAAATATAAAATGAATTTATACAAAAACATATTTAGTATTTATGTTTATGATACTTGAAGGATGATTTAAATGTTTTAAAATTATAAATATAAAAATAATTGATAAAAAAAGTAATGAATATTTCTGTTTCAGATACTTCAAGTATAGTTTAAATGTTTTAAAATTATAAAATATAAAAATAATTTATAAAAAATAATTAGGATTTCTATTTAGGATACTTTAAGGACAATTTAAATGTTTTAAAATTATAAAATAAAGATACAATTTATAAAAAGAATAGTAATTTGGATTTCTGTTTAGGATACTTCAGGTATAGTTTAATTGTTTTGAAATAATAAAATATAAAAAAAATTAAAATATATATATTAGGATTTCTTAGAATACTTTAAGGACAGTTGAATTGTTTTAAAAATTTTAAAATATAAAAACATTTTTTTATAAAAAAAATAGAATTTCTGTTTAGGATACTTGAAGGATGGTTTAAATGTTTTAAAATTAAAAATATAAAAAAATATTATTAAAAAAATAATGAGTATTTATGTGTAGGATACTTTAATGATAGTTTAAATATTTTAAAATTAAGAATTATAAAAAAAATTTGTAAAGAAATAATTAGAATTTCTATTCAGGATACGTCAATGATAGTTTGATTGTTTTAAAGTTTTAAAATACAAAAAAAAATTATTAAAAAATTATTAGGATTTATGTTTATGATACTTCAATGATAGTTTAAATATTTTAAAATTATAAAATATTAAAACAATTCACAAAAAAATTAATTAAGATTTTTATGTAGGATACTATAATGATAGTTTAATTTTTTTTAAAATATAAAACAATTTTATAAAAATATTAATTACGATTTACCGTTTAGTATACTTCAAAAATAATTTACATGTTTTAAAATTATAAAATTTACTTCAAATTTATATATAAAAAATTCAATTTCTTTTTAGTATACTTCAAGGATAATTTCAATGTTTTAAAATTTTAAATTATAAAAAAAATTTATAAAAAAATAATACGGATTTATGTTCAGGATAAATACTTCAAAGATAGTTTAACTGTTTTAAAATTATAAAATATAAAACGAATTTATACAAAAATATATTTAGTATTTATGTTTATAATACTTCAAAGATGATTTAAATATTTTAAAATTATAAATATAAAAACAATTGATAAAAAAAAGTAATGAATATTTCTGTTTCAGATACTTCAAGTATGGTTTAAATGTTTTAAAATTATAAAATATAAAAATAATTTATAAAAAATAATTAGGATTTCTATTTAGGATACTTTAAGGACAATTTAAATATTTAAATATTTTAAAATAAAAATACAATTTATAAAAAGAATAGTAATTTGGATTTCTATTTAGGATACTTCAGGTATAGTTTAATTGTTTTGAAATAATAAAATATAAAAAAAACATTTTAAAAGAAAAATATTAGGATTTCTACTTAGAATACTTTAAGGACAGTTGAATTGTTTTAAAATTTTTAAAATATAAAAACATTTTTTTATAAAAAAAATAGAATTTTTGTTTAGGATATTTGGAGGATGGTTTAAATGTTTTAAAATTAAAAATATAAAAACAATTGATAAAACAAATAATGAGTATTTATGTGTAGGATACTTTAAGGATAGTTTAAATATTTTAAAATTATAAATTATAAATTTTTTTATAAAAAACAATAATCAGGATTTTTGTTTAGATACTTCAAGGATAATATAAATGTTTTAGAATTTTAAATATAAAAAACTTTATAAAGAAATAATTAGGATTTCTATTCAGGATATGTCAATGATAGTTTAATTGTTTTAAAATTTTAAATATAAAAAAACATTATTAAAAATAATTAGGATTTATGTTTATAATACTTCAATGATAGTTTAAATGTTTTAAAATTATAAAATATTAAAACAATTCACAAAAACATTAGTTAAGATTTTTGTGTAGGATACTACAATGATAGTTTAATTGTTTTAAAATTTTAAAATATAAATTTTTTTTATGAAAACATTTATTATGATTTCTGTTTAGTATACTTCAAAGATAATTTACATATTTTAAAATTATAAAATTTAAACCGAATTTATATATATATATATATATATATATATATATAAAATTCAATTTCTTTTTAGTATACTTCAAGGATAATTTCAATGTTTTTAAATTTTAAATTATAAAAAAAATTTACAAAAAAATAATTCGGATTTCTGTTCAGGATAATACTTCAAAAATAGTTTAACTGTTTTAAAATTATAAAATATAAAAATAATTTATAAAAACATAATTAGGATTTATATTTAGGATACTTTAAGAATAGTTTAAATGTTTTAAAATTATAAAATCAAAATATAATTTATAAAAAGAATAGTAATTTGAATTTCTGTTTAGGATACTTCAAGTATTGTTTAATTGTTTTCAAATAATAAAATATAAAAAATAGTTATAAAAAAATTAATTACGATTTATGGTTAAGATAATTTGAGGACAATTTAATTGTTTTAAAATTTTAAAATATAGAAACAAATTTATGAAAACAAAAATTAGAATTTCTGTTTAGGTTACTTGAAGGATGATTTAAATATTTTAAAATTACAACTATAAAAACAATTGATAAAACAATAATGAGTATTTATGTTTAGGATAGTTTAAGGATAGTTTAAATGTTTTAAAATTATGAATTATAAAAATAATTTATAAAAATAATTAATGAGGATTTCTATTTAGATACTTCAAAGGATAATATAAATGTTTTAGAATTATAAAATATAAAAAAACTTTATGAAAAAATAATCAGGATTTCTATTTAGGATACTTCAATGATAGTTTAATTGTTTTAAAATTATAAAATATAAATACAATTTATAAAAAATATAATTTGAATTTCTGTTTAAGATATTTCAAGGAAAGATGAAAAGTTTTAAAATTTTAAATTATAAAAACAATTTATAAAAAAATTAATCGGATTTCGTTTAGCATACATCAAGGATAGTTTAAATATTTTAAAATTAAAAAATATAAAAATATTTTTAAAAAATATATTTATGATTTCTAATTATGATACTTCAAGGATAGTTTAAATGTTTTGAAATTATAAATGATAAAAATAATTTTTGAAAAAATATAATTGGGATTTCTGTTTATGATACTTTAATGATAGTTTAAAAGTTTTAAAATTATAAAATATAAAAATAATTTATAAAAACATTAGTTAGACTTTGTGTTTAAGATACTTCAATGATAGTTTAATTGTTTTAAAATATAAAAATAATTTATAAGAAAATAATAAGAATTTCTTTTTAGGATACTTTAAGGATAATTTAAATGTTTTAAAATTATAAAATTTAAAAATAATTTATAAAAAAATTAGTTATACTTCCTGTTTAGGATATTTCAATGATAGTTTAATTGTTTTAAAATATAAAAATAATTTATAAAAAAATAATAAGAATTTCTATTTAGGATACTTTAAGGATAGTTTAAATGTTTTAAAATTATAAAATATAAAATCAATTTATAAAAACAAGGAATTAGCATTTCTGTATGGGATATCTCAAAGATAGTTTAAATGTTTTAAAATTATAAAATATAAAAAGTTTAAATAAGAATGGGAATTATGATTTCTGTTTAGGATATTTTAAGGATAGTTTAAATGCATTGTTTTATAAAACTAAAAATTATTTTTAAAAAAATTAATTAGAATTTCTGTTTATGTTACTTTAAGAATAGTTTAAATGTTTTAATTTTATAAAATATAAAACCAATTGATAAAAAAAAAGTAATGAGAATTTCTGTTTAGAATTCTTCAAGTATAGTTTAAATGTTTTAAAATTATAAAATATAAAAGCATATTATAAAAGAAGTAATCAAAATTTCTCTTAAGGATACTTTAAAGATAGTTTAATTGTTTTAAAATTAAAAAAAAACATCAATTAGAATTTTTGTTTATGATACTTCAAGGATAGTTTAATTGTTTTAAAATGTTTAAATATAAAAACAATTTACCCAAAAAAAAGTAATTAAAATTTCTCTTTAGGATACTTTAAGGACTCTTTAATTATTTTAAAATTATAAAATTTATAAAAAATTTAATTAGACTTTCTGCTTAGGATACTTTAATGATAATTTAATTATTTTATAATTTTAAAACACAAAAAAAATTTATAAAAAAATAATTAGAATTTTTATTTAGGATACTTCAATGATAGTTTAAATGTTTTAAAATTATAAAAATTTAAAAGAAATTTAAAAAAAGTAATTAGGATTTCTATTTAGGATATTTTAAGGATAGTTTAAATGCATTTTTTTTTAAATAAAACTAAAAAAAAAATATAAAAAAAATTAATTAGAATTTCTTTTAAGGTTACTTCAAGGATATTTTAAATGTTTTAATTTTATAAAATATAAAACCAATTGATGAAAAAAGTAATGAAGATTTCTGTTTAGGATTCTTCAAGGATAGTTTAAATGTTTTAAAATTATAAAATATAAAAACTTATTATAAAAGAATTAATCAAAATTTCTCTTAAGGATACTTTAAAGATAGTTTAATTGTTTTCAAATTAAAAAAAACATTAATAAGAATTTATGTTAATGATACTTGAATGATAGTTTAATTGTTTTAAAATTTTTAAATATAAAAACAATTTACTAAAAAAAAAAGTAATTTGTATTTTGTTTAGGATACTTTAAGGACAGTCTAATTGTTTTGAAATACAAAAACAATATATATATATATATATAAAAGTAATTAGTATACGAGCTGTGCTAATACAGGATAGGAGGCCCATTGCATATTTCAACGAAAAACTTAATGGGGCAGACTTGAATTACCCTACTTATGACAAGGAGCTCAATGCCATGGTGAGAATTTTAGAGGCGTGACAGCATTACCTGTGGGCCAAGGAGTTTGTGATACATTCTGATCATAAAAAATGCTGCAATGATGATATACGAAATAGAACAGCTGCTACTTTCATCCAAAGTTGTTGGCGACGATTATTGGCAAGAAAAGAACTCCAAAGGCTTCAAAAAAAAAAGCTAAGGAATTGTCCATTCAACTTGTTGGTGATTTGAGGACGAATCATCATGAAAAGAGAGGGAATGATACGATCCAGACAAGGTCAAATTTTGATTTAGATGTAAAATGTGCAATTATCCAGTTTTACGGCAACAATCATAATTCACAATCCAACTGTTGGATTGGGGTGAAATTTTACGTGGAGTCTCCTGACATGTTTTCACGTCAATCAGAGCTTGGGAAGGCATCACAATATGGGTCAACATAGGCTGTACAAATTTTGTTATTTACTTCCTTCGGACTTGTGGACTTTCTATTTGGCATGAGTCCTTTTCCTACAAGAATATGACAGCTTCTTCTGAGAATCTCCTAGCTCTACAAGGATATTTAATGGGCTGCAAATATAGTTTTCAAGTGTGGAAATGATTCATAAATGTTTCAAAATCCTTTTCTTACAAGGATTCCTTATTCATCCTAGCTACAACAAGGAAAAAAGACTTCAGAATTAATTGTACCTTCAGATCAGATTTCCTAGTCTAGTTGGGACTTCTTAATAGTGACAAATCTGATTCTAACATATTTAGGATAGTAATTTTTGGATTTTTATTATTTTATTCCTAGTCTTTGGGTTATTATTACTTATTTGGGTCAATTGTAAGTGGGCTTCATATAAGTCCACATAAGGGGGGTTCATTAGGATTTATTTAAGTTTAGAGTCAGTATAAATAAAGACATAACCAGACATGTAAGTTAGACAATTAAGATTAATAAAACTTCTTGTTTGCCACACTTATTGTGTGTTGGTGGGATAATCTTTTTTTTTTTGGTAAGTTGACGAATGTATTAAAAGAAGAAGATACAAAGATTATAAGGGGCATACCCCAGATTTACAATGATAACAGAAACCTAAAACAACAGATGGCTACGGAGCTAGCCACCGACCATAAAACTGAAACCTCACTAGATTCGTTAGGGAAACCAATACAACCAGCTAACTAACAAATTAAGAATCTATGGTATTCACCCTCCAAGCTCGTTGGATCCTTTTGTTTTCATTTGTTGGTACGACATTCCTCATCAAATCAAGCTTATCACGAATGATGCATTCGATTTGATTAAAGACCAAATTCGAAGTTCTAGACAGTCCAAAGCAAAGATCCTTGCATTCCGTTCTTGCCATACATGATACACTGTAGCTGCAAAACTCGTTTACGAGAAAAATTGACGAAACTCTTGCCATGCCAAGAGATAGTGGCCCATCGAATCCATTCATCCCAGCCTTTTGTCATTCTTGGAATAATCTTCCTTCCTTGGTTCTCTAAAGAACTGAAAACGACTTATCAAAGAACAACTAGTTTCGTGGCGTCATCCTTATACCTCTCGTTCGTGAATCAATATTCATTGGGTGGAGGTTTTTTGTTTTCAATAGTATTGGTGCCTAGGTACAAGTTATCTTTGTGTCACACTCCTATCAAACCTGATTTACTTGGCTTTCCAGGAATTGGTGTCTTTGCATGTGGGTTACGTGACCACATGATCATCAGGTTCGCATCACGAGAGGTGTGAACGTGTGAGGATATTAAGAGTGTTTGCACGAAACAAGAGCGGCGTGAGGATATTAAGAGTGTTTTACCACTAACCAATTTTTACAGGTATTATCATGTCAGATCAAAACAACACACCATCTCATCCCGAGGTGTTTTGCTTATGCTTCACTAAGAGTTATGTTTATGCGGCAAAATTGAATTATCCTTCAAATTTCTAACCACTAAGAGTTGTATAGAAATGCTCATGCAATGCATCCAATGTTTTCGCAACCCCAAAGTGACTCATTAAACCACCCCCTTGTGCTTCACAAATAAACAATTCACATAAAAAACTAGTAGGAACATAACATCTATTCTCTTTGAACAAGTAACCATCTATCAAATAAAACTTACCCAAAGCCGAATGTCTATATGCATTATAAATCTCGGCAAAGTCAGAATCATTATCATACAATTCCTTCACATATTCAAAGACTAAAAATCTAGTATTCACAGTGTTTAGAAGAATGTACCTGCGTGAAACTGCGTCAGCTACTATGTTCTCTTTTTCTTGCTTATACTTGATTAAGTAAGGAAAAGTTTCCTTGTTGAGTGATCCAATAATCCAAAGATTTCGACCCCTTTTTTTTCCAAGAAAACTATTCTATTTTAATGGGTGACCTGCCCACACACTCCCAATTATCTATTTTCATGGACGACCTGCCTACACATACTCACCATGGTCTATTTTCTTGGGTGATCTACCCACACACACTCAATCTGGTCTATTTTCTTCGGCGACCTTCCCACACACACTCACCTTGGTCTATTTTCATGGGCGACCTGCCCACACACACTCACTCTAGTCTATTTTTACGGGTGACCTGCCCACACACACTCACTCTAGTCTATTTTTACAGGTGACCTGCCCCTTTAAACTCCAAAAGAATTTCAGAAATTGGTCTCATTTCCTAGGTAACTATCTATTTTGAAATCCAAACACTAATCTATTTTCACGGGCGACCTGTCCATTTAAATTCCTAAAGAATTTTAGCAAGCGTATATGCTTCCCTCAAAATGGTCTCATTATAGTAGGTGACGTACCCATTTTGAAATCCAAACATTGGTTTATTTTCATGAGTGACCTGCCCAATTAAATTCAAAAAGAATTTCAGCAAGCGTTTAGGATTCCTGAAATTGGTCTTATTATCCTGGGTGACCTGCTCAATTTGAAATTCAAATATTGATCTATTTTCACGGGCGACCTGTCCCTTTAAATTTCAAAATAATTTCAGTGAGCGTTTATGCTCCCCTGAAATTAGTCTCATTATCTCGGGTGACCCTCCCATTTTGAAATCCAAACACTGGTCTATTTTCATGGGCGACCTGACTCGTTTCAAAAAATGATCAATTTTCATGGGTGATATGCTCCTTTTCAGAAAATGATCTATTTTCATGGGCAACGTGCCCTTTTTTGTTTCATCAAAATTTTGCTGGATTTCATTAAGGATTTTTTTTTCTAAAAATATTTAAAAACTTTTTTGCAATGCTTTGGGGTTACATGACATGCATGCATCGCTACCTAGTTTGAAATATAGACCCCCCTCTTTGATGCTCCATCGTCACAAGGTGCTTTTGCAATCCAAAGCCTTCTTAGTTTTTCTGATTCACTGGCTAGTCGGAGTCTACTGTAAATGTAAGTGCAGGCCCATCCTGGGCTGCCTGTAATGATTACTACTCCCGTTGTTTATCAAGCTTGATCATGCCTCCAAGTATGGTGTTGTTTGAGCGTCGAGTTTGCCTTGAATAACTTTCTTTTAATAGTGAATGTCATCCTGAATTGAGAACAACTTGGATACTATTTGTCCTATGATAATGTCGTGTGTTTTTAACATTTCTGACACACGCTTTGGGGGGGGTTTAGGGTGAGTTCCCTAACAATGCTTTTTGCAAGATTTACCTTGTCAAAAGCATTTTATCATGGCACTTGGTGTAAAAACTACATTATTTGGTGATGACCTACTTTGAAAATCCTTCACAAACCCTCTATAAAAACTAGGAAGTTCATAAAAACTCATTACCTCACTTACTGATTTTGGTGTAGGCCAATCTCGGATGGCCTTAACTTTCTCTTCGTCCATCTTGATAACTTGCACAGTTATTACATAGCCAAGAAACACAATTTTCTCCTTGCAAAAGGTACACTTCTTAAGATTCACATACAATTGCTCACTACGCAATACATTAAGTACATTACGTAAATGATCAAGATGCTCATTTAAGTTCTTTCTATAGATCAAAATGTCATCAAAATACTAATACGATCTGGGCAACGAAAAAAACAATTAGATTTGGATTCTAACGTAAAATGCGCAACTGTCTAGTTTTACGACAATAGTCAAAATTTTCAATCCGACCGTTGGATTAGGATGAAACTTTATGTGGAGTCTCCTGACATGTTTTCCTACCTTAGGTTAAAGTTTTAGATCAATCAGAGTTTGGAAAGGCATTGCAATACGGGTCCACAAAGGTTGTACGAATTTTGTTATTTGCTTCCTTTTGACTTGTGGACTTCCTATTCGGCTAGGATTCTTTTCCTACAAGGATGTGGGAGCTTGTTTTGAGAATTTCTTAGTTAAACAAGGATCTTTAATGAGCTGCAATATAATCTCCAAGTGTGGCACGGATTCATTAATGTTTCAGAATCCTTTTCTTATAAGGATTCCTTATTCATCCTAGCTACATAAGGAAATGAGGGCTGGTGCTATTTAATGATAGATTGGTTGTTTTTATTATTTTCTTTCATGTTTCGGCTTAATTAAAACTTTGTTTTGAGCTAGGATCCAAGGCTTGTTTGTATCAGGTTATGGGCTTTTTAGTTTAGGGTTTTTGGGTCAGTTTTGTATGTGGGTCGATTCGGCCCACAAGGTTAGATCCCCTAGGGTTACTTTTTAAGAACTATTTAAACACATGCAACCGAAATTTCGGCAGCCTTTGATGATGATTACTTCTGAATCTTTTCAGTTTTAACTGAATTTGACTTATTGAAGATTAACTGGTTTCGTGGCGTCATTCTACTTATTCCAATACTGTTGGTGCCTTGGAACAGGTTTCCATTGTGTCACACTCCTATCAGACGTAATTCGGCTTTTCGGGATCAGATCTCAATCTTGATTGTTGGTTGCGTGACCACGTGATCACGAGATTCGCATCAAATAGCCTATCCTGACTTGACCGAATTACCCACCAAAAGAATTGGGCCAAACCCATCATCCATAAGAACCTCAATCTGACCGAATGCATCCCAGGTAAAAACCCATCATGAAAAACTCAAAACTGAATCATATACTGAACCGTATCAACAACTAATCTCAAACACATAACTAAATGCTTACTATAAAGAATCCAAGGCTAAACTTGAACCATATCATTCCATCCCTCCTCAAGAAGATTCACCCTCAAATCTTGAATAGGATTAGTACACTTTATTAGCCTCTTGTTTAGGCCTTTTAAGTTCCTTTATTGCTAAAACCTTTCTTCAACAACATTGTATGAAAGTAATGGTTGATAAGAATTTCAAATAAGTACACCGTACTAACCACTTGCGTACATACTCTTGAATAATAACCACAATGACTTTCCTTCGTCTTTCATTCTTTTGGTGTTGTACCTTTTTTTTCATGAAGCTTGAAGTTCACATATATTTTTCAGTTCTTGAACGAATTGAATCTGACTTATCAAAGATTAAGTAGCTTCATGGTTTCATTTGACTTCATTTCAATAGTGTTAGTGTCATGAGGAAGGTTTGTATTATGTCACACTCTTATCAGACCTATTTTGGCTTTCCGGTATCAAATCTCAATCTAACCTTACCCTCTCTGGCATAAAAATTGGGTTGTTTCTTTAGTTTTTGCACACAAAAACTAACTTTCTTCACTTCACTTATCTTGCCCCCACTCTCGGCCAGATTTGGGTGTATTTGAGTAGTGGTCCAATGTTCTGATTTGTTTGGTTCCTTGTGTAGCTAGAATGAATAAGGAATCCTTACAAGAAAAAGGATTCTAAAGCATTAATGAATCATTGCCACACTTAGAGATTATATTACAACTCATTAAACATCCTTGAGACACTAAGAAAAAAATTCCCAAAACAAGCTCCTATATCCTTGTAGAAAAAGGATCTTTGCCAAATAGAAAGTCCAAAAGTTAAAAGAAAGTAAATAACAAAATTCATATAGCCTGTTCTAACCTATATCGCAAGTCCTTCCTAAACACCTATTCATCTGGATTAGAACCACAACATAAACCAATACCTCAAGAATCTTCTGGTAAAGTTTCAGCTCGATCCAATGGTTGGATTTGGACTTATGCTAAATAACGTAAGACAGGACGGTAGAAATTTTATGCCAAAACCCAAATCTGACCTTGCTTGAGTTGAATCACAATGCTGAACCGTATCACTTTTGCACACTAGTAAAATCATTGGCTTGTTAGTGAAAAATACAGATCTAACCTTACCCTCTCTAGCATAAAAATTGGGTTGCTTCTTTAGTTTTTCCACACAAGTCTCATCACCCATCCAAACATTCTTCACTTCTCTTATCTTACACCCACTCTCGGCCAGATTTTGGTATTTTTGAGTTGTGGTCCAATGTTCTGATTTGTTTGGTTCATTGTTTAGCTATAATGAAGATGGAATCCTTATAAGAAAAGGATTGTGAAACATTAATGAATGTTTGCCACACTTAGAGATTATATGGCAGCTTATTAAAGATCCTTGCGAAACTAAAAAACAAATTCCCAAAACAAGCTCCCACATCTTTGTAGAAAAAGGATCTTTGCCAAATAGAAAGTTCACAATTCAAAAGAAAGTAAATAACAAAATTCATATAGCCTGTTCTAACCTATATCACAAGTCCTTCCCAAACACCTATTCATTTGAGTTAGAACTACAACATAGACCAATACCTCTGGAATCTTCTGGTAAAGTTTCAAATCGATCCAACGGTTGGATTTGGACTTATGCTTAATAACGTAAGACTGGACGGTATAAATTATACGCCAAAACCCAAATCTGACCTTGCTTGGGTTGAATCACAAGGCTGAACCGTTTCACTCTTTGCACACAAGTAAAATCATTGGCTTGTTAGTGAAAAAAACAAATCTAACCTTACCTTCTCTAGCATAAAAATTGGGTTTTTCATTAGTTTTTCCCCACAAGTCTCATCACCGTTCCTAACTTTCTTCACTTCTCTTATCTTGCCCCCACTCCCGGCCAGATTAGGGTGTTTTTGAGTAGTGGTCCAATGTTCTGATTTGTTTGGTTCCTTGTGTAGCTAGAATGAATAAGGTATCCTTAGAGGAAAAGGATTCGGAAACATTAATGAATCCTTGCCGCACTTAGAGATTATGTTGCATCTCATTAAAGATCCTTGGGAAACTAAAAATAAAATCCAAAAACAAGCTTGCACAACCTTGTAGAAAAAGGATCTTTACCACATAGAAACTCCATAAGTCAAAAGAAAGTAAATAACAAAATTCATATAGCCTGTTCTAACATATATCGCAAGTCCTCCTAAACAACTAGTCATCTGAATTAGAACCACAACATGGACCAATACCTCTGGAATCTTCTGGTAAAGTTTCAGCTTGATCCAACGGTTGGATTTTGAGTTATGGTCAATAACGTAAGACTGAATGGTACAAATTTTACGCCATAATCCAAATCTGACCTTGCTTGGGTTGAATCACAAGGCTGATCCGTATCACACCTTGGACACAAGTAAAATCATTGGCTTATATGTGA
The DNA here is from genome assembly GCA_019202695.1 of Populus x sibirica. Lineage (NCBI taxonomy): Eukaryota > Viridiplantae > Streptophyta > Magnoliopsida > Malpighiales > Salicaceae > Populus > Populus x sibirica. The sequence goes on along the minus strand of JAGMVL010001759.1, from coordinate 393,098 downwards.
AAAATACAGATCTAACCTTACCCTTTCTAGCATAAAAATTGGGTTGTTTCTTTAGTGTTTTCACACAATTCTCATCACCCTTCTTAACTTTCTTCACTTCTCTTATCTTACCCCCACACGCGACCAGATTTTGGTGTTTTTGAGTTGTGGTCCAATGTTCTGATTTGTTTGGTTCCTTGTGTAGCTAGAATGAATAAGGTATCCTTAGAGGAAAAGGATTCGGAAACATTAATGAATCCTTGCCGCACTTAGAGATTATGTTGCATCTCATTAAAGATCCTTGGGAAACTAAAAATAAAATCCAAAAACAAGCTCCCACAACCTTGTAGAAAAGGGATCTTTGCCAAATAGAAAGTCCACAAGTCAAAAAAAAGTAAATAAAAAAATTCATATAGCTTGTTCTAACCTATATCGCATGTCCTTCTCAAACACCTTTTCATCTGAATGAGAACAACAACATAGACCAAAACCTCTGGAATCTTCTGGTAAAGTTTCAGCTCGATCCAACGGTTGAATTTGGACTTATGCTCCATAAAGTAAGACTGGACAGGAGAAATTTTATAGCAAAATCCAAATCTGACCTGGTTTGGGTTGAATCACAAGGCTGAACCGTATCACTCTTTGCACACAAGTAAAATCATTGGCTTGTAAGTGAAAAATACAGATCAAACCTTACCCTTTCCAGCTTAAAAATTAGGTTGTTTATTTAGTTTTTCCACACAATTCTCATCACCCTTCCTAACTTTCTTCACTTCTCCTATCTTACCCCCATTCTCGGCCAGATTTTGGTTTTTTTGAGTAGTGGTCGAATGTTCTGATTTGTTTGGTTCCTTTTGTAGCTAAAATGAAAAAGGAATCCTTATAAGAAAAGGATTGTGAAACATTAATGAATCCTATCCATACTTAGAGATTGTATGTTAGCTCATTAAAGATCCTTGCGAAACTAAAAAACAAATTCTCAAAACAAGCCCCCACATCCTTGTAGAAAAAGGATCTTTGCCAAATAGAAAGTCCACAATTCAAAAGAAAGTAAATAACAAAATTCATATAACCTGTTCTAACATATATAGCAAGGCCAAACACCTATTCATTTGAGCTAGAACTACAACATAGGCCAATACCTCTGGAATCTTCAGGTAAAGTTGTAGCTCGATGCAACGATTGGATTTGGACTTATGCTCAATAACGTAAGACTGGACAAGAGAAATTTTACGCCAAATTCCAAATCTAACCTTGCTTGGGGTGAATCACAAGGCTGAACTGTATCACTCTTTGCACACAAGTAAAATCATTAGCTTGTAAGTGAAAAATACAGATCAACCCTTACCCTTTCCAGCTTAAAAATTAGGTTGTTTCTTTAGTTTTTCCACACAATTCTCATCACCCTTTCTAACTTTCTTCACTTCTCCTATCTTACCCCTATTCTCTGCCAGATTTCGGTGTTTTTTAGTAGTGGTCGAATGTTTTGATTTTTTTGGTTCCTTTTGTAGCCAGAATGAAAAAGGAATCCTTATAAGAAAAGAATTGTGAAACATTAATGAATCCTTACCACACTTAAAGATTATATGACAGCTCAATAAAGATCCTTGCGAAACTAAAAAAAAAAATTCCCAAAACAAGCTCCCACATCCTTGTAGAAAAAGGATCTTTGCCAAATAGAAAGTCCACAAGTCAAAAGAAAGTAAATAACAAAATTCATATAGTTTGTTCTAACATATATCACAAGTCCTTTCCAAACACCTATTCATCTGAGTTAGAACGACAACATAGACCAATACCTCTGCAATCTTCTGGTAAAGTTTCAGCTCGATCCAACGATTTGATTTGGACTTATACTCAATAACGTAAGACTAGACGGTAGAAATTTTATGCCAAAATCTAAATCTGACCTTGCTTGGGTTGAATCACAAGGCTGAACCGTATCACTCTTGGCACACAAGTAAACTTATTGGCTTGTTAGCGAAAAATATAGATCTAACCTTACCCTTTCTAGCATAAAACGTGGGTTGTTTTTTACTGTTTCCGCACAATTCTCATCACCCTTCCTACCTTCTTCACTTCTCTTATCTTACCCCCACACGCGGACAGATTTAGGTGTTTTTGAGTAGTGGTTGAATGTTCTGATTTATTTAGTTTCGTTTGTAGAAAGAAAGAATAAGGAATTCTTATAAGAAAAGGATTGTGAAACATAAATGAATCCTTGCCACACTTAGAGATTATATGGCAGCTCATTAAAGATTCTTGCGAAACTAAAAAACAAATTCCCAAAACAAGCTCCCACATCCTTGTAGAAAAAGGATCTTTGCCAAATAGAAAGTCCACAAGTCAAAAGAAAGTAAATAACAAAATTTATATAGCCTGTTCTAACCTATATCGCAAGTCCTTTCCAAACACCAATTCATCTGAGTTAGAACCACAACATAGACCAATACCTCTGGAAACGTTTGGTAAAGTTTCAGCTCGATCTAACGGTTGGATTTGGACTTATGCTCAATAACGTAAGACTGGACGGGAGAAATTTTATGCCAAAATCCAAATCTAACCTTGCTTGAGTTGAATCACAAGGCTGAACCATATCACTCTTGGCACACAAAGAAAATCATTGGCTTGTAAGTGAGAAATACAGATCAAACCCTACCCTTTCTAGCTTAAAAATTGGGTTGTTTCTTTGCTATTTCCGCACAATTCTCATCACCCTTCCTAAATTTCTTCACTTCGCTTATCTTACACCCAATCCCGGCCAGATTTGGGTGTTTTTGAGTAGAGGTCGAAATTTCTGATTTGTTTGGTTCCTTGTGTAGCTACAATGAATAAGGAATCCTTATATGAAAAGTGTTCTGAAACATTAATGAATCCTTGCCACACTTAAATATTATATTGCAGCTCATTAAAGAGCCTTGCAAAAGTAAAAAAAAAAAATTCCCAAAACAAGCTCCCACATCCTTGTAGAAAAAGCATCTTTGCCAAATAGAAAATACACAAGTCAAAAGAAAGTAAATAACAGAATTCATATAGCCTGTTCTAACCTATATTGCAAGTCCTTTCCAAACACGTATTCATCTGAATTAGAACCACAACATAGACCAATACCTCTGGAATCTTCTGGTAAGGTTTTAGCTTGATCCAACGGTTGGATTTGGAGTTATGGTCAATAACGTAAGACTGGACGGTACAAATTTAACGCCATAATCCAAATCTAACCTTGCGGGTTGTATCATAAGGCTGCACCGTATCACTCTTTACACACAACTAAAATCATTGTATTTTTAGAGAAAAATACAGATCTAACCTTACCTTCTCGAGCATAAAAATTAGGTTGTTGCTTTGGTTTTTCCACACAATTCTCATCACCCTTCCTAACTTTCTTCACTTCTCTTATATTGCCCCCACTCCCCGCCAAATTTGGGTGTTTTTGTGTAGTGGTCGAATGTTCTGATTTGTTTGGTTCCATGTGTAGCTAGAATGAATAAAGAATCCTTATATGAAAATGATTCTGAAATATTAATGAATCCTTGCCACACTTAAAGATTATATTGCAGCTCATTAAAGATCCTTGTGAAAGTAGAAAAAAACATTCCTAAAACAAGCTCCCACATCCTTGTAGAAAAAGGATCTTTGCCAAATAGAAAATACACAAGTCAAAAGAAAATAAATAACAGAATTCATATAGCCTGTTCTAACCTATATCGCAAGTCCTTCCCAAACACGTATTCATCTGAATTAGAACCACAACATAGACCAATACCTCTGGAATCTTCTGGTAATGTTTTAGTTTGATCCAACAGTTGGATTTGGAGTTATGGTCAATAATGTAAGACTAGACGGTACAAATTTAACGCTATAATCCAAATCTGACCTTGCGGGTTGTATCACAAGGCTGCACCGTATCACTCTTTCCACACAAGTAAAATCATTGTATTTTTAGAGAAAAATACAGATCTAACCTTACCCACTCGAGCATAAAAATTGGGTTGTTGCTTTGGTTTTTCCACCCAATTCTCATCACCCTTCCTAACTTTCTTCACTTCTCTTATATTGCCCCCACTCCCGTCCAAATTTGGGTGTTTTTGTGTAGTGGTCGAATGTTCTGATTTGTTTGGTTCCATGTGTAGCTAGAATGAATAAAGAATCCTTATATAAAAATGGTTCTGAAATATTAATGAATCCTTGCCACACTTAAAGATTATATTGCATCTCATTAAAGATCCTTGCGAAAGTAAAAAAAAACATTCCCAAAACAAGCTCCCACGTCCTTGTAGAAAAAGGATCTTTGCCAAATAGAAAGTACACAAGTCAAAAGAAAGTAAATAACATAATTCATATAGCCTGCTCTAACCTATATCACAAGTCCTTCCCAAACACGTATTCATCTGAATTAGAACCACAACATAGACCAATACCTCTAGAATCTTCTGGTAAAGTTTCAGCTTGATCCAACGGTTGGATTTGGAGTTACGGTCAATAACGTAAGACTGGACGGTACAAATTTTATGCCATAATCGAAATCTAATCTTGCGGGTTGTATCACAAAGCAGAACCGTATCACTGTTTGCACACAAGTAAAATCATTGGCTTGGTACTGAAAAATACAGATTTAGGTGTTTGGTTTGGTTTGGTTTCGATCACTAACCTTACCCTTTATAGCATAAAAATTGGGTTGTTGCTTTGGTTTATCCACACAATTCTCATCCCCCTTCCTAACTTTCTTCACTTCTCTTATCTTGCCCCCACTCCCGGCCAGATTTAGGTGTTTTTGAGTAGTGATTGAAAGTTCTGATTTGTTTGGTTTCTTGTGTGGCTACAATGAATAAGGAATCCTTATATGAAAAGAGTTCTGAAACATTAATGAATCCTTGCCACACTTAAAGATTATATTGCAGCTCATTAAAGATCCTAGCGAAAGTAAAAAAAACTTCCCAAAACAAGCTCCCACATCCTTGAAGAAAAATGATCTTTGCCAAATAGAAAGTACACAAGTCAAAATAACGTAAATAAAAAAATTCATATAGCCTGTTCTAAACTATATCGAAGTCCTTCCCAAACACTTATTCATCTTAAATAAAAGCACAACATAGACCAATACCTCTGGAATCTTCTAGTAAAGTTTCAGCTTGATCCAACTGTTGGATTTGGAGTTATGGTCACTAACGTAAGACTGGACGGTACAAATTTTACGCCTTAATCCAAATTTGACATTGCGGGTTGTATCACAAGGCTGAAACGTATCACTCTTTGCACACAAGTAAAATCATTGGCTTGGTACTGAAAAATACAGATCTAACCTTACCCACTATAGCTTTAAAATTTGGTTGTTGCTTTGGTTTTTCCACACAATTCTCATCCTCTTTCCTAACTTTCTTCACTTCTCTTATCTTGCCCCCACTCGTGGCCACATTTAGGAGTTTTTCAGTAGTGATCGAAAGTTCTGATTTGTATGGTTCCTTGTGTGGCTACAATGAATAAGGAATCCTTATATGAAAAGAGTTCCGAAACATTAATGAATCCTTGCCACACTTAAAGATTATATTGCGGCTCATTAAAGATCCTTGCGAAAGTAAAAAAAAAAAACATTCCCAAAACAAGCTCCCACATCCTTGAAGAAAAATGATCTTTGCCAAATAGAAAGTACACAAGTCAAAAGAACGTAAATAAAAAAATTCATATAGCCTGTTCTAACCTATATCAAAGTCCTTCCCAAACACTTATTCATCTTAAATAAAAGCACAACATAGACCAATACCTCTGGAATCTTCTAGTAAAGTTTCAGCTTGATCCAACTGTTGGATTTGGAGTTATGGTCACTAACGTAAGACTGGACGGTACAAATTTTACGCCTTAATCCAAATTTGACATTGCGGGTTGTATCACAAGGCTGAAACGTATCACTCTTTGCACACAAGTAAAATCATTGGCTTGGTACTGAAAAATACGGATGTAACCTTACCCACTATAGCTTTAAAATTTGGTTGTTGCTTTGGTTTTTCCACACAATTCTCATCCTCTTTCCTAACTTTCTTCACTTCTCTTATCTTGCCCCCACTCGTGGCCACATTTAGGAGTTTTTCAGTAGTGATCGAAAGTTCTGATTTGTATGGTTCCTTGTGTGGCTACAATGAATAAGGAATCCTTATATGAAAAGGGTTCTGAAACATTAATGAATCCTTGCCACACTTAAAGATTATATTGCGGCTCATTAAAGATCCTTGCGAAAGTAAAAAAAAAAAAACATTCCCAAAACAAGCTCCCACATCCTTGAAGAAAAATGATCTTTGCCAAATAGAAAGTACACAAGTCAAAAGAACGTAAATAAAAAAATTCATATAGCCTGTTCTAACCTATATCAAAGTCCTTCCCAAACACTTATTCATCTTAAATAAAAGCACAACATAGACCAATACCTCTGGAATCTTCTAGTAAAGTTTCAGCTTGATCCAACTGTTGGATTTGGAGTTATGGTCAATAACGTAAGACTGACGGTACAAATTTTACGCCTTAATCCAAATTTGACATTGCGGGTTGTATCACAAGGCTGAACCGTATCACTCTTTGCACACAAGTAAAATCATTGGCTTGGTACTGAAAAATACGATATAACCTTACTCTCTATAGCTTAAAAATTTGGTTGTTGCTTTGGTTTTTCCACACAATTCTCATCCCCTTTGCCAACTTTCTTCACTTCTCTTATCTTGCCCCCACTCGCGACCACATTTAGGAGTTTTTGAGTAGTGATCGAAAGTTCTGATTTGTTTGGTTCCTTGTGTGGCTACAATGAATAAGGAATCCTTATATGAAAAGGGTTTTGAAACATTAATGAATCCTTGCCACACTTAGAGATTATATTGCAGCTCATTAAAGATCCTTGCGAAAGTAAAAAAAAAATTCCCAAAACAAGCTCCCACATCCTTGAAGAAAAATGATCTTTGCTGAATAGAAAGTACACAAGTCAAAAGAACGTAAATAAAAAAATTCATATAGCCTGTTCTAACCTATATCGAAGTCCTTCCCAAACACTTATTCATCTTAAATAAAAGCACAACATAGACCAATACCTCCTGGAATCTTCTAGTAAAGTTTCAGCTTGATCCAACTGTTGGATTTGGAGTTATGGTCAATAACGTAAGACTGGACGGTACAAATTTACGCCAAAATCAAAATTTGACCTTGCTTGGGTTGTATCACAAGGCTGAACCGTATCACTCTTTGCACACAAGTAAAATCATTGGCTTGTTAGTGAAAAATATAGATCTAACCTTAGCCTCTATAGCATAAAAATTAGGATGTTGCTTTGGTTTTTCCGTACAATTCTCATCACCATTCCTAACTTTCTTCACTTCTCTTATCTTATCTTACCTCCACTCTCAGCTAGATTTGGGTGTTTTTGAGTAGTGGTCGAATGTTCTGGTTTGTTTGGTTCCTTGTGTAGCTAGAATGAACTAGGAATCCTTATTAGAAAAGGATTTTGAAATATTAATGAATCCTTGCCATACTTGTCGCTCCCGACATCGCGGCGACCCTAAAAATTAATTCTCAAATTATGGAAAAAGAACAGATTTCTTGCATCTGGTTCTTTTAGGGGAAAATGTCTTATTTGAGGAGTGGCCACCTAGTATTATAGTCACTAGAAACCCTAACGGGTTAACAGAGATTCTATGGTTCGGGACTGGTTACGTAAAAGGGAAGATATTATCACCCCTTAAACGTTCTACCTAAGGCAAATTGCATTGTTGTTTTTGTCTTAAATTGCTAAATTTTTATTGGTTTACGTTCTGATGATTTATTCACAATATTCCTAACTTTGGCGTCAGTGAATATTCCGACTACGGATAATTCCAACTCTGGCGTTGGTAACTATTACGTAGCTATAAAATAAATTTAGATCAATATTTTTTTATTCTTGACTCTAACGCTAGTGAATAAACAAATACACTAAATTCATTTTATTACGCGTTCACATATTTTATTTCTTATGTAGTTAAACAAAAAAACAAAAAAACAAGTAAATCAAGTGTTTTTATTCTTGACTCTGGCGTCAGTGAATAAACCAATAAAATAAATTTTATTTTTTCATACATGCACATATATTTTTTATTTTTTCTTGCTAAATAAAATAAAATATAATGAATAAAAATAATATAAATTTAAACCAATATTTTATTCCCGACTCTGGCGTTGGTGAATAAACCAGTAAATTTATATTATTTTTATTCATGCATACACATATTTTCCTATTTTTTTTATTTTTTTTATTTATGTTTTTGGGGGGGCCCGGCTCCGGCCACATGGGTCAAGGCTAGACCAGCCGGCCCCGGCCCGCCCGGCCCAAGCCGTGGCTCCGATCAGCCACAACACGCATGAACTAGCTTCATGCGTGCATGGCGTTGTGCGAACGTAATTAATTACCTTCGCACAGTGCTGAATGCACTGAAATTTTTTAAACAAAAACAAAGAAACAGAGAAAGCCTACCTTGCTGCAGGTTGCTCCGCCGGAGTGTTAGTGTCTTGGACGAAGATCGGTGATGGCGTCCGTTGATAGGAAACTGGAATTCCTCCTTCTACCTCTGCCTTCCTGCCTTCTGTTTCTTATGCTCTCGTCTGAAAAATTCTGCCCGTGCTCTACTTTTCAAACTCTCTCTATTCTCTCTCGGTCTGCTTCTGCCTTCGTTGTTTTAGGCCAGTGCTGGTGAGGGAAAGTTCGTTTCTGGTATGGGGTTCTAAAAACCACTTAAGAGTCCCTCTGGTTTCTTTGTATTGGTCTCTTTTTGGTTTTTTTCGTCTCTCTCTCTCTCTCTAGCCCTTGTTCTTCGGTGCTCCTCGGTTTATATAGAGCTCTACGGGTTGGTAACGGGTGGTAGGCTGAGGGTCGGCCACCATTAAGGCGCCCATAACTGAAGCCAATGGACGACGATTACTGCTGCAACGTTTCTCCCTCCATTACTTGTAGAAAACGGTCACCGGCTTAAAGGAGAAGAAGATGAACAGCGTCTTCAAAACAACATCGTTTGGAGATAAAAGACGGTCGTTTTACATTTTGACCCATGCAGTTTTGAAAGTTTTGTAATTAAGCCCCTGGTTTAAACTGTAATTGGCCCCTTGCATTTGCGCGCCATTTTCAATGTAGTCCTTGGATTTTAATTTCGCAATTTGGACCCCAAACGTTAATATTTCTTCAATTAAGTCCCTGAATAGTTTAATCCCAAGCTCAATTAAGTCTAAAACTTGTCAATTCTCCAATTAAACCCCTGATTGGATTAATTAAATTAATTCCAAGCTTAATTAAGTCTCATTGATTGGATGAATTAAATTAATTCCAAGCTTAATTAAGTCTCAAAACTTATCAATTCTCCAATTAAACCCTTGATTGGATGAATTAAATTAATTTCAAGCTTAATTAAGTCTCAAAACTTATCAATTCTTCAATTAAACCCTTGATTGTATTAATTAAATTAATTCCAAGCTTAATTAAGTCTCAAAACTTATTTAATTCTCCAATTAAACCCTTATTTGATTAATTAAACAAGTTAAAAATTTAATTAAATCTTTAAACTTCCAATCATGTTGCCCTTAACCCAAATTTTAATTCATTCTTCATTTATTTTGTTTTTATTTTTTTTCATCATCATTATTATATATTTTTTCATCATTTTTCTTTTTTATCATTTTCAGTAAATAAAATTAAAATAAAAGAGTCAAAAATTGGGTTATGACAGTTGCCCCCTCTTTATAATATTTACAATGCAAAGATATTGGAAAATTTCATTTTCCTTTATCTTTGTGTAGTAAATTTATAAAGAAAAGGAGACATAGAAAGAAATTTTTATGAGGGTTCAAAGGCGCACTCAAAAGAATGGTCGAGGGCTCGAAGGAACGCTCGAAAGGAAGCGAGGACTCAAAGGCGATCGAAGAGAAGCGAGGGCTCAAAGGCACTCGAAGAGGAAAGCGAGTGGTCAAAGGCGCTCGAAGAGAAGCGAGTGCTCAAAGGCGAGCGCTCGAAGAGGAAAGCGATTGCTTAGAGGCACTCGAAGAGAAGCGAGGGCTCAAAGGCGCTCGAAGAGAAAAGCGAGGGCTCAAAGGCGCTCGAGGAGGAAAGCGAGGGCTCAAAGGCGCTCCAAGAGAAGCGAGGGCTCAAAGGCGCTCGAGGAGGAAAGCGAGGACTCAAAGGCGCTCAAAGAGAAGCGAGGCTCAAAGGCGCTCGACGAGGAAAGCAAGTGCTCAAAGGCGCTCGAAGAGAAGCGAGGGCTTAAAGGCGCTCGAAGAGGAAAGCGAGGGCTCAAAGGCACTCGAAGAGGAAAGCGAGTGCTCAAAGGCGCTCCAAGAGAAGCGAGGGCTCAAAGGCGTTTGAAGAGGAAAGTGAGTGCTCAAAGGCGCTCGAAGAGGAAAGCGAAAAACATAGAGATTTTTCAGATGGCCTATTTCTCATGAGCGGTCTGCCCAGGTGGAAATATTCTCAAAAATTTTCAACAGCAATTTCAATTTTTGGCCATTTCAAGTTGGCCTTCTACTTGATGGATTCCGTTGGAATTTTCTCATATGAAATTTGCAAAACTCATTGTCCAATGTCTCAAAGTTTAGATGATATGCATGCATCTTTACCTGTTTTGAAATATAGGCCCCCATTTCTTCTTAGTCTTCTTGTTGCTTGACTGATGAGGACTTGCTACCCCTGATTTGGGTCCTCTTTATCGCTTGGCTTCTAACCCACTTGAGTTGGCACATGTAAGTCTATTTCCAAATTTTTTTGCACAACTTAGCCTTTGTGGTGCCCATCGTGACCCACTTGCTTGCTAAAGATTTTCTAACTCGTCAAATATTTTGAGAGGATCATTCATTACTGCTCGTCTCACTGATAAAAACATTCGGTGTCACTTGTTGAAAGGATCAAACTGTCCTTCGTAAACCAAAATGCCCCCTTGTCTTGTTGTAGGAAATGTTCCTCCCTTTTTCTAAAAGAGAAAATACAATGTTGCCCCTTGTACTGGTCATTGCCCCCAAGTGTGCTTTGCCAGTGACTTAGACAAATAATGGTTTTAAAAGACCATTCTCTCATTTCTCTTTTTATTCATTTTGGTGAAGGAATATAGGTCCAGAATAAATCTTGAAATCTTGATCTTGCATTTTGAAAACAAAAATTGTTTCGATGTGAGTCTAAAATAATTTGCCTTTGAAATCTTGCAACTCCTTGGTTATTTTCTTTTTTGGAAAAGAGATTATTTACTCTTGTGTTTGGCAATGAGACCTTCAGTGAAAATACATCATGAGATGACCTTTTGTTTTTATAGGTTTTCAAAGTGAAAGGCTCGAGAAAAAGCTCGAGGTTTTGTATGAGAAAAACTTATCTCTTTTTGAATATTCATCTTTATCAGCATGAATAATAATGAGTAGTTTATTCTTCATGTCATGAATCTTATGAAAAAGTATTCTTTGCATTTTGAGAGCATCGTTTATTGTTCTAGGTTGCTTGCTTGCTTGATTAGAAAGGACTTTTACAGGCACGTAACGTAGGCTATGAAAAAAAAGGATTCATAAGGCTCAAAGAGTGTTTCAGGATTTCAAAGACTAAGGATCACTATCAACAGTTTGACTCTTGACGTCATTCCTATTTTCTTTTGCCGCTCTTCTTTGATTTGCTGCTTCTTCTTCTTTTTTATTGCTTTACTAGGGCATACTCACTTTATCTTGGATGTCACTTTTTCTAGTGATTTGGGCATGCCCCTAGCATTTGAGTTTCTTGAGCTCTTATGTCTTTTTGGCTTTCTCACGGCTTTTTTCTCTTTTCTCATTTCAAGCGCAAGTAGTTAACATCAATAAACTTTGACCTCATCCAGTGTGATGGTTTGGTCTTTGCAAAGATGCATTTCATGGGTCATGAGCAACGAGTTAACTACATACCATTATTCATACATTTAAAAACACATGATTCAAGAGTCATGGGGTAAGGGTGTTTATTAATTTCTTTTTCTTTTCTTTTCTTTTGCATAATTTTTTTTTGTTTATAATTTAGTCACCTCAATGATGGAGTTGCTTGATTCACTTGTCATTCTACAAGTAGAATGTCAAAAATATCGTTTTTTAATAAACATCAAATTATTTTTGAAATCAAAATGCCAGATCAATGTTTCAAAACTCCAATAGGGAAAAGAGATCAATTAGGTCTATGAGATCATGCGAGGTTGTAAGGGTGTATATTTTTGAATTTTTTTTTTGGCAGGCACCTTTTATGAAAAATATGCAAAGAGAAATCATTGGCCCAATCTTATTTCTTTACAGAATCGGAGTTCACAGGACTAACTATGTCTTCCCCATCCATTCTTGTTAGGATCAACGCCCCTCCTGAAAATGCCTTCTTCACTATATAGGGTCCTTCATAATTGGGCGCCCATTTACTGCGATCTTCTCTTGGTAGTGACAGAATTTTCCTCAATACTAAATCTCCTTCTTGGAACTCTCTTGGCCGAACTTTTCGGTCATATGCCTTGCCCATCCTTCTTTGATACAACTGGTGGTGACAAATTGCTGCTAACCTTCTCTCGCTGATCATATTTAGCTGCTCGTGTCATATCTTGACCCACTAAGTCTCCTCGAGTCCAGATTCCATGAGGACCCTTAAAGAGGGAATTTCTACTTCCAATGGTACCACTGCCTCCATTCCATATACTAAAGAGTATGGTGTAGCCCTGGTTGATGTCCTCACTACTATTCGATATGCATGGAGAGCATAAGGAAGCCATTCATGCCAATCTTTGTAAGTAATCACCATTTTCTGAACAATCTTCTTTATATTTTTATTAGCGACCTCTACGCGCCGTTCATCTTAGGTCTGTAAGGGGACGAGTTGGAATGCTTGATCTTCCACTTTGTGCATAGCTCCGCTATCATCTTTCCATTGAAGTTTTGAGCATTATCAGTCACTACTCTCTCGGGTACACCGTATCTACATATTAGATCTTTCTCGATGAATCGTTTGACCACTTTCTGAGTCACATGGGCATATATGAGCAGGCCTCTACCTATTTGGTAAAGCAATCAATCGCTACAAGGATAAAACGATGTCCGTTACTGGCTTTTGGATTAATAGGCCCAATCACATCTATTCCCCACATTGCAAAGGGCTAAGGAGACACCATGTTAAATAAGGGTGCGGGAGGCGCATTGATTTTGTCGCTACACTTGACATTTGTGGCACCTTCGGACAAAATTTATGCAATCTTTCTCCATGGTCAGCCAAAAATAACCTGCTCTTTGCAATTGCCTAGCCATCATGTGTCTATTTGCGTGGGTAGCACAAATTCCACCATGCACTTCTTGTAGAGCCTTGTTGGCTTCCAGATCACCCAGACATCTCAGCAAAGTCCCATCAAATGACCTTTTATACAGAATCTCCCCATCTATATAGTATTTCATAGCCATTCTTCTTAAGGTCCTTTTATCTATCTTCGAGGCTCCCGACGGTACTCTTGATGCTTTGGATGAATCTTTTTATATCCGTGTATCATGGGTTGTTGTCCGTTTCTTCTTCTATTGAACAACAATGAGAGGGAGATTTTATGATCTCGATGCTTATAGGTTGAATTTTGCCACCACAATCAATTATAGCCATAGAAGCTAAGGTAGCTAACGCATCGGCAAACTGATTTTTGTCTCTCCCCAAATGAGTAAATTATATTTCATCAAAGCTTTCAGCCAATTTGAAGAGGTATTCCTGGTATGGTCTCAACTTTTCATCCCTTGTCTACCATTCACCTTTTACCTGACATATTATTAGCATTGAGTCTCCATATACTTCTAATTTCCCTACCTTCATCTCTAATGCAGCTTCCAATCCATGGATGCAAGCTTCATACTCAGCTGTGTTGTTTGTACAACTAAAGTGCAGCTTTACTGAGATAGGATATTGCTTTCCTTCTAGGGAAATTATCACATCACCTGCCCCGTTGCCCGATACATTTACTGTGCCGTCAAAATACATGGCCTACCAACCACTCTTCTCTTCCTTTTCCGTTACTAGCATATCTTCATCAGGAAAGTCAAAGTTCAATGGCTCATAATCCTCAATAGCATTATCGGCTAAATGATCAGCAATTGTGCTTCCTTTTACTGATTTTCTTGTCATGTAGATGATGTCATACTCAGCCAGCAGTACTTGCCATCTAGCTATTCTACTCGACATGTATCGCAACCTCTTCGCACTCCACACCAGACTACAACATAACTTCTCTACCATACTGGAACGGGATTCACACTCGGTGAACTTCTTACTCAAATAGTAGATGGCTTGCTCCTTTCTTCCTGACTCATTTTGTTGCCCCAACACATAACCCATAGCTGATTCAGTCACAGTTAAATACAGGATGAGTGGCCTTCCGTGCACACGGGTACCAACAATGGTGGTTTTTGTAAGTACTGCTTGATCTTATCGAAAGATTTTTGGCAATTTTTATCCCATATCCCAGGATTCTTCTTTCGGAGTAATCAAAAAATCAGTTCACATGTGACTGTAAGTTATGAGATAAAAGGGGCAATATAGTTCAAGCGCCCCAAAAAGCCACGAACTTCTCTTTCGGTCTTTGGAGCGGGCATGTCTTGTATGGCTTTTACTTTATCGGGGTCCACTTCTATGCCTTTATTACTCACCACAAATCCTAATAATTTGCTGATTTAGTACACTTTGCAGGATTCAATTTTAACTGATATTTTCTCAACCTCTCGAACAATTTCCTTAGAGCTGGGATATGGCTTTCTTCATCTTTGGACTTTGCGATCATGTCATCCACGTAGACCTCAATTTCCTTGTGCATCATATCATGAAAAAGTGTTACCATTGATTGCCCTTTGGTATGTTGCTCCAAAGCATTCTTCAATCCGAATGACATTACTTTATAACAGTAAGTTCCCCATGGGGTGATAAATGTCGTCTTTCTCTTATCTGCTTTAGCCATTTTAATCTGATTATAACCAGAGAAACTATCCATGAAAGAGTAAGTGGAACTCTTAGCAGCATTGTCCACCAACACGTCTATATGAGGTAACGGGAAGTCATCCTTCGGGCTTGCTCTATTCAAATCCCGAAAATCCACGGACACCCTGATTTTGTTGTCCTTCTTAGGAACCGCCACAATGTTAGACACCCATTCAGAATATTCTACTACCTCCAAGAAACCTGCATCCCACTTGTCTTGTTATCTCTTCTTTTACTTTGAGCAATACATCGGTCTTGTCCTTCTTAGCTTCGCTTTTGACCGATCGGCAACCCTCAATCAAAGGTAACCTATGCACTACTATTTCAGTAGCCAAACCGGGCATGTAAGCATATGACCAGGCAAAAATATCCACATACTCTCGCAAATGGGCAACCAACTCACTCCTCATATCTGTAGTGATCAACATCCCTATTTTCAACTCTTTTTTGTCATACTCGGTACTTACATTTATTAATTCTAATTCCTCTCTTATAGGATCCCATGCATGTTCGGATTGTTTTATAAGATTCTTGAACTCCTCAATGTCATCTTCACCATCTTCTTCCTCATCCATTGAAGTTATAGTTTTATCAAAATTAGGCCAATTATTCTCAATCCAATGGGTTTGTAAGTTTATCGTTGTCCCGCTTTCAGATTCCCTGAAAACGGAAAGTGCCTTTGTTATGAGTGCATAATGGAAAAGGTGAAACTAGAAGGCATGATGAAGGGAAAAACAAAGCATGATCTCATTAAAACTTGAAAATGATAGAAGGGCTTAAAACAAAATCTTGTTGCCAATATCTTGAGCCACGACTACTGGCAACGCAAATTTATTCAAACAAAATGCAGCAATAATAAAAAGCAAGCAACCAACAAATTTTTACTTTTTAAAGATAACTGGGACTTCTTGAATTTCCCAATTGTTCAACTCTTCCCCTTCAGCTAATCTTCTCACAAACTCAGGTAGACCATCCTCTAGAGCACTCACACGGTCAGTTGAGGTAATTCTTCATAGGGGCTTTCTTCGTCTTCAAAACCCCCTTGGGTTTCTTCTTCTAGATAGTGGATGGTAGCACCGCTAAATTTTTTGTTCATCCTCTCAATTTCACCCCCAGCATTGATCACTTGTGCGGGTCGTGGGAACGTTACATGGATTGGAGGGATCTGGATTCGGCCTTCATTAGGTTCCCTTCCTTCGATTAGAGCCAACCTCCTTTCTCTTTTAAACTCGGCCGCTCTCTTGAAATCTTCCTTTCTCGGTTTAAAACCTAAACCGAACCTCTGATCGGTGCATTTTATCTTTATTACGTTGATCCTCTCGGGCATTCCTGTGATAGGGTCATACTGGAATGGCAGTCCGTGCTTCATAAAATATTTAGCAGCCATCCTTGCAACCTCAGAAACCTCTGGTTTCCTTCGCACTGTATTCTCAGGTACCTATTCAGCATTTACTACCTTAAATGCATGTAGGTTTCCGTCCTTACTCTCTTTAGCCTCTATATAAGGAATCGACACGTTTCTCACCATAGTTAAAGCCTCTTCAGCCCTTACTGTCACCAGGTTCCCATTGATGATAAACTTAACCCGTTGGTGTAATGAGGATGCAACGGCTCATGCTACGTGGATCCAAGGTCTTCCTAACAACATGTTGTATGTGGGATGAATATCCATCACTTGTAAAGTTACTTGGAATGGTTAGGGGCCAATTACAAGCTCAACATCAATATTTCCCATAATCGGCCTTGGCGAACCATCATATGCTCTAGCTGTCATGGTACTTGGCTTCATATGAGAGACGCCAACTGGCATTTTATCAAGCACATGCCTTGGCAACACATTCAAAGCGGAACCATTATCTATCAGCACCTTGGCAATCACACAATCCTTGCATTTCACAGTGATATATAATGGCTTATTGTGACCAGTTCCTTCATGATCTTGTTCATCATCTGTGAAGTAGAGATAGTTAGTGGCTTGAATCCTTCCCACCAAATGTTCTATAGAATCCTGTGTGATATCTTGAGGAACATATGCTTCGTTAAGGACCTTCTGGAGAGTGTTCCTATCCAACTCTGAACTTAAAACTAATGACAATAGAGAGATCCTGGCGGGGGTCTTTTTCAACTGGTCCACCACACTATATTCACTGTGCTTCATTAGCTTCAAGAACTCGTTAGCCTCCTCATCGCTCACTGGTTTGTTGACCTCATCCATCTTGGCCAATTCCACCACATTCTTCCCTTTTGCCCTCCTTTGGTCTTCTAGCTCTTCAGGAGTATAGCACCTTCCACTTCGGGTTAACCCCCTAATTTCAGCATGAAAAGTAGGAGCTGGTCTCGTGGTATGAAAAGAATAACCATAATTATAAGGTATGGTATTATAATTCCCACTAACTGTGCTTGTAGGTCTAGCCAAAATCATTATTGGGGGTCCTCCCTCCATTGGTTGATATCTACAGACTTCAACTTTTTTGCCGAAACCAGTCATGGTTCCTACTAGGCTTTCTTTGGACGCCCCTATCCTCAATACTCCTAACATCATCATGTCTTCTACTTTCACTCGAAACTCTTTACAAGAGTTTATATGATGTCCCATATGCTGGTGATACTCACAATATTCCCCCTTATGCTCTATGGCTTGCTTTTTGATAGGTGTTTTGAGGTACCTCGTTTGCTCCAACATTTTGTACAAACTCTCCATTGACAAACTTAAGGCATTAGTACCCCTCTCTTCTTCTTCCAAAGCATTCACCCCTCCACTTCCAGAAGCATGGTGCGGTAGCGGGTTAGATTTTACATTTGGAAAATCATCAAAGGAAATCCAACCTGCTTTGATGAGTTGGAGGATTCTCCTTTTGAAAGCCAAACAACCGTCAATATTATGGTCGGTGATACCGGCATGGTACTCACATTTCTGGTCTGGTTGGTACTGCTTGACCGCTTTTTATGTTCGGCTTGTTTTAACTCGCAAGTGCACGAGTGTGCGATGTAGCAATTAACTCGGTAAGATCGAGGTCATATCCACAGAGAGCTAGATCTGGAAATTAAGCTAGGTAACAAAAAAAACTCAAGAGAAATTAAATTAACAATAACTTGGTTGAAAATGATTGATGGATTTGTTTTCAAAGATGAAAAGGTGTAAATAGATTTTAAATGACAAGAAAAAGTAAGTCTTGGTCCAAATCAATTTTAATGGTGATGTATTGGTGATTCCTTCAACATATATAAGATAACTCAACCTAATATCAACGATGGTGATATTAGATCGGAAGATATTACAATGAAGTTTAAAAAGATGAAGATTGATTATTGTTTAAGAATGAACAAGTATTTTCATATTAAGTAAGACATTGAATCAAGCAATCTCTATACAAAAACTAAGGTTTGTGCATAAAAATTCAAGATTATAACATTACCTAAATGATTTCTAAAATTTCTTTGCAATAATAAACATTCATGAAGAAAATGAAAAGATAGACATTAAGATTCATTCATATATTAAAGAACTCACCTCAACCACCATCATCCTTGATTTGGATCCAAGAAGGAGATTAGCCAACCATGATTATATGTAATAACACTTTAATAAATATGAAATAACTTAAATCAAACTGAAATAATAAGTTTTACAATCTAAAGAACCGAAATCTATAAAGAAGAACACAACACAATTGCAGTAAAAATTCGGACACAAATCTGACTCTAACTTTGGACAGCAATTCGACCCTCTTAGAAGCCTCCCTTGGAGATGGCTATTAGAGACATATTTATAGGCCATTCTGATATATTTCCAGATCATTAAAGAACAGATCATTTGGAAATCTGAGTCAAAAGTTATGGACATAACACCGAAAGGTGTTCTGGAAAATCAAATCGGGACAGACTTGGAGAACACTTTGGTGCACGTTTTTCTTCCTCCTTTGTGAGCTGTCTCATTCTTCTTTTTGACCCAAAATAATGTGACAATGTCCCCTCCAGCTTTCCATCCATGTGCTTGCCCTCTTGGATTAATGAATTATCCAAAATAAATCAAATGTTATTTGTTGTGTGGACATGTAAGATCATGGATGGTGCTTGGGCTGATTTGGAGGCTGATTTTGAGGCTGATTTGGGGCTGATTTGGGGCTGAATTTATTTGGGCTAAGATTGACATTAAAACCTTAAGTGTTTGATGGTTGAAGTTTGCACACAACATAAGGCAAGTTTGGGCTTGAAATAGATCATATGATATTCTTTTCTAGAATTGGAATAGAATTGATTTTTGAGGCAAATTTGGAGCACTTATTTGAACCAAGATTTTCTTCAATCTTCAACTAAATTTCTCTTCAATTCTTTGTTCCGAATTCCGATGTTGAATTTTCTGAAATAATTCATTTAAGCTCCAAAAACCTATCAAAACATTAAAAGAAACTTCATTACTAAAAAGCACATCAATTATTATAAAAAACCCAAATAAAAATAATAAATACATATGTAAAATAAGAGACTTAATGATACTTTTGATGCACAATCACACCCCCCAACTTAGATTTTGCTAGTCCTCGAGCAAAACAAAACATAAAACCTTTGAAATAAAAAGAATAATAATAACATAATTAGGCTTGACTCATCACACTTAAAGGACCTATCATGCAAACATTGGTATCTTTAACTTAGTGTACACAATAGCAAATAAAGAAAAATAAGCATACTCACATTCTCTAAATCAAACATCCATACAAAATTCCAAATTCAATCGTATTTATCATGCAACCAACATAATTGATTCACGCGAAAACTCAACTTGTAATCTTCCCTTCTCACTACTACAAACAAGGTAGCAAACTAGAGAAGTATCTATATTTTTTTTTTTTGATGATATTATTTATTCTTTTTCTTTAAGTGGTCACTTCCCTTTTGACGCGAATACAAACATTTGTGATGAATGCACCCGGTTACTCACAAAGTCACAAACTTAAAGTGCTTTGCATACTCATATTTCAAGCTGCCGTTTGACGTAAAGATAAACATTTGTGATGAATATCCCTAGTTACTTGAGCAACTCAAAACATTGGAGTAGATAGAACTTTGTACACATTTGTGTAATAATGATTACTCTATTTACTTAAACCTTGTTTAGGACTAGATCAAAAGGGATGATCACAAGTAAAGCATCACACTCATCTTTCATGCATAATAACACAACTCACACAACTTTTACAAGGAAAGATGTACTTCAATAATCTTAAGAAAAAAGTATGCTATATCTTGCTTTATAAGATATTATCTATCCCAAATTAAAGCATGCAATGTTCAACACAATAATGAATCCAAAAATGTAATGTTGATCTTAAACAAGTCTCATTCACATACGAATGCAAGTTTTTTTTTTTTTTTAACAAGCATGGTTATCTCAAGCATTCAACATAATCAAATATCTAAAATTAAGTTTTTCATTATCCTCAATGTAAAAAAAGAAAGAGAAGAAAAGCATAAAGATTAGAAAACCTGTTACTCCCCTTTTGTTCTCAAGGATGAATGTCCGATTGAATTGGACATGAGCTGACTTCTTGCTTGATTTTTTTTTTTTCACCCGCATATCACAACTAAAAGAAAACATTGATGTTTTTTTTTTTTTTTTTGAAAATAAAGAACCTCACACCCCCCAACTTAAAATAATGCATTGTCCCTAATGCATGAACAAGAAAATATAAGAGATGGAAGAACAAAAAGTAAATAAATAAATAAAAATAAAAATAAAAATAAAAACTCATTACTTCTGATACTACAATGGTATTGGATCTTCAAGATCCAATGTCTCAACTTCAGCACACAACGTTTTCAAGATAAGGTTTCAATCGATGACCATTTACTTTGAAAACATTTCCATTCTTAGGATTTTCTACCTCAAATGCACCATGCTCGAGATGGATTTAATCACAAATGGACCAATCCATTTTGTCCTCAACTTCCCAGGAAAGAGATGTAATCGTGAATTATACAAGAGAACCTTTTGACCAACATGAAAGGATTTTCTAAGAATATGTTTATCATGCAAGGTTTTCATCTTATGTTTTGAAATTTTTGCATTTTCAAATGCATCATTTCTCAGCTCATCTAATTCATCCAATTGAAGCTTTCTGTTTTTGCCAACCTCGTTTTCATTATCATTGAATTGTCGGATGGCCCAATATGCACGGTGCTCAATCTCAACAGGGAGATGACAAGGCTTTCCATAAACTAGCCTATAAGGAGACATTCCTAAAGAGGTCTTATAAGCAGTGCGATATGCCCACAAAGCATCAACTAGTCGTAGGGACCAATCTTTACGGTTTGGATTGACTGTTTTCTCTAGAATGTTCTTGATCTCCCTATTTGCCAACTCGGCTTGGCCACTAGTCTGTGGATGATAGGGGGTACCGACCTTGTGAATTACACCATATTTTCTCATCAAAATCCCAACGGGCTTGTTACAAAAATGCTTACCCCCATCACTAATCATAGCCCGGGCATGCCAAAACGAGAGAAAATATTTTCTTTCAAGAATTTGACCACAACTTGATGGTCATTAGTTCGAGATGCAATGGCCTCCACCCATTTAGACACATAATCAATGGCTACAAGGATGAATTGGTAACCAAATGAACTTGGAAAAGGTCCCATGAAATCAATCCCCCAACAATCAAATATTTCCAAAACAAGAATGGGGTTTAGGGGCATCATGTTACGCCTAGTAAGGTTACCTAGTCGTTGGCATCGGTCACATGCAACACAGAAGGCATGGACATCTTTGAACATGGTGGGCCAATAAAAATCACACTTCGCAAGATCTTGGCAGGTGGTTTTCTTGGAAGAGAAATGCCCACCACAGGCTAATGCATGACAAAAATTAATTACACTTGGAATTTCATGATCGGGGATGCACCGCCTAACAATTTGGTCGGGCGGATTTAAATAGGTAGGGGTCATCCCAAAAAAAGGTACGCACGTTGCGCAAGAATTTTTGTTTGTCAAGTTTAGACCAATGAGAAGGAATCTGACTTGTGGCTAGGTAATTTGCTATGTCAAGCATACCATGGAGAGCCAATGTAGGAAACAGTACTGCACAAAATAAATTTTCATCAAGAAAGAATTCATTTATTGGAGATTTATCAATTGTGGTCTCATAGCTTGAAAGACGGGACAAATGATCAGCCACTACAGTCTCTACTCCCTTTTTATCTCGAATTTCAAGGTTAAACTCTTGGAGTAGGAGGATCCATCGAATCAAACGTGGTTTGGCGTCTTGTTTTGTGAGCAAGTATTTCAATGCTGCATGATCGTGAAAACAATAACAAGAGATCCAACCAAATAAGACCTAAACTTGTCCAATGCAAATACTACAGCTAAAAGTTCTTTTTCGGCTTGTAGTGTAATTCAATTGAGCATCATTCAAAGTCTTGCTAGCATAATAAATGACATGAGGCTTCTTATCTTTTCTTTGTCCTAAAACAGCCCCTACCGCAAAATCACTAGCATCACACATCAGTTCAAATGGTAAAGACCAATCAGGAGCTTGCATGATTGGTGAAGTGGTCAACAACCCTTTAAGCTTTTCAAAAGCTTCTTGACATTTTGATGTCCAATCAAATTGAACATCTTGTGACAACAAGTTACACAATGGTTTGGCAATGGTACTAAAAGAATGAATGAATCTTCGGTAAAAACCAGCGTGTCCTAAAAAGGATCTCACATCTTTCACAGTTCGAGGGGTAGGTAATTTTTGAATGACTTCAACCTTTGACTTATCTACCTCTATCCCTTTTGAAGAGACAATGTGACCTAAGACAATGCCATGTGTCACCATAAAATGACATTTCTCCCAATTGAGTACAAGATTGCTCTCTTCACACCTTTCAAGAACTTTTTCTAAATGCATTAGACACAACTCATAAGAGTCCCCATAAACTGAAAAATCATCCTTGAAAACTTCCAAAAAAATTTCCACCATGTCACTAAAGATACTCATCATACACCTTTGAAAAGTGGCTGGTGCATTACACAAGCCAAAAGGCATTCTTCTATAAGCATAGGTACCAAAAGGACAAGTGAAAGTGGTTTTTTCTTGGTCTTCTAAAGAAACCTCAATTTGGTTGTAACCCGAGTATCCATCAAGAAAACAATAGAAAGGTCTTCCGGCTACTCTTTCAAGCACTTGGTCTAAAAATGGAAGCGGAAAATGGTCCTTCCTAGTCACCATGTTCAACTTACGATAATCAATGCACATACGCCATCCAGTTTGGATTCTAGTTGGTACTAGCTCATTATTTTCATTCTTCACTACTGTGACTCCGGATTTTTTTAGGGACAACTTGGGTTGGACTAACCCATTTTGAGTTTGCAATGGGGTAAATGATACCCGCATCAAGTAGCTTAAGCACTTCACATCTTACTACTTCCTTCATGTTTGGGTTCAATCGTCTTTGCATTTGCCTCACGGTTTTAGCCTCTTCTTCAAGATAGATTCTATGTGTACATAAAAGAGGGCTAATTCCTTTCAAGTCAGTAATAGTCCACCCAATTGCTTTTTTGTGTTTTCTCACCACTCTCAAAAGTTCTTGTTCCTGCTCTATGCTAAGTTTTGATGAAATCACAATAGGATATGATTCATCTTCCCCTAGAAATGCATACTTAAGATCACTCGGTAAAGGCTTCCTTTCTCGGTTTATAAGGTTGGACAAGAGATGCCTCACCTTTCACTTGGGGTGAAATCAAAGGCTCAAACGATGGGGTCCATTGACCTATTGACATAATAGGCATTGGATCTAAATAAGTCTCGAGTTCTCTTACTTCCTCATCAACACATTCCAAAGAACAAAATCTTTCATCATGAATTAAAGTTCTCTCCAATGGATCCTTGATCCACTCTCTCTCAAAGTGTTCTTGACAAACTGTTTGGATCAAATCTACCTCTCTAATGTCCTCATGTTCACCAATTTGTTTAGAGACATTGAATATGTTCATCTCCACAGTCATGTTCCCAAAAGACAATTTCATCACCCCATTCCTACAATTGATTAAAGCATTGGATGTAGCTAGGAAAGGTCTACCTAAGATGACTGGGATGGGAGCATTAGAACCTTGAATAGGTGCGGTGTCTAGCACTACAAAATCAACAGGAAAGTAGAATTTATCTACTTGGACCAACACATCCTCAACAATACCCTCGGGAATCTTGATTGACCTATCGGCTAATTGAAGGGTGATTCGAGTAGGCTTGATTTCTCCTAAACCTAATTGTTCGTAAACGGTGTAGGGTATCAAATTCACACTTGCTCCTAAATCCAACAAAGCTTGGTCTATCTTATGACTTCCAATAATGCATGAAACGGTAGGACAACCAGGATCTTTGTATTTGGGAGGGGTCTTAAACTGGATGATGGCACTAGCATGTTCAGTTAGAAAGGCTCTTTCTTTCACATTCAATGTCCTTTTGACTGTGCATAAGTCCTTGAGGAACTTTGCATAAGAAGGGACTTGTTTAATTGCATCAAGGAGTGGAATGTTGACTTTCACTTGTTTGAACAATTCATAGATTTCCGAGTTCATAAGATCATGTTTAGGTTTCCCTAACCTTTGTGGAAATGGTGCTCTAGGAACAAATTCTAAATCACTCACTTTGACTCCAATTTTTCTTGAATCATCTTCTTTCTCACTCATCTCTTTCTCATTTATCTCACCTTCTTTGTCACTCAAGCTCTCATTTGTCACTTGTGTTTTGATTTCCTCTTCACTTTCCTTAGATTTCTCCTCCACAATACCTCTAGGAATCTCAAAACCTATAGCTTTGTCAACAATCTTTCCACTTCTAAGGGTAGTGATGGCTTGGACTTGTTCATGGTTTGAAGGTTCACTAGATGAGGATTCACTCATGTGTACCTGACCTCTAGGATTTGGCATTGGTTGAGCTGGAATCTTTCCCTTCTCTTGAATGCTTAGTAATTGAGTCAACTTGGTTAGTTGACTTCGAATGTCATCTAAGGTCCTATTGGTCTGGTCTTGAAATTTGTAAGCTTGGTTGTTGATTCCTCCTTGTGTTTGCATGAATTGTTGAAGAGTATCCTCTAGGGATCTCTTATGAGGTGGTTGGTATGTGTTATGTGTAGGAGCATGAAATGGTTGGGGTGGAGGTTGAAATGTTTGAGGTACTGAAGAGCCCTCATTTCTCCATCCAAAATTTGGGTGGTTCCTCCATCCAGGATTGTAGGTCTCAGTGTAGGGATTGCCTACTTGGTTTGAAAATGGCTTTCTAACATTACTTGAATCAGAAGTTTGGCCATATAGCACTTCCTTGAAGGCTGGAATGGTAGGACACTCAGTTGTCCTATGCCCTTTGCTCTCACAAACAACACAGCTTTCCTCTTGTTGTTCACTCATGACATGTACTTTTTTAATCTCAAGAGACTCTACTTTCCTAGCCAATGAGGCTAATCTAGCATTGAGGTCATCAGTCTCTTTTAATTGGAACTTCCCACTTGAATGAGAAATGGTGTTTCTAGACTCAACATGAAGTGGGAGAGAAGTCTCCCATTGCTTTGTGTTTTCAGCCAATTGATCAAAGAAATCAAAGGCTTCACTTGGTTCTTTGTCATAAAACTCACCATTACACATGGTTGACACTAGCTTTTTAAAATCATGCGGTAAGAGAGTCGTAGAAGAAACTCACTAACCTCCACATCTCAAAACCATGGTGGGGGCATGCATTTAACAAGTCTTTGAACCTTTCCCAAGCTTGGTGAAATGACTCATTTGGACTACAAGAAAAATTCATCATTTGACGTTGTAAGGCTCAGTCCTATGAGTGGGGAAGTATTTTTTCAAAATTCAGCTTGCATTTCTCTCCATGTACCTATAGACCTAGGACGCAAGGAGTTTAGCCAAAGCTTGGCTTTATCCTTTAGAGAGAATGGGAACAATTTAAGACGAATAGTTTCCTCGGTGCATGTTCTATCAATAAAAGTATTACATACCTCTTCAAAGTCCTTAATGTGTATGTATGGATTTTCGAATCCATACCGTGAAATGTGGGAAGAAGTTGAATCATGCCCGGTTTCAAATTGAAAGCTTGTTGGTTAAGAGGTAAGATAATACACGAAGGTGTACTTTGTCTAGCCGGGTGAAGATACTCTCTAAGAGTTCAAAAATTAGGTTGATCATTGAATTGTGGAGGTCCATTACCTTGAACACTCCCTTCACCCTCTACATCTTCAACATTAGCCATGATAAAAATAATAATAATATAACAATTATATGAATACGAAAGGAAAGGAAAAACAAAGAAAAAGAAAAAGAAGATTGCAAATAAAAGTAAATGAAACGTAAAAGATAAAGTAATAGCTCAAAAATAAAAATACAACATATTAAGAAATTCTTCAACTAATAAGCAATATTAACAACAATAAACATTAAAAGATAATTATAACAAGCATGAATAAAAAGGCGGTAATACCGGCCAAGCACTTGAAACAATAAATATAAGAAAAATAACAACAATAAACAACAAAATAAAATAAAATGAACAAAAGGCGGTAATACCGGCCAAGCACTTGAAATAACAAAATAAAATAAAATAAACAAGAGGCGGTAAAACCAGCCTTATAATATAAACAATAAATATTAGAAACTAATTAGAATAGACAATAAAAGAAAAATGGTTGAACCAACCAAAACCCAACAATTAATAGTCCAATTCACAGTCCAATATCCGAAAAGTTGAGGTCAAAAATTTTTTTTTTTAGGCGGTAAAACCAGCCATTTGATTTTTTATTTTTATGAATTTTTTTTTTGTTTTCCAATAATCAAATAGAAATTTGTTACCTTTGCTTGCTAGCTCCCCGGCAACGGCGCCAAAATTGCTTGACCGCTTTTTATGTTCGGCTTGTTTTAACTCGCAAGTGCACGAGTGTGCGATGTAGCAATTAACTCGGTAAGATCGAGGTCATATCCACGAGAGAGCTAGATCTGGAAATTAAGCTAGGTAACAAAAAAAACTCAAGAGAAATTAAATTAACAATAACTTGGTTGAAAATGATTGATGGATTTGTTTTCAAAGATGAAAAGGTGTAAATAGATTTTAAATGACAAGAAAAAGTAAGTCTTGGTCCAAATCAATTTTAATGGTGATGTATTGGTGATTCCTTCAACATATATAAGATAACTCAACCTAATATCAACGATGGTGATATTAGATCGGAAGATATTACAATGAAGTTTAAAAAGATGAAGATTGATTATTGTTTAAGAATGAACAAGTATTTTCATATTAAGTAAGACATTGAATCAAGCAATCTCTATACAAAAACTAAGGTTTGTGCATAAAAATTCAAGATTATAACATTACCTAAATGATTTCTAAAATTTCTTTGCAATAATAAACATTCATGAAGAAAATGAAAAGATAGACATTAAGATTCATTCATATATTAAAGAACTCACCTCAACCACCATCATCCTTGATTTGGATCCAAGAAGGAGATTAGCCAACCATGATTATATGTAATAACACTTTAATAAATATGAAATAACTTAAATCAAACTGAAATAATAAGTTTTACAATCTAAAGAACCGAAATCTATAAAGAAGAACACAACACAATTGCAGTAAAAATTCGGACACAAATCTGACTCTAACTTTGGACAGCAATTCGACCCTCTTAGAAGCCTCCCTTGGAGATGGCTATTAGAGACATATTTATAGGCCATTCTGATATATTTCCAGATCATTAAAGAACAGATCATTTGGAAATCTGAGTCAAAAGTTATGGACATAACACCGAAAGGTGTTCCGGAAAATCAAATCGGACAGCTTGGAGAACACTTTGATGCACGTTTTTCTTCCTCCTTTGTGAGCTGTCTCATTCTTCTTTTTTACCCAAAATAATGTGACAATGTCCCCTCCAGCTTTCCATCCATGTGCTTGCCCTCTTGGATTAATGAATTATCCAAAATAAATCAAATGTTATTTGTTGTGTGGACATGTAAGATCATGGATGGTGCTTGGGCTGATTTGGAGGCTGATCAAGATCATGGATCAGCTTTCCATCCATGATCATGTAAGAGACTTAATGATACTTTTGATGCACAATCAGGTACCATTGAGGAAAAGGTGGTTGCAAATGTGTTAAATGAACAGGTGTTACTTGGCCAATGCTGAGCAATCTTTGATACATCTCACTAAGAGGCATGGGAAGTGGGGGCAATTCTTCTTGGTTTGCGGGGAAGCTTCTACGTGGGTGAAATATGTTGTTTTGGCGGTACGGGATATTTTGGGTATTTGTTTGGTTTTTTAGATAAGGCGAAGTGAAATTTATGTTGGATGTGGGAGGAATGGTCATGAGTGGCCTGAATGAATGCAAGCTTGATCTATCAGGGGCTATGTCTATATTGGACTTATATTGCTTAATAAAGGCATCGACTAGATCTTTCCATCGCCTTATCTTGGTGTTGTCCAAACGCATGTACCAAGTGAGAGCGACATCGCTCAAACTATCTTGGAAGAAATGGATTAACAACTTCTCATCTTGCACTACCTCGGCCATCTTATTGCAATATGACTTAAGATGGGTTATTGGACATTGAGTTCCAGTGTATTTGATGAATTCTGGCACCCTAAACTTCTTAGGAATGACTACGTTAGGTACCAAACACATCTCGGCGGCTTTCACCGGGTCATACAAATGATTTCCCTCAACTGCCCTCACCCTCTCCTCTAGGGCAGCCCACTTCTCCAAACCTTCAGCTCCTATCATTTTGTCCTTGTGAGACCCCTCCAAGGTTAACTCATCAGCATGAGGAATCCTCATCGGGTATATAGGCTGAGCTAGGAAATGCGTAGCATATTGGGGCTCATGCGAAGATCCACTTGCCCCCATGTTTGGTAGGTTGAAGAATGTCGGAGGCGTCGGTGGTATCTGAGTGGTAAATGCTGGTTGGGAGGATGTCCCTTCTCCTGACTTAGATCTTAGGGCTTGTTCGAGTAAGCTAGTAAGCCTGGCGACATCTTCCTTCAGACCGTTCAACTCCTTTTGATGTTGAGCATCCAATTGAGTTATTTCTTCATTTTCCATTTTTTTTCGCAACCGTATGTTATGAGTGTATTTTAATGGGGGACCTATATTTCACCTGATGTGCAGCATTATGATAGTTCATAAGTGTATGTTCAAAAATACATGAATGTGAATGCAACATATTGGGCATGGATTATTTCGTGGGAGGGTGACATAACAACCGTTATTCTTTGGATGCATGGTCAGATCTACATCTGATACTTATTGCAATGCCGAGAGGAGATCTGTTTAACCTTTTACCATCTGAGCTTTCAGCCTTGTATACGTATTTTGAATAAAAAATAAATAAAGGTCTCCGCCTTTTTTATTTAACCCTTAAAAACTTTCATTACAACAAATGATTCATCTTAATCTATTACAGGGGGGAAAGGCACTACCTTTATTAGCTATAGCTTTTAGAAACATATCAGTGTTATTCATGCTCCTTTGATACTTCGTGATGTCCCCTCGAACTTGACGAGCCTCCACTCTTAGCCAATGAGCCTCGGCAGCGCTCGGTCAATTTGCTCTTGAAATTCCCTTATTCTTTCAGTATGGATCAAGTTATTTCTGGATAGAGAATTATTAGCAGTATCTAATATTTGAATGTGACTCTCCATCATTTTCTGATTTTCTAGCAATTGTTCGGTCTTTGCTTCTCCCTTTGCCAACTTAGTCCTCAATGCTTTTGCTTCAATTTTAACACTATTGAGTTCAGTTCTCAAATTCTAGGTGCCTTTGACTATCTTCTTGGTTTTAACCAACTCCAATTCAACGTCTTTTAACTGGCTCTTGAGTTCTTTTATATCTGTTAAACGCTTGCTTGACACAGCTTGAGTTTTGACGGCCAATTCCTCCCAATACAGGGCCTTCTCCACCTGAAGCATCTTCTCCTCATTGATGACTTTTAGGGATTCTAAGTCGTTCATTGCTTTCATCCGATCTCGGCCCACCGAGTCTCTTTCTTCCTCAACCAATTTCCTCATAACTTTTTCTCCGGCTAATTGATGCTCTAATGATAGTCTCAAATCCTCCTTTGTTTTAAGCTTGGCTTGCAATCGTTTTACTTGCTCTCTCAGTTCTTCTTCACAACTCACCCTCTTTCTTCAGGTGCCCACGGATTCTGAAATTTCTACCATGTCAGAAACTCTTCTGTCACGCCATTCGGGATATTTTTCACTAATTGTGGGATTCCTTGATCCATTCTCCTTCTTTATCAGCAATAAAGAGTTCAAATCCTCCTTAATGCTTTCTAACATTTCCATGGCAGCCCCTTTATAGACCCCAGTAAATTGAGCTATGTCAATTGTCCTAGGAACACTTTGTATGCCCCCAAGCTGCCTTGCAACTAAAGCAGGTGCCTAACTGACGTATCCCGTTACTCCAATTAATGGTACCCAAGGCTTTTCTCCACAACTCATCAAGCTTGTCATATTCCTCATCCAAGGAGCTTTCCAGTTAAAAATGCTTAATGGAAGCCTTTGCAATTTTACCCTCCAATCATCTTCAGAAAAGCTCTCCCACTCTTTTGATATGAACAACTCGAGTGGCTTTTGGTCAAACCACCAGAAATTATTGAATATTGGCGTCTCCGTTTCTATATGGCTTAACAACCAGATGAATAATAAAGAGACACAACACCTCATGGAACCTTTACCCATTTTCTTGCAATGACTAAGAGATAGCAAGGTTTCAGCCAAAATCACGGCACACGGGTTGATCTTTGTCTTTTCATATTTCACAAACAAATTAGCAGCTTCCAAACTGATAATTCCTGTAGTAGAGGGACAAGAACTAAACCAAATATTCCCAAAGCCAATATTCTATGTTTCTCTAATTTAGCACCCGGGTTAGCTTTTTTAGCAATCAGCAACTCCTCTAGTTGTTTCCATCTAAGACCCCCAGAGTTATCTTTCTCTCTATACGGTATTAGTTGAGGGATCCCTAGCAGTTTGGCAAGCTCATCCATGGTGTCGTCAATTCTCTGACGGAAGTACACTTTGTAGGCATCTTCGGGGAACTCAGTCAACACACTATACTCTTCAATGGTAGGTGTCATGTCGACATTTTAGAAAGTGAAACGATGGTAATCGGGATCCCAAAAATGTATCATGGCTTTTATAGCTGATGGCAAAACTGGCACTTTCAATAGGCACAAAATCCTCCCATACTTCATAGCAAATTCCGCTTCATCTATCGATACTTAGTGAGTGAAAACAATCAGCTAGTGTCATTTATTATGCACCTGACATCTTTGAGTAGCGGTGTCCCACCGGCATTTGGTCTAGGGCAGCCTCCCTCGGTCATTTGCAAAGATTCAGATTCGAGTCCGTACTCAACAGTTGTTACCTCACGAATAACGGTCATTATATCACCCGAAAGTCCTGTAATGAAAATGCTTACATGTTATGCTTATCTCAGTGAAATTATACAGGGACCAACCTAAAGAATATGTTCTAGTCATTAAATGCATCTGGATAGTTTTGCTATCTAGTCTCAAAGGTCTTTTGCATGCTCAGTGATCGTCCTCGAAAGGTTGATATGAGGTTTACAAGCAACGTGAAGATAGAGGCTCTAAGTAAAATTAGTTTGGCATATCAACCACTGTCGAGCAAACAAATCATGCGAGAGTTGGATAGTTTTGCGAGCCTTACTTACCTAGGCTAAAGCCATTGAGGTGTCGTTACTCCTCCACTTATCTTAAAGTTGGTACCACAGTATATATATAAAAAATGAGCTTGAATGATGTGTGAAGGCCTTATATTCATATCAATGTATATGCATGATAAATATGAGTAATTATGCGTGCAAAAACATTGAAAAGAGCAAAAAAATAATAATTAAAAATAAAATAAAATAAAAAACATAATAAATAATAATAAACAATAAAAAAAACTTGATAAACACCACAAACACAAAAAAAAACATATTTAGCAATAAAAGAAAACAAAAAAACAAAGCTTAGTCCTAAAGTCCCCAGTGGAGTCGCCATTCTGTCGCACCCGATATCGCGGCGGCCCTAAAAAATAATTCTCGAATTATGGAAAAAGAATAGATTTCTGGCATCTGGTTCTTTTAGGGGAAAATGTCTTATTTGAGGAGTCGCCACCTAGTATTATGGTCACTAGAAACCCTAACTGGTCAACAGATATTCTATGGTTCGGGACTGGTTACGTAAAAGGGAAGATATTATCACCCCTTAAATGTTCTACCTAAGGCAAACTACATTGTTGTTTTTGTCTTAAATTGCTAAATTTTTATTGGTTTACGTTCTGATGATTTATTCACAATATTCCTGACTTTGGCGTCAGTGAATAAACTACGGATAATTCCAACTCTGGTATTGGTAACTATTACGTAGCTATAAAATAAATTTAAATCAATATTTTTTTATTCCTGACTCTAACGCTAGTGAATAAACAAATAAACTAAATTCATTTTATTACACGTTCATATATTTTATTTCTTATGTAGTTAAAAAAAAATAAGTAAATCAATGTTTTTATTCCTGACTCTGGCGTTAGTGAATAAACCAATAAAATAAATTTTATTTTTTCATACATGCACATATATTTTTTATTTTTTCTTGCTAAATAAAATAAAATATAACGAATAAAAATAATATAAATTTAAACCAGTATTTTATTCCCGACTCTGGCGTTGGTGAATAAACCAATAAATTTTTATTATTTTTATTCATGCATACACATATTTTCCTATTTTTTTTATTTTTTATTTTTTTATTTTTTTTATTTTTATTTATTTATATTTTTGGGGATGGGCCCAATTCACCCACATGGGCTGGGCCACAACACGCATGAACTAGCTTCATGCGTGCATGAACTACCTTCGCACAGTGCTGAATGCACTGAAATTTTTGAAACAAAAACGAAGAAACAGAGAAAGCCTACCTTGCTGCAGGTTGCTCCGCCGGAGTGTTAGTGTCTTAGACGAAGATCGGTGATGGCGTCCGTTGATAGGAAACTGGAATTCCTTTTTCTACCTCTGCCTTCCTACCCTCTGTTTCTTATGCTCTCGTCTGAAAAATTCTACCTGTGCTCTGTTTTTCAAACTCTCTCTATTCTCTCTCAGTCTGCTTCTGCCTTCGTTGTTTTAGGCTAGTGCTGGTGAGGGAAAGTTCGTTTCTGGTATGGGGTTCTAAAAAACACTTAAGAGTCCCTCTGGTTTCTTTGTATCGGTCTCTTTTCGGTTTTTTTCATCTCTCTCTCTCTCTCTAACCCCTGTTCTTCGGTGCTCCTTGGTTTATATAGAGCTCTGCGGGTTGGTAACGGGCGGTAGGCTGAGGGTCGGCCACCATTAAGGCGCCCATAACTGAAGCCAACGGACGACGATTACTTCTGCAACGTTTCTCCCTCCATTATTGTAGAAAATGGTCACTGGCTTAAAGGAGAAGAAGATGAACAGCGTCTTCAAAACGACGTCGTTTGGAGATAAAAGACGACCATTTTACGTTTTGACCCATGCAATTTTGAAAGTTTTGTAATTAAGCCCCTGGTTTAAACTGTAATTGGCCCCTGCATTTGTGCGCCATTTTCAATGTAGTCCTTGGATTTTAATTTCATAATTTGGACCCCAAACGTTAATATTTCTTCAATTAAGTCCCTGAATAATTTAATCCCAAGCTCAATTAAGTCTAAAACTTGTTAATTCTCCAATTAAACCCCTGATTGGATTAATTAAATTAATTCCAAGCTTAATTAAGTCTCAAAGCTTATCAATTCTCCAATTAAACCCTTGATTGGATGAATTAAATTAATTTCAAGCTTAATTAAGTCTCAAAGCTTATCAATTCTTCGATTAAACCCTTGATTGGATTAATTAAATTAATTCCAAGCTTAATTAAGTCTCAAAACTTATTTAATTCTCCAATTAAACCCTTATTTGATTAATTAAACAAGTCAAAAATTTAATTAAATCTTTAAACTTCCAATCATGTTGCCTTTAACCCAAATTTTAATTCATTCTTCATTTATTTCGTTTTTATTTTTGTTCATCATCATTATTATATATTTTTTCATCATTTTTCTTTTTTATCATTTTCAGTAAATAAAATCAAAATAAAAGAGTCAAAAATTGAGTTATGACAACACTTAGAGTTTATATTGCAGCTCATTAAAGATCCTTGCGAAACTAAAAAATAAAATTCCCAAAACAAACTCCCACATCCTTGTAGAAAAATGATCTTCGCCAAATAGAAAGTCCACAAGTTAAAAGAAAGTAAATAACAAAATTCATATAGCATGTTCTAACCTATATCACAAGTCCTTCCCAAACAGCTATTCTTCTGGTAAAGTTTCAGCTTGATCCAACGGTTAGATTTGGATTTATGCTTAATAACGTAAAAATGGACGGTTGAAATTTTACGCCAAAATCCAAATCTGACCTTGCTTGCGCTGTATCACAAGACTGAACCGTATCACTCTTTGCACACAAGTAAAATCATTGGCTTGTTAATGAAAAATACAGATCTAACCTTACCCTCTCTAGCATAAAAATTGGGATGTTTCTTTGGTTTTTCCACACAATTCTCATCACCCTTCGAAGCCTAGCAATCTACTATTCATGGTGTGTAAAAGAACATACCTGCGTGAAAGTGCATCAGCTACGATGTTCTCTTTGCCTTGCTTATACTTTATTACGTAAGAAAGGGTTCAATGAATTCAACCTATTTTGCATGTCTCCTATTCAACTTACCTTGTCCTTTCATATGTTTCAAGGACTCATGATCCGAATGGATTACGAACTCTTTTGGCCACAAGTAATGCTGTTATTTCTCAAGTGCTCTTACCAATGCATAGAGTTCTTTGTCGTAAGTGAGATAGTTCAAAGTCGCTCCACTTAACTTCTCACTGAAATACGCAATAGGTCTATGATCCTGCATCAAAACAGCACCTATTCTGATACGATCCAGGAAAGGTCAAATTCAGATTTTGACGTAAAATGTGCAACTATCCAGTTTTACGGCAACAGTCATAATTCTCAATCCGACCATTTAATCGTGCTGAAATTTTACGTGGAGTCTCCTGATATGTTATCCTACTTTGGTTAAAACTTTCAGGTCAATCTGAGTTCGGGAAGGCATCGAGACACGGGTCAACAGAGGTTGTACGAATTTTGTTATTTACTTCCTTTTGACTTGTGGACTTCCTTTTTGGCTAGGATTCTTTTCCTAAAAGGATGTGGCAGCTTATTTTGGGAATCTTGTATTTCTACAAAGATCTTTAATGGGCTACAACATAGTTTCCAAGTGTGGCAAGGAATCATAATTATTTCGGAATCCTTCTCTTACAAGGATTCCTTATTCATCCTAGCTACAAAAAGAAAAGAAAGACTTCAGAATAAATTCTACCTTCATATCAGATTTCCTAGTCTATTTGGGACTTATTAATGGTGACAAATCTGATTCTAGCAAATTTAGGATGGTAATTTTCGGATTTGTTCTTACGAGGGTTTATTTAAGTCTAGAGTGAGTATAAATAAAGGCATAACCAAATATATAAGTTAGACAATTCAGATTAATAAAACTTCTTGTTTGCCGCACTTTGTGTGTGTGTTGGTGAGATAATCTCCCTTCCATGGTTCTCTAAAGAACTGAAAAACAACTTATCGAAGAACAACTGTCTTCGTGGCGTCATCCTTATACTTCTCGTTCGCGAATCAATATTCGTTGGGTGAGGGTTTTCGTTTCCAATAGTGCTGGTGCCTAGGTACAAGTTATCTTTGTGTCACACTCCTATCAAACCTGATTTACTTGGCTTTCCGGGAATTGGTGTCTTTGCGTGTGGGTTGCGTGACCATGTGATCATGAGGTTCGCATCATATTCCCATTCCAGATGCATCACATTCTATTTCAAATGCTTTCGTAAAGTCAGGTAAAGCCAAAACAGGTGCAGAACATAATTTCTCTTTCAAAAAAACAAAAGCCAATTCTTGTTCCATCCCCTATTTAAACCCAAGTGACTTTTTAACAACTTCATTTAAGGGTGCAACTATTGTACTGAAATCTTTCACAAAACGCCTATAAAAATTAGCTAACCCATGAAAACTCCTTACCTCACTTACCGATTTAGGTGTAGGCCAATCCCGGATGGCCTTAACTTTCTCTTCATCCATCTCGATACCCTGTACAGTTATAACATAGCCAAGAAACACAATTTTCTCCATGCAAAAGGCACACTTTTTAAGATTAGCATACAATTTCTCACTACGCAACACACTAAGTACATTACGCAAATGATCAAGATGCTCGCTAAGTTCTTGCTATAGATCGGAATGTCATCAAAATACACAACCACAAACTTACCTATGAATGCACACAAGACATGATTCATTAAACGCATAAATGTACTACGTGCATTTGTAAGTCCAAACGACATTACTAATCATTCATACAAACCATGCTTAGTCTTAAATGTTGTTTTCCACTCATCACCTTCTTTCATCCTAATGTGATGTTACCCACTTTTCAAGTCAATTTTAGAGAAAATACAGGATCCATGTAACTCATCTAACATGTCATCAAGCCTAGGAATGGAGTGTCTATAATTTACCGTTATGTTGTTGATGGCTCGACAATCAACACATATCCTCCATGTTCCATCCTTCTTAGGCACAAGTAGCACGGGTACACCACACGGGCTCATACTCTCATGAATGTATCCCTTTTGATGCTCATCAACTTGCCTTTGAAGCTTGCTCGTCTCCTCGGGATTGCTTCTATAGGCTGGTCGGTTAGGAATTGAAGCTCCTGGTATGAAATCAATCTGATGCTCTATCCCCCCTCAATGGTGGTAATCTGCTAGGAGTATCGTCGGGGAATACATCATCAAACTCCTGCAACAAAGAAATAGCAACAATAGGCACAATATGATCAAGATCATTAGTATTAAAGTAAGCCTTCTTGTATACAAGTAAAATCATTGGCTTGTTAGTGAAAAATGCAGATCTGACCTCACCCTCTCTAGCAAAAAAATTAGGTTGTTTTTTTAGTTTTTCCACACAATTCTCATCACCCTTCCTGACTTTCTTCACTCTTATCTTACCTCCACTCTCGACGAGGTTTGGGTGTTCTTGAGTAGTGGTTGAATGGTCTGATTTGTTTGGAGTGTTGGCCGAATATTTGTTTGTGTTTGGGTGGGTGGCCGAATGGGTTGTAGTGGTTTGGGTTCTAGCCGAATCTGATGGTTTTCTCTCCCCTTGTTCCACACCTTGATTTTCTCTCCCCATCGCCTCATGCTCACTCTTTAGCTTTATTTGATCATAATACACCTGTTTGCGTGTAAGAGGTATAAGAGTGATGGTTTTACCATCTTTTACAATGGTATACCTATTTTTAACCCCATCATGAATTGCCTTCCTATCATATTGCCATGGTCTCCCCAACAAGATGTGACTTGCTTGCATTGGTACCACGTCGCACAGAACTTCATCAATATATTTCCCAATCAAAAATGGAACCACAACTTGTTTAGCCACTTTCACTTCACCACTATCATTTAGCCATTGCAATCTCTATGGTTTAGCATGCTTAACAGTACACAAATTCAGTTTACTAACAAGGGTGGTACTACAAACATTAACACGGCTTCCACTATCTATAATTAAACAACACACCTTGCTTTGTACATAACAACGCGTATGGAAGATGTTCTCTTTTTGTTGATTAGTTTCATCTTTCTTGGCCTGAACCTGAAGGGTTCGCCTTATAACCAAGGACTCCTCAATTGGTAATGCTAACCCATCCCCATCATATCCTCCAATGGT
The DNA here is from genome assembly GCA_019202695.1 of Populus x sibirica. Classification (NCBI taxonomy): domain Eukaryota; kingdom Viridiplantae; phylum Streptophyta; class Magnoliopsida; order Malpighiales; family Salicaceae; genus Populus; species Populus x sibirica. The sequence goes on along the minus strand of JAGMVL010001759.1, from coordinate 355,298 downwards.
GGCATGCCTTAACAATCAGATCTGTCACTTTCAGATTCTATATCACTATTATCTCTAATCACCATGATTTTCTTGTTTGGACACTCTGAAGCATAATGTCCATGTCCCCGACACACGAAACATTTAACATCACGAGTACGTTTAGGTTGAGTTTCAAATTTACCTTTGGCATCAGTATGGACATCAACTTTAGCCTTTGGTGGTTCAGTTCTAGAAGGAACAAAGGATCTTGGTCGGACAGTACCCTCTCTCTTTATATTCGGCTTCCAAGATGATGAAGAACTCGAATTAAACGCTGGCCGAGCATGTCCCTTCCTAAGTTGTCTCTCCACCTTCGTAGCCATGTGAACCATGTCCTCTAGCTCCACATAGTGCTGTAGCTAAACCACATTGGCAATGTCCCAATTCAACCCATTAAGAAATCTAACCATGATGGCTTCTCTATCATCAACAACATTGGCCCGAATCATTACTATCTCCATTTCTTTGTGATATTCATTTACTGTCTTATAACCTTGATTCAGACCTTGTAGCTTCAGATATAAGTCTCTATAATAGTGGTTTGGCACAAATCGTCTCCTCATTAAGATTTTCATCTCCCCCCAAGTCTGAATGGGTCGCTCCCCATTCCTCCTCCTACTGATCATAATCTGATCCCACCAAATCAATGCATACTCCGTAAACTCAATTATCATCAATTTCACTTTTTTTATTAAGAATAGCTATGGCAATCAAAAATCCAATGACCTTTTTCTCCCACTCCAAATAAGTCTCGGGATCGTTTTTACATTGAAAGTTAGGAATTTTCAGTTTAATGGTGTCCAAGTCTCCATCCATATCTTCATAAGTGCCCATGCCACGGAAATTCACATTCCTCCAGCCATGTTCGGTCCAGACCTGATTCCTTGGCTAGCAGATGCAAAATCATAGTCATTTTCACCCGCATTTGTGTTTTTTATACGGTTCAGCCTTGTGATATGACCCAAGTAAGGTCAGATTCGGATTTTGGCGTAAAAAGCGCAACAGTCCAGGTTTACGGCAACAGTTATAATTATCAATCCGACCAATGGATCGGGCTACAATTTTATGTGGACTCTCCAGATATGTTTTCCTACTATGGGTTAAAATTTTAGGTCAATCGGACTTCGGGAAGGTATCACAATACTGGTCAACAAAGGCTGTACGAATTTTGTTATTTACTTCCATTTGACTTGTGGACTTCCTATTTGGTTAGGATTCTTTTCCTACAAGGATGTGGCAGCTGGTTTTGAGAATTTCCTAGTTCCACTAGGATCTTTAATGAGCTGCAATATAATTTCCAAGTGTGGCAAGGATTCATTAATGTTTCAGAATCCTTTTCTTATAAGAATTCCTTATTCATCCTAGCTACACAAGGAAAGAAAAGCTACTGGTATTTAATGACAAATTAGCTATTTTATTATTTTCTTTCATGTTTGGGTAAGATTAATACTTTGTTTTTCAACTAGGATCCAAGGCTTGTTTGGATCCAAGCTACTGGTATTTAAAGTTTACGGTTTTTTGGTCAGTTTTGTGTGGACCTCATATAAGTCCATTAGGGTTAATTTTTCAAGGACTATTTAAACTCATGTAACCAAAATTTCGGTAGCCTTTCATGAATATTACTTCTGAATTTTTTTAGTTTTAACGTGTGGGAGTGATTCTTGCATTCTTCAGTTCTGAACGAAAATGAATCTGACTTATCGAAGATTAACTGGCTTCGTGGCTTCATTATACTCATTCAAATAGTGTTGGTGCCTTGGGGCAGGTTCTCATTGTGTCACACTCCTATTAGACCTTTTTCAGCTTTCTGGGATCTGATCTCAATCTTGATTGTGGGTTGCATGACCACGTGATCACGAGGTTAGCATCAGTTGGTATCAGAGCTAAGCTCCGAAACAAGGTCATATCCTTCTATTATTTTTGTTTTTTTTTGTGTTCCTTTAAGTTTTTCAGTGTTTGTGTCGTTCATCTTCTTGTTCTTTGTGTCCGTGTCATTTAAGCAAAAAAAGAGAGGTTATATTCCATCTTGTTACTATCTCTAATCATATCACTAGCCATTCTTTCCTTGTGTAGCTAGGACGAATAAGGAAATCCTTATAAGAAAAGGATTATGAAACATTAATGAGTCCTTAGCACATTTGGAAACTATGTTGTAACCCATTAAAGATCCTTGTAGAACTAGTAGATCCCCAAAACAAGCTGTCACATCCTTGTAAGAAAAGGATCCTTGCCAAAATAGGAAGTCCACATGTCAAAAGGAAGAAAATAATAAAATTTATACAGTCTGTTCTGACCTATATTGCAAGTTCTACCCGAGTTCTGATTCACTGAAAAACTTACCCCAACATAGACAAATACCTCTAGAATCTTTTGGTAAAGTTTCAGGTTGATCCAACGGTTGAATTTGGAGTTATGCTTAATAGCATAAAACTGGATGGTAGAAACTTTTACACCAAAATCTGAATCTGATCTTACTTGAATCGTATTATTCCCTCTTTCTTGAAGATGATTCATCCTCGAATCACCAACAAGTTTAATGGATAATTCATTAGCCCTATCTCCTCCGATTCGGCTTCCATGGTGATGAAGATGAAGCCAAATTGGTCCCGAAAACGTGTGCGCCCCTTTTTTTTTTTTTTTTTTTCTTTCCATCTTTGTCGCCATATAGACCATATCCTCCAACTCCAACATAATGTTGTAATTCCACCACATTCGCAATCTTCTTATTCAACCCATTAAGAAATCTAGCCATCATGGCCTCCCTATCCTCAATTACATTGCCACGAATCATCATGATCTCCATTTCATTGTAATACTCATCTACTGACTTAGAACCCCGATTTAGACTTTGTAATTTCATATACAAATCCCTATAATAATGGTTAGGCACAAATTGTCTCCTCATCAACAGTTTCATCTCCTCCTACGATGCTATTGGCCTTTATCCATTCCTCCTCCTACCAATCATAAATAGAAATCATAATTACATGTTTAAAAAAATATATTTTTATATTTTATAATTTTAAAACATTTATATTATTCTTCAAGTATCTAAACAGAAATACTCATTATTTTTTTATCAATTGTTTTTATATTTATAATTTTAAAAAATTGAAACCATCATGTATCCTAAACAAAACTTTTAATTACTTTTCTTATAATGTTTTTATTTTATAATTTTAAAACATTTAAACTACTATTAAAATATCGTAAACAGAAATCCTCATTATTTTTTTATAAATTGCTTTTATATTTTAAAATTTTAAAAATTTATATTATCCTTGAAGTATCTAAATAGAAATCCTGATTAATTATTTTTATAAATTGTTTTCATAATTTATAATTTTAAAACATTTAAACTATCATTGAAGTATCATAAAAAAAATAGTCGTTATTGTTTTTATCAATTTGCTTTATATTTATAATTTTGAAACATTTAAACTATTCATCAAGTATCCTAAAAGAAATTCTAATTATGTTTTTTTAAAAAAATTGTTTTACATTTTATAATTTTGAAATATTTAAAGTATCCTTAAATTATCATTCTAAAAAGAAATCCTAGCTATTATTTTTTATAAATTGTTTTTAAAATTTAAAATTTTAAAACATTTAAACTATTCTTTAAGTATCCTAAATAGAAATTCGAATTACTTTTTTATATACATAATTTATTTTTTATTTAAATATTTTAAAATATTTAAACAATCATTGAAGTATCCTAAATAGAAATTCTAATTATTATTTTTTAAAATTGTTTTTTATATTTTAAAAAAATTAAACTATCATTGAACTATCCTAAACAGAAATTCTAATTAATTTTTTTAAAAAATAATTTTTCTATTTTTTAATTTTGAAACATTTAAACTATCATTAAAGTATCCTAAACAGAAATCCCAATTACATTTTTTAAAAAAATATTTTTATCATTTATAATTTTAAAACATATAAACTATCCTTTAAGTATCATAAACAGAAATCATAACTACATGTTTTTTAAAAAATATTTTTATATTTTATAATTTTAAAATATTTAAACTATTTTAAAAGTATCATAATCAAAAATCCTGATTAAGTTTTTTAAAAAATTGTTTTTATAATTTATATTTTTAAAACTTTTAAATTATCCTTAAATTAGCCTAAATAGAAATCCAAATTATTTTTTTATAATTTGTATTTATATTTTATAATTTTAAAACAATTAAACTATCATTGAACTATCCTAAACAGAAATCGTAATTAATGTTTTTTTATAAATTTGTTTTATATTTTATAATTTTAAAATATTTTAACTATCCTTGAAGTATCCTAAATATAAATCCTAATTATGTTTTTATAAATTGTTTTTATATTTTATAATTTGGAAACATTTAAACTATCCTTGAAGTATACTAAATATAAATACTCCTTAATTTAATTTATCAATTTTTTTTATATTTACAATTTTAAAACATTAAAAACTTTCAACAAGTATCCTAAAAAGAAATTCTCATTATTTTAACAAATGTGTTTTATATTTTATAATTTTGAAACATTTAAAATATCCATGAAGTATATCCTGAAAAGAAATCCTAACTATTATATTTTATAAATTGTTTTTATAATTTAAAATTTTTCAACTTTTAAACTATCTTTAAAATATCTTAAACAGAAATCCTAATTATTATTTTTATAAAATGTATTTGTATTTTATAATTTTAAAACATTTAAACTATCATTGTAGTATTCTAAATATAAATCGTAATTATTTTTTTATAAATTGTTTTTATATTTTATAACTTAAAAATATTTAAACTATCATTGAAGTATCCTAAAAAGAAATCATAATTATTTTTTATAAAATGTTTTTATATTTTAAAATTTTAAAACAATTAAACTATTCTTGATAAATTTTTTTATAAATTTTTTTATAATTTAAAATTTTAAAATTTTTAAAATATCCTTGAGCTATCCTAAACAGAAATTTTAATTATTTTCTTATAAATTGTTTTTATTTTTTATAATTTTAAAACATCTATATTATCCTTTAAGCATCTAAACAGAAATCCTATTTAATTTGTTTTATAAATTTGTTTTATAATTTATAATTTATAATTTTAAAACATTTAAACTATACTTAATTTTTATAATATAAATACTCAATTTTTTTTATCAATTGTTTTTGTATTTATAATTTTAAAAAATATAAATCATTCATCAAGTATCTTAAAAAGAAATTCTAATTACTTTTCGTTTTTAATAAAAAAAATTTATATTTTATAATTTTGAAACATTTAAAGTATCCTGAAAGTATTATCCTAAATATAAATACACAATTTTTTTTATCAATGATTTTTGTATTTATAATTTTAAAAAATTGAAATCATTCATCATCTTAAAATGAAATTCTAATTAATTTTTTTTTAATAAATTTGTTTTATATTTTATAATTTTGAAACATTTAAAGTATCCTGAAAGTATTATCCTAAAAAGAAATTCTAATTATTTTTTTTGTAATTTAAAAAATTTAAACATTTAAACTACCATCCTAAAACATATAATTTAAAATTTTGAAACATCTAATTATTTTTTCTAATTATTTTTTTTGTAATTTAAAAAATTTAAACATTTTTTGAAATTATAATTAATTTTTTTATATATATAATTTTTTTTATATTTGAAAATTATAAAACATATAAATTATCATTGAAGTATCCTAAAAATAAATATTAATTATTTTTTTAAATGTTTTTTATATTTTAAAATTTTAAAACATGTAAACTATACTCGAAGTATGCTAAACAAAAATCATATTAAATTTTGTTTCAAATTGTTTTTATATTTTATAATTTAAAAACATTTGAACTATCATTTATGTGTCCTAAACAAAAATTCTAATTAATTTGTTTATAAATTATTTTTATATTTTATAATTTTAAATCATTTAAATTATCATTGAAGTGTCATAAACTGAAATTCTACTTTCTTTTTTTTATACTTGGTTTTTATATTTTATAATTTTAAAACATTTAAGCTTTAGTTGAAGTATCCTAAATAAAAATCTTAATTAAGTTGTTTATAAATTATTCTTATATTTTATAATTTTAAATTTTTTTAACTATCTTTGATATATCCTAAATATAAATCATAATTATTTTTTATAAATTATTTTTATATTTTATAATTTTAAAATAGTTAAACTATGCTTGAAGTATGCTAAATATAAATACTCGTTAATTTTTTTTATCAATTGTTTTTATTTTTATAAATTTAAAACCATTCATCTAGTATCCAAAAAATAAATTCTTATTACTTTTTTTAATAAATTTGTTTTATATTTATAATTTTAAAACAATTAAATTATGCCTGAAGTATCCTAAATATAAATACTTTATAATTGTTTTTATATTTATAAATTTAAAACCTTTAAACCATTCATCTCGTATCCAAAAAACAAATTCTAATTACTTTTTTTTAATAAATTTGTTTTATATTTTATAATTTTGAAACATTTAAAGTATTCTTGAAGTATCATCCTAAAAAGAAATCCTAATTATTATTTTTATTAATTGTTTTTATAATTTAAAATTTTTAAATTTTTAAACTATCGTTGAGCTATCCTAAACAGAAATTCTAATTATTTTTTTATAAAATATATTTATATTATGTAATTTTAAAATATTTAAACTATCATTGAAGTATTCTGAAAATAGATCCTAATTATTTTTTTACAAATTATTTTTATATTTTATAATTTTATAAGATTGAAACTATCATTTAAGTATATTAAATAGAAATCCTAATCATTTAAGTATCGTAAATGTAAATCTTAATTATTGTTTTATAAATTATTTTTATATTTTATAATTTTAAAATATTTATATTATACTTGAACTATCAAAATAGAAATACTCATTATTTTTTTATCTTGTTTTTTATTTATAATTTAAAAAACTTGAAATCGTCCTTCAAGTATCACAAACAGAAATTGTAATTATTTTTTTTATAAATTTGTTTTATATTTGATAATTTTAAAACATTTAAACTGTCACACCCGGACATTGCGACGACCGATTAAAAATTATCACTCGATTGGAAAAAAGAACAGATATCTGGTATCTTGTTCTTTTAGGGGAAAATATCTTGTTGAAGGAGTCACCACCTAGTATTATGGTCACTAGGAACCCTAATTGGTCAACATAGATTCTATGGTACGACGCTGGTTACGTAAAAGGGAAGATGCTATCACTTCCTAAGCGTTAGGGGTGAGAAAAAATCAAAAAACTAATTAAACCGAAAAAACTGAAAAAACAATAACCGAAAAAACTGAACCGTGAAAAAAAACCGATTACAATTTTGAAAAAAGTGATCGGTCCGGTTTCGGTTTTATAAGCCTGAAACTGAAAAAACCGAACCGAACCCAACCCGAAAAAAAATTTAGCCAAAACTGGTTTGAACTGGTCTTTATCCTAAAAAAACCGAATCGAAACCAGTCGGGTTTTTTATGAAGATATGGATGGGGACTTGAACACCATTAAACTGAAAAATCCAGAAACCATCAAACCACCTCGGAATCAATTAAAACTTCATATTCAGTCTATTGGGGGTGAGATCGCATCTTACATCAAATTTGGGCTTATTCTGATATTGTTTGCTTGAGGTTTTAATTTGAGGTTCAATTCTGCCGCACAAACACTACTCGTAGTGGACCATACGCATACCACCTTAGAATCAATTGAAACTTCATATTCTGTTTATTGGGGATGAGATCATATCGTATGTCAAATTTGGGCTTATTTCGATATCGTTTGCTTGAGGTTTTAATTCGAGGTTTAATTCTACCGCAGAAACATTATTCTTAGTGAACCATAAGCAAATCACCTTAGACTCAATTGAAAATCCATATTATATCTATTTAGGGTGAGTGATGCAACCATATTATTCGATAGTTTCATCCATATTTAACTAGTGTTTTGCCTATGTTTTTATATATAAAATGCCTTGATATTCTTTATTTTATGTTTTGAAGGCACTTTTGGATGAAAGATGCAAAAAGGACTAAATTAGAGATAATTGGCAGATTTGACCTCCAGTCGATGTTTTGTGCAGAGCGTGATTTCTAGAGGTTGAAATGAAGTGATTCCAGTGGCATTAAAAAGCTAACATCTATACCTTTCTGGACATCTAAGACAAGAAAATAAAATAAGGAGGAGCATGGAAATCGCAGCCTTCAAAGTCAAATCTCGCAATCTGCCAGTGTTGACCTTTGGCCATTCCGATTTGAATATCTGGAGCTATGGAAGTCCAATTGATGTAAACTCAATTTTTTTGTATTCCTCACTCAACGACCTATAAACGCTCCAAATTTCAGCAAAAAAATGATGTCATATGAGGGAGATATGATTTTGTAAAGATGACAACTGAATTCTACCAGCAAACAGGTTTCGTGAAGAAACGAGTCCAAATTATGTTCCGAAGCATCTAAACCGATATTCAAGTTTTTATTTCAGCAATTTAGCTTCTCTAAGTCAAAGCTTGAAGATTTCATGCAAGGCTATTTCTCCTTTTTTAGGAAAATAGTTATTGAAGTACTTAAATGTAAACAATCTACTTAAGGGAGGACTATTTTGTAAAATAGAGACTAGGGTTTCTAGGATATAAAAAGAATGAGAGAAGAGAAGGGGGGTAGCCAGCCAAGTGGAGAAAAACGCCCCCCTCCTCTAAGAAACTCGAAATTATGCATTCTTCCTTCTTTTTGATTAGTTGTTCAACAAACATGCAAGGCTAAACACTCTTTCTTGGTTGCAAGGACACGGAAACCTTCGGATTTCAAGAACTCGTGAGATTTATTTTACCTTTTCTTTTCAGTTTATATGATGAATATGTTTGTTCTCCTATGCTTATTTTTCCTATAATTGTTTATTTTAATTGCTAGAGCGGACTCTAAGTTATTATTGTAGACAATCTATTGCTAAGTTTGATATCAAAACCGGAGTTGTGGTTTATGAACTTGTAAAGCAACTGAGTTTAATAATTGTGGCGGATCTACGTTATTGATCTTAGGGAGAACATTCAATCAAATCAAACATAGACTCATGGACACGCTTATGTTTTCTTGATTAATCAACTTATCTAGTTCTTAAGGCCGCCATTGAATTAAATTACTAGTGCGGACACCGTGGTTGTTTGATGGTTAGGGTTAGTTATACGGTAGATCCGTTAACTAACCAATGTTAAGAAGAGATAAATATTCAGAATATAAATTGATGTTTCGTTTCCATGACCAGTTTTGATTTCTTTGGGTGGATGTGTGCTTGCAACCAAGGTTTGTTCTCTTGATAATTTTCTGATTTTATTAAAAAAAATTGATAGTTTTCTGTTTTCTTTTACTTTAGCCTAGATAACATCCAAATCCCCTCTTAAATTGCATATCATATAGCATAAAAATCTAGCTTGAATCTTACTCGTGGGATTGATCCCTTGCTTGCTCTATACTATCTTGTGTGTTGTGTGTGAAGCTAGGATAATTAATTTGTGCGACCGCGACATTGCAACAGTGAGATAGAAACATGTATAAATTGTGGTCTTATTTTGATATCATTTGCATGAGGTTTTAATTGGAGGTTCAATTTTGACCCAAACTGATCATACACGGGGTTTGGGTACCTAGAAATAATAGAACGACCTATTAACTTAGATTTGTTGTTTTCTTGGTATCCTAATACTATATATTAAATTAGAGGTCATTTGGATTGCGTTTTCTTTAGGTTCCGTAATCGGGTTTTGTCTTGTCAGAACGGGTTTGTTTTGCGTTTTCTTTCAAAACTTGTTTTGTTTCGTTGATTTTGTTCCTTCCAAGATATTATCATCATATTTGGGATATTTGGCTGTTGTTTGAGTCATTCTCATTAATTTCATATTTGTTTGTTTTCGATTAGTTCTCATCCAAACAAAAGTCGATTTGTAATTTCAAGTCTAAATCAGTGTTCTTCCTGTCGTAAACTCTATTCTTATTGTGTTTTCGTCTTCTTCTATTTTTTCTACTTGTGTCTTGTATTCAGCAAGGGAGAGGGAACGAAGGAGGATTCTAGCTCAAGGATGCTAAAAACTAAGCCATGGTTTGGGGGTTTTCGAACAAGAAGTTAATAAGTGTAGAAGATTATTCTATGATCTTCAAGATTCATGGGAACGAGGTTCGCATCAGTTGGTATCAGAGCTAGGCTCCGAAACAAGGTCATATCCTTCTGTTATTTTCGGTTTTTTTAGTGTTCCTTTAAGTTTTTCAGTGTTTGCGTTCATCTTCTTGTTCTTCGTGTCTACGTCATCTACGCAAAAAAAAAAAGAGGATTATATTTCATCTTGTTACTGTCTCTAATCATATCAGTATATTAAAAAGAAAAGAGAGAGAGAGAGAGATTAGTTGAAATTTGAAGGATCATTCATTTTTTTACCGCAGAAACACAACTCTTTGTGAACCATAAGCAAACCACCTCGGAATAAATTGAAACATTATATTCAACTTATTGGGAGTGTGATCGCATCATATGTCAAATTTGGGATTATTCTGATATTGTTTGCTTGAGGTTTTTAATTCGAGGTTCAATTCTGCCGCAGAAACACTACTCTTAGTAAACTATAAGCAAAACACCGTAGAATAAATTGAATATTCATATTCTGTGTATTGGGAATGAGATCACACCATATCTTAAATTTGGACGTATTTTGATATCGGCTTCTGGAGGTTTTAATTGGAGGTTCAATTCTGCCGCAAACTGACCATACAAGGGAAACGGGTACCTAGACATAAAAGAACGACCTATAAATTTATTTGTGTTGTGTTTTTAGTTTTATAATACTAAATATTGAGTTTGAGGTCATTTCGAGATCGTTTGGTCTAGGTTTCAATTCTGTTACGTAAAAATTACGTAATAGGTTAGATTTGCGTCAAGTTTCAAAACATGATCTTTGGTGTTTAGTTTTGTCGAAATATTTTTGTTTCTATTATATTTGGGTTATCTAGGAGTCAAGTAACTGTTTTCGCTAATATTCGCTTCTGTTTTATTTCGTGTCTTCGTTTTGTCCACAATTCGTACGAATTTGCATTGCTACTCGCAAAATCATAATCATAGTTTTCTTTTGCTTTGTTTTCAGTATATTTATTGATTCTTGAGTCTGAAAATTATAATTAGAGTGCGCTCGCGAAGGCTACTGACTTTGATTTGTTGATTTCAGTTCCTAAGGAACCAAAAGAAAGCAAGTTGTGAGGTAAAAGGCGTAGTGACCTTATTATTAGAGTGAAAAGCCTTGATTTTGTTTTTGTGGGATACACGAGAGGTGTGAGGATATACTTTGTGCTACTAACCAGATTTTACAGATTCAAAGAATGTTTGAAAACAACGAATCAGCGACACAAAACGCTGATGTAGCTTTCAAATTGCGAGCCATAGGCCAACACCTTGAGCTGTTGTCTAGAACATACAAGGATCTGAAAGATGAGGTGAATCCAATTGCGAGGAAATACGGTCCGTATGGCCGTACGGAATGCAGATCTGATTTTGAAGAGTTTGTTGACGAAAACGCAGATGCGGGTGAAGATGACAATGATTTTGCATCTGCTGGCCAAGGAATCAGGTCTGGACCGAACAGGGCTAGGAGTGATACGATCCAGGAAAGGTCAAATTCAGATTTTGATGTAAAATGTGCAACTATCTAATTTTACAGCAACAATCATAATTATCAATCCGAGTGGTGGATCGAGCTGAAAGTTTACGTGGAGTCGCCTGACATGTTGCCCTACCTTAGTTTAAAATTTCAGCTCGATCTAGCGGTTGTATTAAGAATTATGACTGTTGCCGTAAAACTGGATAGTTGCACATTTTACGTCAAAATCTGAATTTGACCTTTCCTGGATCGTATCAGCTACGAAGGTGGAGAGACAACTTTGGAAGGGACATGCTCGGCCAGCGTTTAATTCGGGTTCTTCATCATCTTGGAAGCCGAATCTAAAAAGAGAGGGTATTGTCCAGTCGAGATCCTTTGTTCCTTCTAGAACTGAACCACCAAAGGCTAAAGTTGATGTAAGGTAAATCTGAAACTCAACCTAAATGTACCCTTGATGTTAAATGTTTCAGGTGTCAAGAAAATGGACATTATGCTTCAGAGTGTCCAAACAAGAGAATCATGATGATTAGAGATAATGGTGATATGAAATCTGAAAGTGACAGATCTGATTGTGAAGGCATGCTACCATTGGATGATAGTGATGGGGATGAGTTAGCATTACCGGTTGAGGAATCCTTGGTTATAAGGCGAACACTTTTCAGGTCAAGGAAGATGAAACTAATCAACAAAGGGAGAACATCTTCTATACGCGTTGTTATGTATAAAGCAAGGTGTGTGGTTTAATTATAGATAGTAGAAGCTGTGTTAATGTTTGTAGTACCACCCTTGTTAGTAAACTGAATTTGTGTACTGTTAAAGCATGCTAAACCATATAGATTGCAATGGCTGAATGATAGTGGTGAAGTTAAAGTGACTAAACAGGTTGTGGTTCCATTTTCGATTGGAAAATATGTTGATGAAGTTCTATGTGACGTGGTACCAATGCAAGCAAGTCACATCTTGTTAGGGAGACCATGGTAATATGATAGGAAGACAATTCATGATGGGGTTAAAAATAGATATACCATTGTAAAAGATGGTAAAACTATCACTCTTGTACCTCTTACACCCAAACAGGTGTATGATGATCAAATAAAGCTAAAAAGTGAGTATGAGGCGATGGGGAGAGAAAATCAAGGTGAGGAACAAGGGGAGAGAAGACCATCAGATTCGGCTAGAACCCAAACCACTACAACCCATTCGTCCACCCATCCAAACACAAACAAATATTCGGCCAACATTCCAAACAAATCACACCATTCGACCACAACTCAAAAACACCCAAATCTGGCCGAGAGTGGAGGTAAGACAAGAGGAGTGAAGAAAGTCAGGAAGGGTGATGAGAATTGTGTGGAAAAACTAAGGAAACAACCCAATTTTTATGCTAGAGAGGGTGAGGTCGATCCGCATTTTTCACTAACAAGCCAATGATTTTACTTGTGTACAACGAGGCTTACTTTAATACTAATGATCTTGATCATATTGTGCCTAGTGTTGCTATTTCTTTGTTGCAGGAGTTTGATGATGTGTTCCCCGACGATACTCCTAGTGGATTACCACCATTGAGGGGGATAGAGCATCAGATTGATTTCGTACCCGGAGCTTTAATTCCTAACCGACCAGCCTATAGAAGCAATCCCGAGGAGACGAAGGAGCTTCAAAGGCAAGTTGATGAGCAGATGGAAAAGGGCTACATTCATGATAGTATTAGCCCGTGTGTCTTTTCCCGTGCTACTTGTGCCTAAGAAGGATGGAACATGGAGGATGTATGTTGATTGCCGAGCCATCAACAATATAACAGTAAAGTATAGACACCATGGTCCTAGGCTTGATGACATGTTAGATGAGTTACATGGATCCTGTATTTTCTCTAAAATTGACTTGAAAAGTGGGTACCATCAGATTAGGATGAAAGAAGGTGATGAGTGGAAAACAACATTTAGGACTAAGCATGGTTTGTATGAATGGTTAGTAATGCCGTTTGGACTTACAAATGCACCTAGTACGTTTATGCGTTTTATAAATCATGTGTTGCGTGCATTCATAGGTAAGTTTGTGGTTGTGTATTTTGATGACATTCTGATCTATAGCAAGAACTTAACTGAGCATGGAGAAATTGTGTGTGTTGCGTAATGTATTTAGTGTGTTGCGTAGTGAGAAATTGTATGCTAATCTTAAAAAGTGTGCCTTTTGCATGGAGAAAATTGTGTTTCTTGGTTAGGGGTGAGCAAAAAAACCAATAAACCGATAAAACAGAGAAACCGGAAAAAAAATAACGAAAAAACCGAACCAGAAAAAAAAACTGAATTAACCGATTAAAAAATCACAAAAAAATTCCGGTTCGGTTCGGTTTCGGTTTCTAAAGTCTGAAACCGATTGAACCGAACCGATTCAACCAGCCAGCACTTGAAAAAAAAACAACTATAAATACAACGTTTTCTAACCCTAAAATCACATTCAGCCATCAGCCGCCCCCCCTTCTCTGCGGATCTCTTCTCCCTTTACTCTCACTTTACTCCCTTCTCTGCATATCTCTCCTTTTACTCTCACTTTAGTCTCTAAGTAAGGAAGCCCCTTTGAAAGCATTATTCATTATCTGAGTGAATCCCGTATTGTGACAAGTTTAAAAGAAGGACTATTGAAAGCGGGGATAGCGGATTATCTTCTCGGGAAACCTAGCAAGCCATCTACTTTCTTTCCTTCACCCCTCAAGTAGTAAGGCTTTCCACCCTGTCGGTCCTAATAAAATAAAAGATCTTATCCGGCTAGCCATTAGTCGCTTTATCAAATCTTGTTTTAATTTTTCTCCCTTTACTCTCTAGTCTCTGCTTTGATTCCCTTTACTCTCCTTTGCTTTGATTTTTTCTCCCCTCCCTTTACTCTCTGTAGACCTAAAGTTATATGCGATAAAGCAAATGATATCATTGAGATACCAAGATGAAATATCACTTTAACAAGTTTCAAGGAATTATTAATGAGTTGCTTGCAATGGGTATTAACTTTGATGATGAGATACATGGATTATGGCTTCTTGAAATTTTACCAAACTATTTAGAATGTCACTGTCTAACTCAGATGTTCTAAACGAAGAGATGAGAAGAAAGACATCGGGTTCGTCTTCCTAGTCACTAATTATCGGTTTGAACCGGTTTGGAAGGAAAAAATCCAAACCGAACCGAAATTAATCGGTTTGAACCGGTTTTCGGTTTGGTTCGGTTTGGTTCAAAAAATAAAAAAAATTTCGGTGTGGTTGTTTATTTTGGTTCAAAACCGGACCGAACCAGAAATGCTCAGCCCTATTCTTGGCTATGTTGTAACTGCACAGGGTATCGAGATGGATGAGGAGAAAGTTAAAGTCATCCGGGATTGGCCTACACCCAAATCGGTAAGTGAGGTAAGGATTTTTCTTGGGTTAACTAGTTTTTACAGGCGTTTTGTGAAAGATTTCAGTACAATAGCCGCACCTTTTTTTTTTTTGGTAAGTTGACGTATGTATTAAAAGAAGAAGATACAAACATTATAAGGAGCATACCCCGCATTTACAATGATAACAAAACATAAACCAACAGATGGCTACAAGCTAGCCACCGACCATAAACCGAAACCTCACTAGATTCGTTAGGGAAACCAATACAACCAGCCTAACTATCAAATTAAGAATCTATGTTATTCACCCTCCAAGCTCGTTGGATCCTTTTGTTTTCATTTGTTGGTACGACATTCCTCATCAAATCAAGCTTATCACGAATGATACATTCGATTTGATTAAAGACCAAATTCGAAGTTCTAGACATTCCAAAGAAAGATCCTTGCATTCCGTTCTTGCCATACATGATACACTGTAGCTGCAAAACTCAATTTACGAGAAAAATTGATGAAACTCTTGCCATGCCAAGAGACAGTGGCCCATCGAATCCATTCATGTGGGATTCAAAGATCCCACCAGATCGCTTTAGTATAGGAGCATTCAAAGAACAAGTGGTTGTGATCCTCATTGTTGCGAAGACAGAGTGAGCATCTATTGGGACCATGTATACCAAACCGATGAAGTTTATCTTGAGTTGTGAGTTTCTGTTGGACAACCATCCATAGAAGAAATGAATGTCTTGGAACAAAGATTCTTGAACCACACAATGTCATGCCATTCAACCATCCGACGATGACGTCTTAGTTGTTCCCAAGCTACTTTGACCGAGAATCTATGATTTGGCGAATCCAACCAAACTATCTCATCTTTTTGCCCCATCTTAGGATTAGAATTGGAAGGAATAGCTTCTATAATGGGGTGCCAGCCAATAGCTTGGGTGGTAGGAGTTTTCCATTCGAGTTATGAATTAGCACATTCACCTTCGCGTTCTTGGCCATACCCGAATCATAGATGAATCTTTCCCCATAAGAATCAACGAGTGGGTCATGAGGATGCCAATTGTCAAACCATAGAGAGGTTGTCATTCCATCTCCTATGATGTACTTCATCTTCGGCCATGCTAAGGATCCGAGCTTTAGAATCTTTCCCCAAGCCCAAGAGCAATTCTCGTGGCGTCTTGATTGTCCAGAAATTCCTACCTCGCAACAGATTGGATCCGATCCAAGTAGACCATATTGAGCCATCTCGAGTCATTGCACAGTTCCAAATGTGTTTCAACAAAGCAATCTTGTTCCATTCTCGTTATCCTTTTTATTCCTAGCCCCCCCTCCTTTTTTGGAAGACATACCCGATCCCAAGCCACTTTAGCCCCGTAGTTCTCATATCCGAACCCGACCAAAGAAAGGATTTCATAATTTGCTCCACATTTTTAATTACTTGCCCAGGTAAGAGAAAGAGAGATGCCCAATAGACTCGTATGGAAAATAATACTGAATTAATCGGTTGTACCCGTCCCCGCATACGAGAGTGTTCTACAAGTCCAATGTCGAACTTTAGAGGTGATTCGATCCACGAGGCCCTTACAATAAACAACCTTTAGTCTCGGACGAGAGAAGAGGTACTCCCAAATATGTCATAGGGAGCTCCCCCTCTCTAAACCCAAGAATATGAATAATTTGTTCCCTCTCGCATTTAACACACCGCTCAAGAAGATGTCACTTTTGTTTGGATTTGGATACGGACCTGATAGATCTTGAAACTTTGTGAGCACAGCTTCGATCATACGAATTGAGTTTACATCCCCGTTGCTAAAAATCATCAAGTCGTCAACAAAACAAAGATGATAAATTTTGTCCTTCTTGCATCTCCAAGGGAACTTGAATTCTTGGTTGGCACTCATCTTGCGTAATAGCCCCGAAAGGATTTCCATACATAGGACAAACAAATATGGGGACAATGGATCCCCTTGTCTCACCCCTCTTCCCCCTTGAAAGTAACCCGCAAGCTCACCATTGATGTTGATAGAGAATTGACATGATGTAACACAAACCATGATCCAATCAATGACTCGTCTAGGGAATCCCATTTTTATTAACATAGCGTCAACGAAATCCCACCGCACCGAGTCATAAGCCTTCATCGATCAACTTTCATAGCACAACGAGCAGTCCCGTAGATTTATGATAGCCTTTCATTAGTTCCCGAGACAAAAGAATGTTATCACCGATTCTCCGTCCCGAGATAAAAGCAAGATCGATATGGACCAACTAAGGATGGCAAAACAACTTTGATTCTCCCAACTAGAATCTTAGCGATGCATTTGTACACCGTATTGCAGCAAGATATAGGACGAAAATCAGTCAACCTTGTAGGATTAGCAACTTTAGGAATAAGGGAAATGGATGTAGCATTCATTTCTTTAAGCATTCTACGAGTCCGAAAGAAGGATCTAACAAATGTTGATTACATCTTCCCCAACTATGTGCCACATTCTTTTGAAGAAACCCGCGTTAAAGCCATCCGGACCGGGGGCTTTGTTGTTCTTCAAACTAAACATAGCATGCTTAATCTCCTCCCTTGTTACATCTTGTGCGAGTACATGCCTTGTTGCGTTGAAGACAGTTTCAAATTAATTGCCGATTCCATCACTTCCTCGTTCAAACCCTAGGCATCTGATCCACTCCTAACACACGATGGAAGTATGCAATTACTTCGATTTGACCGCATCGTGTCCTTCGACAACCTTTCCATCCTCCCTTGTAAGTGATAGAAGCTTATTTCTATTCTGTCTTCCATTTACCGATTTGTGAAAGTAGCTAGTATTCTGATCCCCCAAGCTAAGCCATTGTATCCTTGCCTTCGTTTGAAAAAACTCTCTTCACCCGACAAGAGAAGCGTATTTACGAACAAGATCCCTTTCTCGCATGCACAAAATTGGATTCTCATGCGCCTGTATGCGAGCCCGTTGAGCCTTATCCATTTTGTTTTTTGCATCTTTAACTCTATCCGAAATGTTGGAGAAGTGAGTCATATTGAAAAGTTTCAATTCCTCGCTTTAGCTTTCTTAGTTTGCAACACAACCGATACATTGGACAACCCCCGAATTCCGATCCCATACCTTCTTCACCATGGGCATGAACTCGTCATGATCCATCCACATATCGAAGAATCTGAATGGTTTCTTTATGTTCGATCATTGCCAATAACCTTTACCACCATAGGAGAATGGTCCGACATACCCGAAGGCAAAAATCTCGCTTCGATAATGGGAAGTTCGATTCCACTTCTCATTGACAAGCACTCTATCTAGTTTCCGCATAATCGATTCTCGGGACATTGGTTCGACCAAGTATAATGCATACCCGAATACCGAAGATCATCTACTTTCGCTTCTCGAATACATGCATCCAATCTGTCCATAGTACCAGCCCACGTAGTAGACCCTCCTAACCTTGTCCGACAGGTTGCGGATAGCATTAAAGTCACCTATAAGAATCCACGGGGTTGACTCCCATCCATCACTACGACTCACTATATCGACCATAATGCCTCACGTAAGGAAGCATTATTGTCTCCATAAATAATTCAAGTATTGAAACCGATATTGGTAGCTAATATAGTGATAGAAACATGAATAGCCCGGTCCGACATTCCGAAAACATCCACCTTCACCGTATCGGCATTCCAACAAACCCAAATACGACCACGACAAGAGAAATCATAATTATACAAGAAGGACCAAGAACGCGAAAGAAGTTGAGAGACATTATCTTTATTCTTGTCTTTAACTCGAGTTTCAACCGGACCAAAAAGAGCTATCCTCTCTTGATGGATGAGCCGACGCAATTCTGAATGCTTTATAGGATCATTCAAACCTCTAATATTCCAACATCCAATAATCATAGGAAAATAGAGAGGAGTACAAACAACAACACAAAGATTACCTTGACGTGCCTCCCGGAGAGGAGCCGATTTCTTATTCTTCTTTGAGGAGGCTTTTGAACCCTTTTTCTTTTTCTCTAGAGAGTCTCTAGCCTTAATAGCTAACTCGATTAACGGTTTCCCTTTCGGTGGAATTCAGGGTTTGAGGGGTTGTCAGGATCATTGACGATAACTCCTTATCGGTTCGTTCCCCATCTGTATCACCTCCCATTGTGTCCATATCTTGATCTAAAGCAAGTACTTGCGCCCCTTGCTCCCGTTTCATGTCTTCTCGTAAACTCTTCGGGACAAGAGGAGAGGAAGGATTTTCATCTTCATGACAAGCAAGCATTGCGCATATCCGATGCCGCATGATCATTCATATTACAATCAAACATATGTATACCAGATGTTGAACAACCATTCTCATTGCAATTACCCACTTTAGATGCCAAGGAGCATTCTCCCCACTCACGTAACCCTTGTTTCGTTTACCAACTACTTGCCACCGAAACCGATTCTCGCTTATTATCCGCAGATTTAGAGTTCATAGCTCCTAGATTCCTCTTACCCTCTGCCACCACTTTAAGATTATCAATGTTATTAGTAGCACATAGCGCCGTGGTGTGTCTAAAGACATTGCAATTACTGCACTTCGACGGTATCCATTCGTAATCAGCTGAAATTGTTATGAATAACCCATTTGGACAGCGAAGATCATATTCCTTAACCAACATCTTCGAAGCATCTATCTCAACGCAAACTCTTGCGTAACTAAGCCTTTTACGCAACAATGTAGTATGATCCGCATGAAGGGGGACTCCAATAGCACTCGCTACACAGCTCAACCCCTTAATAGTCCAATACTCGAGAGGGACATTATACAGCCTAACCCATACCGGAACTCTGGCCAAATCATCTTCAAAAATTGCATGTTCTGTTGCCAACGTTTAAGCACCAAAGGCATGTTTGCCATGTGCCATGGGGCTCTTTCCAGCACATTAGTGGCATGATCGACATAATCAAAAGTGAAGATGAAGAAACCATTATCTCGAAGACAAAACTTCTGATAGACCGTAGGAGCCCCAAATTCTTTTGGCAATAGAATTAACCACGGGATACGGTAATTTCTGCCCCACAAAATGACCAACTAGGGTGGATTTTCAAAATTCACAGCCATCTTCAAACACATCAAGTGGAGGAGCTACTGTCACACGACCATCGTTATAGTAGGGGGGAGCAAAGTGCAGATTACGGATCGAACTAATGCCAAGGGTCTTGCTACCCTCATTGTCATCAACATCGAACCCTTCAAAGCATTTAAAAAATTCAATTTGGGTCTAAGTTTTAGTTGTTCTTGTTGATGAGACCCTACCTTCACCTCATCAACATTAGAACCCAACACATGGTTCATTTCTGGAACAACATTAGAAGCTTGGACAGTAGAGTGTTTCTCTATGCTAACAACAGAATTAGCTTGAAACTGAGAAATCCTCATCCCATGGCTATTCAACATATCTTGCAGTTCTAATCTTAATGTATGTCCGCACTTGTGTTGTTCAATGTTAGAGCTAACCATTGGAACATTTTCCACGAAGAACATACGAGACATTATGGTAGCATACAAATACTAGAGAGAACAAAATTCTAAGAAGATAAACCGAGTCCAAGAAGCAACCTAAGCTCGAAATAACAAGAACCTAATCTCATAAACAAGAAGATGCGATTAGTTCATGAAGGAAGAAGAGAATTACAGAATTACGAGGTCAATATCTCCCAAGTACACGATTGTAACAATGATCCATTCGGTCAAGATGTAGAGTAGGTTCCGAAGAACAACATACTCAAAAATGGTAACGATCCAACGGTGAACAAAGGAGATCAAGCTACGACAAATCACTCTGAAACTAGCAAGAAAAATGAAACTTATCCAATGAACTGTGATTTAATCTTCACATATGGCAAAGGCCTTCATGTCTATGACAGCCATAAGAGAAATCATGAAGAAAATCCATTCACTATGCTGCAACTTCACCACTTCTCCATAGTTCCGAAATTGAAAATGCGTAATAGTAGAAATATTGCGAGATCAATATCTCTTACCTCGTTGATTGGATAACAGATCCGTTCGGTCAATGTTGAGAGAGGGTTGGAAGGAACAACATAGTCAGAAATGAGAACAATCCAACGGTGGACGGAGTAGATGTAGCTCCGACAAGACCACACACTCTCTCTCTCTCTTTTTCTCTCTCTCTCTCTCTCTTTTCGAATTTTTTTTTCTATTTTGTATACAATACAATAGCTGCACCCTTGAATGAAGTTGTTAAAAAGTCAGTTGGGTTTAAATGGGGGGAGGAACAAGAATTGGCTTTTGTTCTTTTGAAAGAGAAATTATGTTATGCACCTGTTTTGACTTTACCTGACTTTACGAAAGCATTTGAAATAGAATGCGATGGGTCTGGAATGGGAATAGGTGCTGTTTTGATGCAGGATCGGAGACCTATTGTGTATTTTAGTGAGAAGTTAAGTGGAGCGACCTTGAACTATCCCACTTATGACAAAGAACTCTATGCATTGGAATGGGAATTGTCTCAGCTTTCAAATAAGACAAGAATGAGATCATTTGGACTTCTAAAACTCGAGATATGGGCTGAACACTGAACAATGTCTGGGCTGCAGGACAGATTCCGACTTCTCTGTTGTTGCTACAAGTTGAACTTGAAAACGGTCCTTTTGAATCTTAGACTCTTCATGAAAGTTTTAGGCCTATGTCTTATCTTTCTATCCATATAAACTAGACCTAAATCCAAGTTCTACAGCTTCAGTTATGATCCAATAACCGAATGGTGTTCCAATTTGAATTCAACCAAAGATCTCTTTCCCAAGCTTAGCCCACTCTTTGTCTTCTCAATTTCAGTGGTTAAACTCATCAATCAATCATTTGATTTATGTGATAGGCCTGCATTAAAAATGAATATTTACCATAAATTAAAGCTATCTTATATTATCAGACTCGTTATTATAAAATATGCTCTAGTTAAGGGGTTATTGATACTTCAAGTGCAAAATGATGATATAAAACCTTGATAAAAATACATTTTTAACTACTAATCACACCCGCCAACCAGCTTATTACTAGTCCCTAGTAATCAAAGTGTTAAAATAGAAAAACAATTTGCAAGTTCCACAAAGCGAGGCATTCATCATTCAACTTACATTAATCTATCCAAATAAACAAACACTCATTAAATTTATATATCTGCTGCATATTGTTGAAACAAGATATTAATAAACCTTCTTTTTATGTGCTCAATGTATGAAAACATAGATGATGGGGCTTTTATTGGAAGAAAACAATATTATGTTCTAATGTTTTTCTAAGGTTAACTTCCTTGGGTTGGGATTATTATCTTTTTTTTCTTTTTTTAAATATATATACATATAACTTAAAACACAATGCATCTTTAACCTATGTAACGAGCTTTTGGCTAATGACTCCCATACCAGTTGGTCTTAGGGCATTAGGTGTTGAGACACCCCTACGAGCTTAGTAACTCGGGTTGCGATATACGATACGTAGATAGTGCAATGTTTGATTCCCTTAAGCTTTTCTCCTTAACCCATGTAACAAGCACGGGCCAATAGCTCTCAAGTCGGTTGACTTTAGGGTATTAGGTGTTAAAACACCCCTTCGGGCTTAATTGCTTAGGTTAGGGAGGCTACGAAACCAAACTTATCTGTGTTTTTATTATCATCAATATTATCAAAAAAACTTTTTGCAAATTATATACTACCCCTTTTCCTTAGTTGTTTGTTACCTTTAACAAAAGAACATAAATAATGTAATAATCCAATAACAACCCACAATCATATGTTAAAGTGTGTGTGAAAATGAAGGTTTATGAGAATACTTGTTAAAGGAGTATATGAGCGTAATCAAGTGATAATAATGCGAGAGTTTGTAAACCCGAATATTTCAAAAAGTATTCTCGATAGACCTTGATAAGAATATTTATTAAGATGTGTTTAAAGAGTCAATAAAATTCCTCTTTACTTTGCCATCCTAATAACAGTTTTGTCAAATGGTTTTAATAATAGCAAAAACAGTTAGTAAGTTAGTGTTTTTTTAATGTCAACTACTACCCTCTCCTCCCAACCAAAACGAGACATTGTCCTCAATGTTCTAAGGTACAAAGGTAAAGTATAGAAGATATCACCTGAAGCAGCGACTACTAACAAGCCTGAAACACACTTAAACAAATATAAGATATAACAAAATAGAAAAATATTATGCTATTAATAAAACCAAAAGACACAAGGTTTCACAAACGAAGGCTCAAATCCAATCTAAGCTTTTACGGCTTTCCATAGTTGACAAACTTATGCGACTCATGGAGGGATCAATTACAGGGATGAAAGATTGTAGTTGGTCAATCAATTGTTCAAATGAGTAGCGAGAGATTATGATTTGTCGTGTGCAAGAGTTAGAAATTTCTATTCCACAGCTCGATCAAGAAAAGACAACAAATTATCATAAAAACCATTAACATTTAACAAACCTATAGGTTTATGGTGAATGTGCAGTTGGGCCCAAGAGGTAATATGAAAGATCTCTTCCAATGTGCCTAGACCACCTGGTATGGCAATGAAGGCGTCAACGTGGTTAAACATTGCATTCATTTGATTAGACATTGTGGAGACCCGTAGTTCTTCTCCAATTGTTTTTCCAATGATGTCCCCTTTTGCTAAAGTTTTAGGGATGACCCCCAAAACTTGACGGCGTCCTAAAAATGCGGCTATTGACACCCCTATTAACCCAAGGCTGTCTCC
Organism: Populus x sibirica; assembly: GCA_019202695.1. NCBI lineage: Eukaryota > Viridiplantae > Streptophyta > Magnoliopsida > Malpighiales > Salicaceae > Populus > Populus x sibirica. The sequence continues at coordinate 331,522 of JAGMVL010001759.1, read as the reverse complement.
CCTATACACTAAATGAATCTTTCTCTCGTGGTAGTACCTAACAAAGATGATTTGCTGATTCTAAAAATTCATTTTCTTTCCCAGGGACCACCGAAAACACAAATATTTCTTATTTGATGACTTGAGGAACCTGCCATTTCTACACACTTCTATATCTATTGAATGTATGGGTTGAGTAGAAATGAAGGGAAGATTTTATAGATGAGAAATTGAAAATGCAATCATACCACCTATATGTAGGCCACTGAGTCTCTCTCTCTCTCTCTCTCTCTTTTTATTTTCGGTCAAAACATGTGGATGTACAGGTTGTGATTGTGGCTCACATCTTCCCTTGGTTTTACGTCTAAAAACAACTTAAACGCCTTCTATGGGTCGGGGATAGGCTTCCTATCTAGTTTTCTTAAAAACTGGCAAATAGGATCTTTTTCGATCGATTCCCAAGACTTTGTCGAGCATGTTCTTTATGGAATTATGGCCATAAATCATGAATTGCACGATGCACATCTCCACTAGGATGCGTCTCAAGAGTCAATATAAGATTATCTAAAGACCCCTTACTTAGGCCATCCTTAATGAATTGTATTTTATCTTCACGGTTTACAAATACCATTCCTAAAGAACGACATGTTGCATTACAAGTCCATCGGCACATCGTGACGAGACTTTCGATCGTTTTGCACGATGTTTCTTTGCAAAAATGTTTTTACCGTTCTAGGCATGTATGAAATGAAAGAATTGAAGGACTCACCGATAATCGGACCATTGCTTCAATTAGCCAGCGAATATCTTCAGGAATTCCATGATTCATTAACAACGTTAATCTTTCACACCTAGCACGGTAAATTTTTGCAATTGCATTTGGAGGCAAAGTGGGAAAATACATTTTCAATTTTTCAAGAGTGGTGTCCATTTTCAAATGAGAATTGGAGAAGAGATGCAAAGAAAGGAGAAAGAGTAAAGAATTGCACAAATATATACACAGATATCAGTTATCATGGGAAACTAAAAGAACCAATTTAAAAGTCACAGAGTACCGTTATTCGCCATTTAACCAGGGTGAGAGAGACTAGCAGAACAAAAGTCACACAAAAAAGAAACACAAAAACAATGTGAGAAACAGAATCAATCTTTATATACGGGATCACCCAATTCAATAGAGTCATTTTCAACTAAAAAATTGTCAAAATAAACTTTCAAACGATGTCCATTAACCTTGAAAACATTGTCATTCGTTGGATTCTCGATATCACAGGCCCCATATGGATACACATGTTTCACAATAAAAGGACCGCTCCATCTTGATCTTAGTTTTCCAGGAAATAAATGGAGTTGAGAATTATAAAGCAAGACTTTTTGACCAACATTGAATGTTTTTCTCAGTATTTTCTTATCATGAAACTCTTTGATTCTTTCTTTATGAATTCTTGAATTTTCATATGCATCATTTCTTATTTCCTCAAGCTCATTTATTTGTAATTTTCGCAGTTGATTAGCATCATCAAGGTTTGAATTGAAAGCTTTAATAGCCCAATAAGCTTTATGTTCAAGTTCCACGGCAAGTGACAAGATTTTCCATAGACCAACCTATAAGGTGACATACCTAATTATGTTTTAAAAGCAAGTCGATAAGCCCAAAGTGCATCATTAAGTCTTAAAGACCAGTCCTTCCTATTAGGGTTCACTGTTTTTTCCAAGATTTGTTTCATCTCCCTATTAGCAAGTTCTACCTATCCACTTGTCTAAAGGTGATAGGGGGTGGCAACTTTGTGTGTGATTCTATATTTCTTCATTAAAGAATCAAATGGCTTATTGCAGAAATGTGTTCCACCATCACTTATCATGGCTTAAAGAAATATTTTCTTTCAAAAACTTTATCACTGTTTTGTGATGATGTTTCGACTTGGATTTGCCTCTATCCATTTTGAAACATAATCTACTGCGACTAATATGTACAAGAAACCAAATGATGGAGGAAATGGACCCATGAAATCTATACCCTAACGATCAAAGATCTCAATGACAAGAATAGGATTTAAAGGCATTATGTGATGTTTTGAAATATATCTCAACTTTTTGATAATTTTCACAAGTCTTGCGGGAATGCATGTGAGTCCTTGAATATGGTGGGCCAGTAAAATCCACTTCGTAAGATTTTTGCAGTTGTCTTTCTTGATGAGAAATGACCCCCACATGTGCCTCAGAATGACAAAGTTTAATGACACTACTTACCTCATTGTCCGAAATGCATCTTCGAAATATTTGATCAGGACAATAATTTATGTAAGTCCAAATGGCATGACTAACCATTCATACAAACCATGCGTAGTCTTAAATGCAGTTTTCCACTCATCATCCTCTTTCATTCTAATATGATGGTACCCACTTTTGAAGTCAATTTTAGAGAAAATACATGATCCATGTAACTCATCTAGCATGTTATCAAGGCTAGGAATAGGATGTCGATTACTTTATCGCTATGTTGTTGACGACATGATAATCGACACACATCCTCCATGTTCCAACCTTTTTAGGCACAAGTAACACTGGCACAACACAAGGGCTCATACTCTCACGAATGTACCCCTTCATCATGAGCTCATCTACTTGCCTTTGAAGCTCCTTCGTCTCCTCGGGTTTGCTTCTATAGGCTGGACGGTTAGGAATCGAAGCTCCGGATACCAGATCAATTTGATTTTCAATCCTCCTTAATGGTGGTAATCCATTAGGGATGTCTTCAGGGAATCATCAAACTACTGCAACAAAGAGACAACCATACTAGGAATAACAGAATCAAGATCGTTAGAGTTAAAATAAGCCTCCTTATACACAAGTAAGATCATTGGCTTGTTAGTGAAAAACGCAGATTTGATTTGAGCTTCTTTTGCATAAAAATTAGGTTGTTTCTTTAATTTTTCTACACTATTATCATCAGCATATTTCCCAATAAAAAATGGAACCACAAACTATTTAGTCACTTTCAATTCACCACTATCATTCAGCCATTGCAATCTATATGTTTTAGCATACTTAGCAGTACAAAAATTCATTTTACTAACAAGGGTGGTACCACAAACATTAACACAGCTTCCACTATCTATAATTAAACTACACACCTTGCTTTGTACATAGCAACGTGTATGAAAGATGTTCTCTGCTTGTTGATTAGTTTCATCTTCCTTGACCTGAACATGAAGTGTTCACCTTATAACTAAGGACTCCTCAACCGGTAATGCTAACTAATCCCATCACTATATCCTTTAGTGGCAGCATGCCTTCACAATTAGATTTGTCACTTTCAGATTTAATATCACCATTATCTCTAATCATCATGATTCTCTTGTTTGGATACTCTGAAGCATAATGTCCATCTCCCTGACACCTGAAAAATTTAACATCACGGGTACGTTTAGGTTGAGTTTTGGCACCAGTAGTGACATCAACTTTAGCCTTTGGTGGTTCAGCTTTGGAAGGAACAAAGGACCTCAGATGAACAGTACCCTCTCTCTTTAGATTTGGCTTCCAAGATGATGAACACGAATTAAACGTTGGCCGAACATGTCCCTTCCTAAGTTGTCTATCTACTTTCATAGCCATGTGAACCATGTCTTCTAGCTCCACATAGTGATGTAGCTCAACCACATTGGCAATGTCCTGATTCAACCCATTAAGAAATCTAGCCATGGTGGTTTCTCTATCCTCAACAACATTGGCCCGAATCATTGCTATCCCAATCTCTTTGGAGCTTCAGATATAAGTCTCTGTAATAGTGGTTTGGCACAAATCGTGATGTGCATCATGGGAATTATAATCCATCTTGTAAAGCTAAATCTAATATGCAAGAGGATTCAGATGGTCCAATGACAAGAGCAAGAGCGAAACAACTACAAAGGGCCTTGACGAGTCAAATTGGAATGATTGAAGCTGCGTCGGAATTAAAAATTAGCAATCAGTTTGAAATTAGTTCAAGGATGTTTATTTGCCTATAATTGGAACTTGGAGATGGGAAAAGCCCTTAATGGTTCTTTTGATGCTGGGCTACTTGAATTTTGATTGATATGCAAATAAGTGAAGGAATTGATGCTGTTTATGGTCAGAACAGCAAATGAATTTAAACCCGAATTTGAAGTCATCCATTGCATGTGAAAACAAGACTAATCTAAGTGGATTTCAAATTCAGAACGTGTTCTTTCTAAATTTTCCAACCATGATTGCATTCGACTTTTGTGTAAGAAGTTATAGTTGTTTTAAATTTGGTCTGTTTATGTTAGAAAGGTCAAAAAAACATGTGCTAGTTACTTTGTCTAGGTTAGTTTGTCAAAGTCTGTTTTTTGGGCTTGACTTCTGCCATGTTGAATTTTTCCTAACTTTGAAGGGACGTTCCAATTATAAATATAGTATCGAATATGTAATAAAGGATTTTTGGCCAAGATTTGAAACTTAATTCACGAATTAAGAGTTGTTCTTCCAAATTGATTTTGTAAAGAACCCTACCCGACTTATCACTCTTCAATCACAAAGAGTGTGGCGTTGAAATCCTAGATTGATCTTTGTGGCGTCCAGATCGACTTATCAAAGTATCATTCTAGTTTATCCTCCATCTTATTCACCTTAAATCACTATAATCCAACCTAAACACCAAAAGAAAGACAACACAACCATACCCATCCTTCATCCATTTTCATCGATTCATTGTTGCCGATTTTTGAATCATTCACGGCACATCATTTGGTATCGAGCATCGGTTGCGATCTAAGGCGGGGAGCCAAAAACGAGAAGAAAGGCTTGCTTGGAATTAAGGTTGATAAACTTAATTATGGCTGGAGATAAAGAAGATTTGCCAAGAGGGTTAAGTTTGGAGCAGGCACGGGTTATGGGCTTACAACGATCTCATGTTGAGATTCGGGATGAAATGATCGGAATTCGTGAACAGGTTGAATACCCTTATGCAAATTATGCAAAGAAATAATTTGCAACCCCAACGAGGCAAGCACTTAGGGTGCCACGAAATGATATTATAGAAGGCGACGAAGATCCAAATGGGGATGATGAGGCCAACGATAGGGGCGTACCAAGAAGGCGTAATTATAATCCTCCTAATGGTCTCAAACTTAAGATTCCACCATTTAGAGGAAGTAGTTCACCCGAGGAATACTTGGAGTGGATTCGGGAAGGTTGAAAAGGTGTTTGAATGGTATGAATATTCGAAGAAAAGAAGTGCAAGGTGGCAGCACTTGAGTTTACGGATTATACCCGATGTCAGCTAGCCATTTGTTGCTGGGTCGTCCATGGCAGTTTGATAAGGATGTGACCTACAATGGATGAAAGAACACTTATTCTTTTATGATGAATGGAAAGAAGGTGAACTTGTTACCATTGAGTTCTCAACAGAGTTAGAGAGGATCGATTCTGAAGCCAACAAAAGGAGGTGAAATCACGAAAGGGGTTGTTGTTAGCCAAAAAAGAAGACATCAAACAAGCATTAGCTTCGCAAGGGGCTGTTTTCATGATATGGGCAAAGCAATTACTACAAGTAGAAGGATTGGACTTACCAAGACCGATTAAGGAATTGCTTGAAGAATTTAAAGATGTGTTTCCATATGAATTACCTAAAGGGTTACCACTTATTCGTGGAATTGAGCATCAAATTAATTTGGTGCCGGGAGCTTCACTTCCTAATAGACCAAAATACATTGATTTGTTTTCTTATTTGTCCAAGTCAAATAAGGAAATCCAAGCTAATCAAGGACATCAAAGGGGGGGCAAAGAACATAAATTTTCCAAATCAGATTTTTTCTAGTTTATTTAAGACTTCTTAAGGGTGACAAATCTGATTCTAGGATATTTAGCATGATAATTTTTGGATTTTTATTATTTTTATTATTTTCTTCTTAGTGTTTGGATTATTATTACTTATTTGGGTCAATTGTAAGTGGACATCATATAAGTCCACCTAAGGGGGAGTCCATTAGGGTTTCTTTTTTTAATTTTTTTCAAAATATTTTAATTTTAAAACATTTCAACTATTCTTGAAGTATCATAAATAGAAATTCATAATTACCTTTTTAAAATTTCTTTTAAATTTTATAATTTGAAAACATTTCAACTATCATTGAAGAATCCAAAATAGAAATCCTAAATAGTTTTTTTTTTTAATTTTTTTAAAATTTTATAATTTTAAAATATTTAAACTATTCTTAAAGTATCCAAAACAGAAACCATAATTTCTTTTTTTAATTTTTTTCAAAAATTTATAATTTTAAAACTCAACTATCCTTGGAGTACCCAAAAAAAAATCCTAATAACTTTTTTACTAATTATTTTTTTAAAAATTTATTTTAAAATTTAAAATTTTAAAACCTGGAATTAAGATTCACGAATCCCAAACAGAAATGCTAATTACTTTTTTAATTTTTTTTTAAATTTTATAATTTTAAAACATTTAAACTATCCTTTAAGTACTCGAAAAAGAAATCATAATTTATTTTTTTTATTATTTTCAAAAAAAATTAATTTTAAAACATTTCAACTATCCTTGAAGTATCCTAAACAGAAATTCATAATTACTTTTTCAAAAAAAAATTAAAATTTTATAATTTTCAAATTTAAACTATCCTTAAAGAATCGAAAACAGAAATTCTAATTTTTTTAAAAAAAAATTAAATTTATTCTTTTAAAACTTTGAACTAAACTTCAAGTATCCTAAACAGAAATCTTAAATAGTTTTTTTAAAAAAATTTAAATTTTATAATTTTAAAACATTTAAACTATCCTTAAAGTACACAAAAAAGAAATCATAATTTTTTTTTTAATGTTTTTTTTTTAAATTTTAATTTTAAAACCTTTCAACAATCCTTTAAGTACCCAAAACAGGAATCCTAATTACTTTTTTTAAAAAAATTATTTTAATATTTAACATTTTAAAACATTTAAACTATCCTTAAAGAATCCAAAACAGAAATTCTTTTTTAAGTTTAAATGTTTTAAAATTATAAAATATAAAAATAATTTATAAAAACATAATTAGGATTTCTATTTAGGATACTTCAATCACAGTTTAAATGTTTTAAAATTATAAAATAAAAATACAATTTATAAAAAGAATAGTAATTTGGATTTGTTTAGGATACTTCATGTATAGTTTAATTGTTTTGAAATAATAAAATATAAAAAAACATTTTTTAAAAAAATATTAGGATTTCTGCTTAGAATACTTTAAGGACAGTTGAAGTGTTTTAAAAATTTTAAAATATAAAAAAAAATTTATAAAAAAAAATAGAATTCTGTTTAGGATACTTGACGGTTGGTTTAAATGCTTTAAAATTAAAAATATAAAAACAATTGATAAAAAAAATAATGACTATTTATGTGTAGGATACTTTAAGGATAGTTTAAATGTTTTAAAATTATGAATTATAAATATTTTTTATAAAAAACAATAATCAGGATTTTTGTTTAGATACTTCAAGGATAATATAAATGTTTTAGAATTTTAAATATAAAAAACTTTATAAAGAAATAATTAGGATTTCTATTCAGGATATGTCAATGATAGTTTAATTGTTTTAAAATTTTAAATACAAAAAAAAGTTATTAAAAAATAATTAGGATTTATGTTTATAATACTTCAATGATAGTTTAAATGTTTTAAAATTTTAAAATATTAAAACAATTCACAAAAAAATTAATTAAGATTTTTGTGTAGGATACTACAATGATAGTTTAATTGTTTTAAAATTTTAAAATATAAAGTTTTTTTATAAAAACATTTATTATGATTTCTTTTTAGTATACTTCAAAGATATTTATAAAATTATGAATTATAAAAATAATTTATAAAAATAATTAATTAGGATTTATATTTAGATACTTCAAAGGATAATATAAATGTTTTAGAATTGTAAAATATAAAAAACCTTTACGAAAAAATAATCGAGGATTTCTATTTAGGATACTTCAATGATAGTTTAATTGTTTTAAAATTATAAAATATAAATACAATTTATAAAAAAAATAATTTGAATTTCTGTTTAAGATATTTTAAGGAAAGATAAAAAGTTTTAAAATTTTAAATTATAAAAACAATTTATAAAAAAATTAATCGGGATTTCTTTAGCATACATCAAGGATAGTTTAAATATTTTAAAATTAAAAAATATAAAAATATTTTAAAAAAATATAATTATGATTTCTAATTATGATACTTCAAGGATAGTTTAAATATTTTAAAATTATAAATGATAAAAATAATTTTTTAAAAAATATAATTGGGATTTCTGTTTATGATACTTTAATGATAGTTTAAAAGTTTTAAAATTATAAATTATACAAACAATTTATAAAAAAATTTAGTTAGACTTTGTGTTTAGGATACTTCAATGATAGTTTAATTGTTTTAAAATATAAAAATAATTTATAAAAAAATAATAAGAATTTCTCTTTAGGATACTTTAAGGATAATTTAAATGTTTTAAAATTATAAAATTTAAAAACAATTTATAAAAAAATTAGTTAGACTTCCTGTTTAGGATACTTCAATGATAGTTTAATTGTTTTAAAATATAAAAATAATTTATAAAAAATAATAAGAATTTCTATTTAGGATACTTTAAGGATAGTTTAAATGTTTTAAAATTATAAAATATAAAATCAATTTATAAAAACAAGGAATTAGCATTTCTGTATAGGATACCTCAAAGATAATCTCCAAGTGTGGCAGGGATTCATTAATGTTTCAGAATTCTTTTCTTATAAGGATTCCTTATTCATCCTAGCTACACAAGAAAATGAGAGCTGGTAGTATTTAATGACAGATTGGTTGTTTTTATTATTTTCTTTCATGTTTTGGCTTAATTAAAACTTTGTTTTGAGCTAGGATCCAAGGCTTGTTTGGATTAGGTTACGGGCTTTTTAGTTTAGGGTTTTTGGGTCGGTTTTGTATGTGGGTCGGTTCAGCCCACAAGGTTAGATCCACTAGGGTTACTTTTAAGAACTATTTAAACACATGCAACCGAAATTTCGGCAGCCTTTGATGATGATTACTTCTGAATCTTTTCACTTTTAAATGAATTTGACTTATTGAAGATTAACTGGTTTCGTGGCGTCATTCTACTCATTCCAATACTGTTGGTGCCTTGGGACAGGGTTTCCATTGTGTCACACTCCCTAACGACCAGCCTATAGAAGCAATCCCGAGGAGACGAGCGAGCTTCAAAGGCAAGTTGATGAGGCGATGGAAAAGAGATACATTCGTGAGAGTATGAGCCTGTGTGCTATACCCGTGCTACTTATGCCTAAGAAGGATGGAACATGGAGGATGTGTGTTGATTGCCGAGCCATCAACAACATAACGGTAAATTATAGACACCCCATTCCTAGGATTGATGACATGTTAGATAAGTTACATGGATCCCGTATTTTCTCTAAAATTGACTTGAAAAGTGGGTACCATCAGATTAGGATGAAAGAAGGTGATGAGTGGAAAACAACATTTAAGACTAAGCATGGTTTGTATGAATGGTTAGTAGTGCCGTTTGGACTTACAAATGCACCTAGTATGTTTATGCGTTTAATGAATCATGTCTTGCGTGAATTCATAGGTAAGTTTGTGGTTGTGTATTTTGATGACATTCGATCTATAGCAAGAACTTAACTGAGCATCTTGATCATTTGCGTAATGTACTTAGTGTGTTGCGTTGTGAGAAATTGTATGCTAATCTTAAAAAGTGTGCCTTTTGCATGGAGAAAATTGTGTTTCTTGGCTATGTTGTAACCGCACGGGTATCGAGATGGATGAGGAGAAAGTTAAGGCCATCCGGATTGGCCTACACCCAAATCGGTAAGTGAGGTAAGGAGTTTTCATGGGTTAGCTAGTTTTTACAAGCATTTTGTGAAAGATTTCAGTACACCCTTGAATGAAGTTGTTAAAAAGTCAGTTGGGTTTAAATGGGGGATGGAACAAGAATTGACTTTTGTTCTTTTGAAAGAGAAATTATGTTCTGCACTTGTTTTGGCTTTACCTAACTTTAAAATAGAAAGTGATGCATCTGGAATGGGAATAGGTGCTGTTTTGATGCAGGATCGGAGAGAACGACAGCATTACTTGTGATCAAAAGAGTTCATCATCCATTCGAATCATGAGTCCTTGAAACATCTGAAAGGACAAGGTAAGTTGAATAGGAGACATGCAAAATGGGTTGAATTCATTGAAACCTTTCCTTACGTAATAAAGTATAAGCAAGGCAAAGAGAACTTCGTAGCTGATGCACTTTCACGCAGTATGTTCTTTTACACACCATGAATACTAGATTGTTAGGCTTCGAATATGTGAAGGAATTGTATGATAATGATTCGACTTTACCGAGATTTATAATGCATGTGGACATTCAACTTTTCGGTAAGTTTTATTTGATGGATGGTTATTTGTTCAAAGAGAATAGATTGTGTGTTCCCGCTAGTTCTTTGCGTGAATTGCTTGTTCGTGAAGCATATGGGGGTGGTTTAATGGGTCACTTTGGGGTTGCGAAAACCTTGGATGTATTGCATGAGCATTTCTATTGGCCAAAGATGAAAAGAGATGTGCAATGAATTTGTGAACAGTGCATTGCTTGTAGAAAGACAAAATCTAGAGTACAACCGCATGGACTATATACACCATTACCTATGCCTACTGGACCTTGGGTAGATATCTTTATGAACTTTGTTTTAGGTTTACCTAGGTCAAAGAAAGGTAGAGACTCTATTTTTGTTGTGGTTGATAGGTTTTCTAAAATGGCGCATTTCATTCCATGCAATAAAACGGATGATGCATCTCATATCGCAGACTTGTTCTTTAGGGAGATTGTACATTTGCATGGCATTCCTAAGAGTATAGTGTCAGATCGTGATGTTAAGTTCCTTAGCTACTTTTGGAAGACCTTATGGGGAAAGTTGGGAGCTAAACTCTTATTTTCGACAACTTGTCATCCTCAAACGGGATGGACAAACCGAGGTAGTGAATAGAACATTATCCCAACTTTTGCGTGCTTATAATTCAAAAGAATTTAAAAAGTTGGGAAGAATGTTTGCCTTTTGTTGAGTTTGCTTATAATAGAACTGTGCATTCAACCACGAGTTTTTCTCCTTTTGAAATTGTTTATGGTTTTAATCCATTAACTACTTGGACTTAATTCGTTTGCTTTTTGAAGAAAGGGTAAGTTTAGATGGTGAAAAGATGCCAAAGATGGTGACACAACTCCATGAGGGAGTTCGACTGCAAATAGAGAAAAAGAACAGACTTTACGCTTCTAAAGCAAATAAGGGATGTAAACTAGTTGTTTTCCAACCTGGTGATTGGGTTTGGATGCACATGTGTAAGGAACGATTTCCTAACCAAAGAAAATCAAAATTACAGCCTCGTGGTGATGGTCCATTTCAGGTTTTAGAGAGAATCAATGACAACGCATACAAAATTGACCTTCCAAATGAGTATGGTGTTAGTGTTACCTTTAATGTTGCTGATCTTACGTCGTTTGACACAGATTTTGATTCGAGGTCGAATCCTTTCGAAGAGAGAGGGGATGATGTGGACTAGACCAGAAACACTAGCAAGGACCCAATACAACCTTATTTGGGCCATGAGGTGAGGACAAAGAAAGAAAACAAAAGAATCCTACTACAACTTGGAAACGACATGGGTGGCTACCTTTTCCTTTTGTTTATAGGATTAAGGGGCTGCATGGAAGACTATAAATAAGCCTTAAATCAGTTTTGTAATATTTTACTTCCTTCTCTTCTTCTCATAGCAGAACATGGATTTAATATTAGGGGCTTTATTTTGTTTTATTAGCTATAGCCCAAGGCTTGTTTGGGCATAATTAAAACTTTGTTTTGAGTTAGGATCCAAGGCTTGTTTGGATTAAGTTATGGGCTTTTCAGTTTAGGGTTTCGGGTCAGTTTTGAGTGGACCTCATATAAGTCCACATAAGGGGTCCATTAGGGTTAATTTTTCAATAACTATTTAAACTCATTTAAGCCAAAATTTCGGCAGCTTTGATGCTTATTACTTCTGGATTTTTCAGTTTTAACATGCGAGAGTGATTCTTGCATTCTTCAGTTCTTGAACGAACTGAATCTGACTTATCGAATATTAACTGGCTTCATGGCGTCATTCTACTCAATCCAATGGTGTTGGTGCCTTGGGGCAGGTTTTCATTGTGTCACACTCCTATCAGACCTATTTCAGCTTTCCGGGATCAGATCTCAATCTTGATTGTGGGTTACGTGACCATGAGGTTCACATCCAACATCTCATGCCAGTCCTTATAAGTGACCACTATTTTCTGAATGATCTTCTTTAAGTTTTTGTTGGCGGCTTCCATAGCACCGTTCATCTTTGATCGATATGGGAATGAATTCGAGTGTTTAATTTTTTATTTTACACAAAGCTCCATTATCATTTTCCTATTAATGTTATGAGCATTATCAGTCACTATCTTTTTAGAAGATCCATTGATGCGAACCTCGTATTAAGCATCCTAGTGATACTCTTGTGAAGAAATTGAATCTGAGTTGTATTAAGCATCCTAGGCCTTATAGATTGCAATGGGTGAATGATTGTGGTGAAGTGAGGGTTACTAAGCGGGTTTTGATTGCATTTGCTATTGGGAAGTATTCGATGAGATTTTGTGTGATGTAGTCCTAATGCATGCCGGTCAGTTACTTTTGGGGCGTCCATGGCGGTTTGATCGAAAAGCGATTCATGATGGGTTTAGAAATAGGTTTCACTATTGTAAAGGATGATAAAACCATCACTCTTGTGCCTCTTTCTCCAAAACAAGTGTATGATGATCAAATGAAATTAAAAAAGGAATGTGAGGATGGGAAGAGTGAAAATTCACGTGAGGACAATGGTGAGAGAAAACCATCAGATTCGGCTAAACCTAAATCATTAATTAAACCGGTTGAGTGGAGGTAAAAACCGAGGAGTGAAGAAAGTAAGCTTGTGTGATGATAATAGTGTGGAAAAATTAAAGAAACAACCTAAGTTTTATGCAAAAGGATCTCAAATCAGATTTGTATTTTTCACTAATAAGCCAATGATCTTACTTGTGTATAAAAGGAGGCTTATTTTAACACTAACGATCTTGATTCCCGCTATTCCTAGTGTGGCTGTTTTTTTGATGCGGGAGTTTGATGATGTATTCCCTCGAAGACATCCCTAATGGATTACCACCATTAAGGGGGGATTGAACATCAAATTGATCTTGTGCCCGGAGCTTCAATTCCTAACCGTCCAGCCTATAGAAGCAACCCGAGGAGACGAAGGAGCTTCAAAGGCAAGTAGATGAGTTGATGATGAAGGGGTACATTCGTGAGAGTATGAGTCCTTGTCTTGTGCCCGGTGCTACTTGTGCATAAAAAGGATGGAACATGGAGGATGCGTGTCGATTGTCGTGCCGTCAATAACATAACGGTAAAGTATCGACATCCTATTCCTAGGCTTGATGACATGCTAGATGAGTTACATGGATCATGTATTTTCTCTAAGATTGACTTAAAAACTGGGTACCATCAAATTAGGATGAAAGAGGGTGATGAGTGGAAAACGCATTTAAGACTAAGCATAGTTTGTATGAATGGTTAGTCATGCCGTTTGGACTTACAAATGCGCCTAGCATGTTTATCTGTTTAATGAATCATGTATTGCATACGTTTATAGGTAAGTTTGTTGTTGTGTATTTTGATGACATTACAAGAACTTAAATGAGCATCTTGATCATTTGCGTACTTAGTGTGTTGCATAGTGAGCAATTATATGCTAATCTTAAGAAGTGTACTTTTTGCATAGAAACAATTGTGTTTCTTGGCTATGTCGTAAATGCGCAGGGGTATCGAGATGGACGAGGAGAAAGTCTTAGCTATCCTAGGATTGGCCTACACCAAAATCGGTAAGTGAGGTAAGGAGTTTTCATGGACTTGCTAGTTTTTATAGAAGGTTTGTGAAGGATTTTAGTACTATTGCTGCACCTTTAACCGAAATTGTGAAAAAGTCTGGTTGGATTCAAATGGAATGATGAACGGGATGAGGCTTTTAATTTGTTGAACGATAAACTTTGTTTGGCGCTGTTTTAGCTTTGCCAGACTTTACGAGAGCTTTTGAAGTTGAATGTGTGATGCGTCAGGTATTGGTATAGGAGCTGTGTTAATGCAGGACATGAGGCCCATTGCGTATTTCAGCGAAAAACTTAATGGGGCAGCCTTGAATTACGCAACCTACACGCAAAGACACAAATTCCTGGAAAGCCAAGTAAATTAGGTTTGATAGGAGTGTGACATAAAGATAACTTGTACATAGGCACCACCACTATTGAAAACGGAGACCCCCAACGAACGAATATTGATTCGCGAACAAGAAGTATAAGGATGATGCCACGAAGACAGTTGTTCTTCGATAAGTCGTTTCAGTTCTTTAGAGAACCAAGGGAGATTATCCCACAAACACACAATAAGTGCAGCAAAGAAGTTTATTGATCTGAAATTGCATAACCTTACATGTTTGGTTATGCCTTTATTTATAATGACTCACTCTAGACTTAAAGAAACCCTAATGGACCCCCCTTAGGTGGACTTATATGAAGCCTACTTACAATTGACCCAAATAAGTAATAACAACCCAAAAACTAAGAAGAAAATAATACAAATCCAAAAATTATCATGCTAAATATGCTAGAATCAGATTTGTCACCCTTAAGAAGTCTTAAATAAACTAGGACAAATCTGATTTGGAAAATTTATGTTGCTGCCCCCCTTTAATATCCTTGATTAGCTTGGATTTCCTTGTTTAACTTGGACAAATAAGAACACAAATTTCCTCCTTTGTTGCTGATTTAATTAGTTTCTTTCCTCCTTTCTTCGCATCTCTTCTCCAATTCTCATTTGAAAATGGACACCACTCTTGAAAAATTAAAAAAGTATTTTCCCACTTTGCCTCCAAATGCGATTGCAAAATTTTACCGTGCTAGGTGTGAAAGATTGAGGTTGTTAATGAATCATGGAATTCCTGAAGATATTCGCTGGTTAATTGAAGCAATGGTCCGATTATCAGGTGAGTCCTTCAATTCTTTCATTTCATACATGCCGGAACAGAAAACATTTTTGCAAAGAAACATCGTGCAAAGCGACTGAAAGTCTGTCATAGATGTGCCGAGATGGACTCGTAATGCAACATGTCGTTCTTTAGGATTGGTATCTCGTAAGCTGTGAAGATAAAATACAATTCATTAAGGATGGCCTGAGTAAGGGGTCTTTAGATAATCTTCTATTGACTCTTGAGACGCATCCTAGTGGAGATGTGCATCGTGCAATTCATGATTTATGGCCATAATTCCATAAAGAACATGCTCGACATAGTCTTGGGAATCTGACTGAAAAAGACCGTGTTTGCCAGTTTTTAAGAAAACTGGATGGGAAGCCTATCCCTGACCCATAGATGGCGTTTAAGCTGTTTTTGGACGTAAAACCAAGGGAAGATGTGAGCCACAATCACAACTACCTGTACATACACATGTTTTGACCAAAAATAAAGAGAGAGAGAGAGAGAGAGACTCCAGCTGGCCTACATATAGGTGGTATGATTGCATTTTTAATTTTTCATCTATAAAATCTTCCCTTTATTTCTACTCAGCCTATACATTCAATAGATATAGAAGTGTGTAGAAATGGTAGGTTCCTCAAGTCATCAAATAAGAAATATTTGTGTTTTCGGTGGATCCAGTCCTGGGAAAGAAAAAGAATTTTTAGAATCAGCAAATCATCTTTGTCAAGTACTAGCTGAGAGAAAGATTCATTTAGTGTATATGAGAGACAACCTTGGATTAATGGGGGTGTCAATAGATGCATTTTTAGGAGGCAGTCATGTTTTGGGGTCGTCCCCAAAGCTAAAAGCAAAAGGGGACATCATTGGAAAAACAATTAGAGAAGAACTACAGGTCTCCACAATGTCTAATCGAATGAATGCAATGTTTAACCACGCTGACGCCTTCATTGCCTTACCAGGTGGTCTGGACACATTAGAAGAGATCTTTCATATTTTCTCTTGGTCCCAACTGCACATTCACCATAAACCTATGTTTGTTAAATGTTAATGGTTTTTATGATAATTTGTTGTCTTTTCTTGATCAGGCTGAGGAACAGAAATTTCTAACATCTTCGGCACGACAAATCATAATCTCTGCTACTACTGCTGAACAATTGATTGACCAACTACAATCTTTCATCCTCGTAATTGATCCCTCCATGAGTCGCATAAATTGGTCAACTATGAAAAGCTGTAAAAGCTTAGATTGGATTTGAGCCTTCGTTTGTGAAACCTTGTGTCTTTTGGTTTTATTAATAGCATAATATTTTTCTGTTTTGTTATCTCTTATATTTGTTTAAGTGTGTTTCAGGCTTGTTAGTAGTCATTGCTTCGGTGATATCTTCTATACTTTACCTTTGTACCTTAGAACATTGAGGACAATGTCTCATTTTGGTTGGGAGGAGAGGGTAGTAGTTGACAATTATAAAAAAACTAACTTACTAACTGTTTTTGCTATTATTAAAACCATTTGACAAAACTGTTATTAGGATGGCAGCGTAAGGAGGAATTTTATTGACTCTTGAGATGCATCTTAGAAAATATTCTTATCAAAGTCTATCAGAATACTTCTTGAAATATTCAGGTTTACAAACTCTCGCATTGTTATCACTTGATTCTGCTCATATACTCCTTTAACAAGTATTCTTAAACCTTCATTTTCACACACACTTTAACATATGATTGTGGGTTGCTATTGGATTATTACATTATTTATGTTCTTTTGTTAAAGGTAACAAACAACTAAGGGAAAGGGGTAGTATATAATTTGCAAAATTTTTTTTTGATAATATTGATGATAATAAAAACACAGATAAGTTTGGTTTCGTAGCCTCCTTAACCTAAGCAATTAAGCCCGAAGGGGTGTTTTAACACCTAATACCCTAAAGTCAACTGACTTGGGAGCTATTGGCCCAAAGTGCTACTTACATGGGTTAAGGAGAAAAGCTTAAGGGAATCAAACATTGCACTATCTACGTATCGATCCGCAACCCGAGTTACTAAGCTCGTAGGGGTGTCTCAACACCTAATGCCCTAAGACCAACTGGTATGGGAGTCATTAGCCAAAAGCTCGTTACATAGGTTAAAGATGTATTGTGTTTTAAGTTATATGTATATATATTTAAAAAAAAAAGAAAAAAAAAGATAATAATCCCAACCCAAGGAAGTTAACCTTAGAAAAACATTAGAACATAATATTGTTTTCTTCCAATAAAAGCCCCATCATTAATGTTTTCATACATTGAGCACATAAAAAGAAAATCTTGTTTCAACAGTATGCAGCAGATATATAAATTTAATGAGAGTTTGTTTATTTGGATAGATTAATGGAAGTTGAATGATGAATGCCTTGCTTTGTGGAACTTGCAAATTGTTTTTCTATTTTAACACTTTGATTACTAGGGACTAGTAATAAGCTGGTTAGGGGGTGTGATTAGTACTTAAAAATCCATTTTTATCAAGGTTTTATATCATCATTTTGCACTTGAAGTATTAATAACTCCTTAACTAGAGCATGTTTTATAATAACGAGTCTGATAATATAAGATACCTTTAGTTTATAGTAAATATTCATTTTAAATGCAGGCCTATCACATAAATCAAAGGATTGATTGATGAGTTTAACCACTGAAATTGAGAAGACAAAGAGAGGGCTAAGCTTAGAAAAGATATGCTGGTTGAATTCAAATTGAAACACCATTAGGTTATTGGATCATAACTAGAGTTGTAGAACTTGGATTTAGGTCTAGTTTATATGGATAGAAAGATAAGACATAGGCCTAAAACTTTCATGAAGAGTCCAAGATTCAAAAGGACCGTTTTCAAGTTCAACTTGTAGCAACAATAGAGAAGTCGAATCTGTCCTGCAGCCCGTAAACCGTTAAGTGTTCAGCCCATATCTCAAGTTCTAGAAGTCCAAATGACCTTATTCTTGTTTTATTCGAAAGCTGAGACAATTCCCCAGAACTTTCATGAAGACTACCTGTTCAAATTCTGATGTTAGCAATGACGTTGTCTGCAGACAAGAAGATAAGGAGGGTTACCAAGTCAAGAGGTGGCCACCCACTCAACAATTAGTCATCAAATTAATAGTTCCGAATTTTAGCCTATAAAAGGAGGTATTTGCCATGTTATCAATTAGTCATCACATTTAGGCATCTTGATTTTTAGATCAAGATCATGTTCTTGCTCTCTTTCTTTATATTTTTGTAATGCTTAAGTTTTGTTTTCATTAATCTCTTGTTTATGCCTTTCATTTCCTTTATTATACTTATATAATCATGTTCTCCTCTTGTTTATCTATGTTTCTCTTATTCATAATGTTCAGCTAAGTTTATTATGTCAAGGTGAAAAGGTTACACTAATGGTGTAAGAATAAGTATAGTATAAACTCAACGTGGACTTTTAATGTTTGATACCAACATGTTTTATATTTCTTATCTTACTCACTCTTAATACCTTGCTTGTTAAATGGTTAATCTAGATTTGTGTTGAACAAACCTTGGTACAACAAATACTTGGGACTTTCATAGCCCAACTGTATGGTATAACCGACACATGTGCTATGAAAAGAACTTGATTTGTTGTTAACATAAATTAACATCATGAATACGTGACAACATTTACAAGTATTAACATTATTCGAATAAGATCACTAATGTAATCATGTTAACAATTTATAATCCGATTGGAACCTTCTTTGTGTGTGGTTTCCAGTTGAATAATAAAAAGAATTTATACTATACTTATTTGAAATACCATTAGTGGATCCTCTAACCTTGACAATTGTTTTTCTTTGTTTAAAATCCTTACATCATTATCACATCTCAAAGTTCACTTCAAATCTTTTCTTTTATTTATAATTCTATATAGTTCACCTCCCCGTGGTTCGACCCCGGTCTTGCCGGGTTATTTATTACTTCGACACTCCTGCATTTGGGATAAGACATCAATCTTTTGATCGTGTCACTTCCCTATCCTCAATCACATTGGCCCGAATCATTGCAATCTCTATTCCTTGAAATACTCATCGACGGACTTAGAACCCTGATTCAAAACTTGCAATTTCAGATACAAATCTATATAATAGTGGTCAGGCACAAATCGCCTTCTCATCAACACTTTCATCTCCTCCCACGACGCTACCGACCTCTCTCCACTCCTCCTACTAATCACATTTTGATCCTACCAAATCAGTGCATAATCCGTGAATTCGATGACTACCAGCTTCACTTTCTTTGTCTCCGAATAGATGGCAATCTAAAATCCAATCCACCTTTTTCTCCCACTCCAAATATGCCTCGGGATCGTTTTTATCTTGAAAAGAAGGTATTTTCAGTTTGATAGCATGCAAATCACCATCTAAATCAGCATTTCCCCTAACACTACGAAAGTTTTCCCTTTGGCCGAATTGGCCCCTAGTTCTATTCCCAAAATCCCTTCGGTTTCTAGGCTGCCGAAAACCTTCTCCATGGCCCATGGCCTCATCCTCAAAACCATCATCACCAATATCATCAACGTCCTCCTCAAAATCCTCATAATACCTTGGCCTTTCAGCCCTACTGCCAGTGTTTGCTTTCGGTTTAGCCCCAAGCGTCCTCACATCTTGGGTGCTTGTACCAGCGTCGTTACTATGTTTCTCCACCCTATCAAGTCTGTCACACATGTTTGCCATCACAAAATTTATCCTCTCCATCATCTGCATCATGGCTTGTATTTGGAACTTAAGTTCTCCCCCGGGATGGGGTTGATGTGTTGTTTTGATCCGACATGATAGTACCTGTAAAAATTGGTTAGTGGTAGAAAAAATATCCTCACGTCGCTCGTGTTTTGCTTAAACACTCTTACTATCCTCACACGTTCATACCTCTCATCTCACCTTCTTGCGCTTCTTGCGGAACCGAAACCAACACCATATAGAACCAACTTAGCAGCGTAATTCAAATATGTATATTCATCAAGAAGCAATAAAAACTAGAAAACAAGCAAAAACGAAATTGTGATGAAACAAAAAAAGAAAGCGAATTTAAAAAGTTAATATTGTCCAATTAAGCTAAAATTTCAGATATAGTGCTATATCAACCCAAATAGATAGAATACAAAGTTTGAGCAATTTACGATAAGGTTTGATATACTGACGCAAAAAACGTTATGAATCAGACTTGATCAGACTAAAAATTGAAAACCAAAGAAAATGATATCCAAATGACCCCAAATTTAATATATGGTAAGATTAGGACCCTAGAAATCAGAAATCCAATTTGAGCTAATTCCAAGTTGATTTGATCCAATTTTCCCTTGTTTAGTTTTCTGAGGCAGAAACCAATGAAAGTCTTTTTGAACTTTTTTTTTCTTTTTTCATTTTTTTATGCTACTGATATATTTTGGACAGTAATAGAATGAAAAAATCAATTTTTTTTATTTTTGTTTCTTGATATGCTGCAAAATCAAGAAGAAGAAGAAATTGGATACTAAGGAATTTTTTTTACGGAAACAACAAGAATGGAAATTTCAGAAGGATTAATGGAGCTAAGCTCTTATATCAAATGATGCGAACCTCGTGATTACATGGTCACGCAACCCACACGTAGAGACATCAATTCCCAGAAAGCCAAGTAAATCAGGTTTGATAGGAGTATGATATAAAGATAACTTATACCTAGACACCAACACTATTGGAAACGGAAAACCCCCACCCAACAAATATTGATTCACGAACGAGAAGTATAAGGATGACGCCACGAAGTCAGTTATTCTTCGATAAGTCGTTTTCAGTTCTCTAGAGAACCATGGAAGGGAGATTATCTCACCAACACACACACACAAAATGCGGCAAACAAGAAGTTTTATTAATTTGAATTGTCTAACTTACATGTCTGGTTATGCCTTTATATATACTTACTCTATACTTAAATAAACCCTAATGGCCCGCTTACAATTCACCCAAATAAGTAATAATAACCCAAAGACTAAGAAGAAAATAATAAAAATAATAAAAATCCAAAATTTACGATCCTAAATATGCTAGAATCAGATTTGTCACCATTAAGAAGTCTCAAATAGACTACGAAATTTGATCTCAAGGTAGAATTAATTCTGAAGTCTTCTAGCTAGGATGAATACGGAATCCTTATAAAAAAAGAATTCTGAAATATTTATGAATCCCACACTTGAAAACTATATTGCAGCCCATTAAAGATCTTTGTACTACCTCGGTTGACCTGAAATGTTAACCGAAGGTAAGACAACATGTCAGGAGACTCCACAAAAACTTTCAGCCCGATCCAACGGTCGGATTGAGAATTATGATTGTTGCCGTAAAACTGCCTAGTTGCGCATTTTACATCAAAATTCGAATTTGATCTTGCTTGGATCGTATCATTATGATCGGGCTGATAATTATGATTATTGTCGTAAAACTGCCTAGTTGCACATTTTATATCAAAATCTGAATTTGACATTGCCTGGATCGTATCACTATGCATGGGCGGTAAAGAAAGTTAATTTGGAGTATATTTTGAGTTTGGTTTGGTCCTTATTACTAGATATGGGTTTGGGTCACATGGGGTTCAAAGTTGGCTTGGGTTAGTCAAGATGTTGGGACTGGAACATATTTGTTTGAGGTTGAGTTTCTAATTCTACAAGGACTTAAATCAACAAAATATTCTTCTAAAATTCAAGAAAATTTAATTTATTATTTTTTCTATTATTTAGGAGAATATTTATCAATATAACGAGGAAGTTTCCTAGTCAACAGATATGATTTCCTAAGCTAGGAAGGATTAATTAATGATTCTCCTAATATAGTTTGGAAACAAAATTGGCTAGTATAAAAGATGACATTTTCTTCATTAATTGTTCACGTAAAACAAGGAAACCAAGCACAATAAGATAGGAAAACTTTAGAATTAATTTCACATTCATATAAGATTTCCTAGTTTATTTGGGACTTGTTAGTGGTAACAAATCTAATTCTAGTATATCTAGGATATTAGGTTATGATTTTTATTATTTTCTTCTTAGTCCTCAGTTTATTATTACTTATTTGGTTCAATTTGGTAAGTGGGCTCAAATCAGCCTATATATGGGGATCTATTAGCAAGCCCAAACCTTGATCCAAAAAAGTCTTGAATTCTAACTCGGAGAAAAAAGTATTAATTAAGCCCAAATAAATTGTTGTCTGCCTATTTTTTAAATAATAATATAAGTGCGGAAAATACACCTGAAGCAAACTCGAAAAGAAATGCATGAGCCAAATTATGAAAGACCAAAATGCCGCAAAGTTGTAGGCCGAAATAGCAATCCAAGTTTTAATTGTCAAAAACCATTAGTAGAAATATCTTTTTTGGTGTTTAAAGACTCAATTTGTTTTTTAAGGAAGGTTTAATTATGTATTTGAGGGTTTAATCACAAAGAAAATCAACTTTAGATGTCAATTTTGAAATAATTGATGTTAGAGACTTAATTGGAAGCTTGAAAAGTTTGATTTAGTTTACCACACTTGTTGTGTGTTGGTGGGATAATCTCCCCTTCCTTAGTTCTCTAAAGAATTGAAAAATGACTTATCGAAGAACAATTGACTTCGTGGTGTCATCCTTATACTTCTCGTTCGTAAATCAATATTCATTGGGTGGAGGTTTTTATTTCCAATTGAGCTAAAACTTTAGATGTAGTGCTATTTCCAATCGAATATAAATTTTGAGCAATTTATGATAAGGCTTGATATACTGACGCAAAAAACATGAGGAATTAGACGTGATTAGACCTAAAATTCAAAACCAAAGAAAACAATATCTAATTGACCCCAAAATTAATATGTTGTGCGATTAGGACCCCATTAATCGGAGTATCAAATTTGAGCTAATTCCGAATTGATTTGATCCAATTTCCCTTGTTTAGTTTTCTCGCAGGATAAACCAATAAATGTCTTTTTGAACGATTTTTTTCTTTCCTTTTCTCCTCTCTATTTTTTTTATGCTACCGATATATTTTGGACTCGTAATATGAGAATGAAATAACAACTGTTTTTTTTATATGCCGCAAATTCAAGAAGAAGAAATTTGACACTAAGGAATTTTTATAGAAACAATAAGAAACAAAAATTTTGGAAGGATACCAAATGATGCGAACCTTGTGATCACGTGGTAACGCAACCCACACGCAAAGACACCAATTCCCAGAAAGCCAACTAAATCAGGTTTGATAGTAGTGTGACACAAAGATAACTTGTACCTAGGCACCAACACTATTGGAAACTAAAACCCCTACCCAATGAATATTGATTTGCGAACGAGAAGTATATGGATGACACCACGAAGGCGCTTGTTCTTCGATAAGTCGTTTTTCAGTTCTTTAGAGAACCATGGAAGGGAGATTATTCCACCAACACACAACAAGTGCAAGCAACACAAGAAGTTTTATTAATCCGAAGTTTTACATGTCTAGTTATTCCTTTATTTATACTTACTTTTTAACAACTTCATTCAAGGGTACGTATTGTACTCGAAATCTTTCACAAAACGCTTGTAAAAACTAGCGACCCATGAAAACTCCTTACCTCACTTAGCAATTTGGGTGTAGGCCAATCCTGGATGGCCTTAACTTTCTCCTCATCCATCTCGATACCCCGTAGTTACAACATTGCCAAGAAACACAATTTTCTCCATGCAAAAGGCACACTTTTTAAGATTAGCATACAATTTCTCACTACGCAACACACTAAGTACATTACGCAAATGATCAAGATGCTCGCTTAAGTTCTTGCTATAGATCAGAATGTCATCAAAATACACAACCACAAGCTTACTTATGAATGCACGCAACACATGATTCATTAAACGCATAAACGTACTAGGTGCATTTGTAAGTCC
Source organism: Populus x sibirica (assembly GCA_019202695.1). Classification (NCBI taxonomy): domain Eukaryota; kingdom Viridiplantae; phylum Streptophyta; class Magnoliopsida; order Malpighiales; family Salicaceae; genus Populus; species Populus x sibirica. Next base: position 307,540 of record JAGMVL010001759.1, on the reverse strand, counting down.
AAACGGCATTACTAATTCATACAAACCATGCTTAGTCTTAAATGTTGTTTTCCACTCATCACCTTCTTTCATTCTAATTTGATGGTACCCGCTTTTCAAGTTGATTTTAGAGAAAATACAGGATCCATATAACTCATCTAACATGTCATTAAGCCTAGGAATGGGGTGTCTATACTTTACCGTTATGTTGTTGATGGCTTGGCAATTAACACACATCCTCCATGTTCTATCCTTCTTAGGCACAAGTAGCACGGGTACAACACACGGCTCATACTCGCACGAATGTAGCCCTTTTCCATCGGCTCATCAACTTGCCTTTGAAGCTCCTTCGTCTCCTCGGGATTGCTTCTATAGGCCGGTCAATTAGGAATTGAAGCTCCTCGGTACAAAATCAATCTCGATGCTCTATCCCCCTCAATGGTGGTAATCTTGCATATATATTGGATTTGGATCTAGATCTTCACGCATCACTCATCTCATTTTTAAACTATATGGGTATCAACTTTAAGATAAGTGGAGGAGTAACGGCACCCTAATGGTTTTAGCCTGGGTGAGGCTCGCGAAACTATCCAACTCTCGCGTGATTGTTTGCTCGACAGTGGTCGATATGCCGAACTGATATTACTGAGGGCCTCTATCTTCACGCTGCTTGTAAACCTCATATCAACCTTTCAAGGACGATCACTATATTACCCCAATGCATTTAATGACCGGAACCTACCCTTTAGGTTGATCCCCTGCGTAATTTCATTGAGATAAGCTTAAACGTGTAAGCATCCTTATTACGGGGCTTTCGGGTGACATAATGGTTGCTATTCCTAAGATAACAATTGTTGAGTATGGACTCAAGTCTCGAATCCTTGCAAATGACCGAGAGAGACTGCCCTAGACTGGATACCGCTACTCAAAGACATTAGATGCATAATAAAAGACACCAAAAATATGGTCGAAAGTTCAGATGACAAAAGGCTAAACAGATCTCCTCTTGGCATTACAATGAATATCGATCGGATCCACCACACATCCAAAGAATAACGATCATTATGTCATCCCCCAAAAGGCGAATCCATACCCCATATATTGCATTCATCTTAATGCATGTTTGAACATACACTTATGAACTCTGTCATAATACAAAGACTCTAGGCAAAATATAGGTCCCCCATTGAAACACACTTATAACACTCGACTACGAAAAAGACAAATGGAAAACGAAGAAAAAGCCCAATTGGAAGCCCAACACCGAAAAGAGATGGAAAGTCTTAGAGAACTCAAGCCGAACCTATTCTCGCAAATCCACATAATCCGGGGGCAAATGAGGTGTCTCAACGGGCTATGTATTCCTAATTTGCTCAACCAAAGATATCCCATAAGAATGTCATATACCATTGACCTTACAAAGAAGGAATCTCAAAAGAAAAAGAAGGTGAAAGAAGATGGCCTGGACAAATGGTTTGCCTCGGAACAAAGGCCGATAGCATTCGAGGGATCTAGCCTACATGACTATATAAAGGCTCTCGAGATGTGTTTGGTACCTAACGTAGTTATTTCTAAGAAGTTTAGGGTGCCAGAATTTATCAAATATACAGGAACTCAACGCCCTACAACTCATCTCAAGGCATACTGCAACAAAATGCTGAGGTAGTTTATGACGAGAAACTGTTGATTCACTTCTTTCAAGACAGCTTTGAGTGACATTGCCCTTACTTGGTATATGCGGTTGGATAATACCAAGGTAAAAAATGGAATGACTTAGTTTATGCCTTCATTAAGTAATATAAATTCAATATGGATGTGGGCCCTGATAGGTTAAGCTTGAAAAATATGGAAAAGAAAAACAAGGAGGACCATAAGAGAATACACTCAAAGGTGGCGTGAGACAGCTCCACATGGGTTGATCCTCCTTTGTTGGAAAAGGAGATGATCAATTTGTTTGTCAACACTTTCAAGGCCCCGTACTTTGAATACACGGTTGGAAGCTCGCACAACATTTTTCCGACGTGCTTGCTATAACTGAGATGATTGAACAAGCTATCCATTTAGGAAGGATTGCTGACTCGACTGAGGAGAAACATTTCACTAGAGAAAAGAAAGAAACCGAGGTTCACAATGTTAAAGGTCGTTACAAAAATGATAGAAAGAGCTACCAAAACAAAGACATCTAGAGATCACTCGTCCTGAAGACAAAGCTACAGTGTCATTAGGCCAAGACTGGTCTATGTGTGACCTCAATTGACTATTAGAAAGGTGCCCTTGTCGAGGAATTTATAGGAGAGAGATGGTTGGAAGATTCCATAAATTCCAATCGATGATCGCTAAGTGTTTAGCCCTTTTATGTGTCACCTTGCTAGTATAAGGTCTTTGTTGCTTTTTTAGGATTTCAATGAAACACTAAGAATAGTGTTTCTGCGGCAGAATTGAACCTCGAATTAAAACCTCAAGTAAACGATATCAAAATAAGCCTAAATTTTACATAGAATTCGATATCACACCCAATAAACAGAATATGAATTTTCAATTGATTCTAAGGTGGTTTGCTTATGGTTCACTAAGAGTAGTGTTTATACGGCAGAATTGAACCTCGAATTAAAACCTCAAGCAAATAATATTAGAATAAGCCCAAATTTGACATGTCATGCTACCCCCCAATAGATTGAATATAAATTTTCAATTAATTCCGAGGTGTTTTGCTTATGGTTCACCTAGAGTTGTGTTTCGCGGCAAAAATTGAATGATCCTTCAAATTTCAACTAATCCCTCTCTCTCTCTTTCTTTTTTTTCTTTTTAATATACTGATATGATTAGAGACAGTAACAAGATGAAATATAACACTTTTTTTTTTGCTTAGATGTCGCAGACATGAAGAATAAGAAGATGGACGCAAACACTGAAAAACCTAAAGGAACACTAAAAAAAAAACGAAAATAACAGAAGGATATGACCTTGTTTCGGAGCCTAGCTCTGATACCAACTGATGCGAAGCTCGTGATCATTGGTCACGCAACCCACAATCAAGATTGAGATTTGATCCCGGAAAGCTAAAATAGGTCTGATAGGAGTGTGACACAATGAAAACCTACCCCAAGGCACCAACACTATTGGATTGAGTAGAATGATGCCACAAAACCAGTTAATCTTCGATAAGTCAGATTCAGTTCGTTCAAGAACTGAAGAATGCAAGAATCACTCTCACACGTTAAAACTAAAAAATTTAGAAGTAATTATCATCAAAGCTGCCAAAAATTTGGCTTACATGAGTTTAAATAGTTCTTGAAAAATTAACCCTAATGGACCCCTTATGTGGACTTATATGAGGTCCCCTCAAAACCGACCCAAAACCCTAAACTGAAAAGCCCATAACTTAATCCAAACAAGCCTTGGATCCTAACTGAAAATAAAGTATTAAGTAAGCCCAAACAAGCCTTGGATCCTAACTGAAAACAAAGTATTAAGTAAGCTCAAACAAGCCTTGGGCTGTAGCTAACAAAATAAAATAATAAAAATAACTAATTTGTCATTAAATACCATCGACCCTTCTTTCCTTGTGTAGCTAAGATGAATAAGGAATCCTTATAAGAAAAAGATTCTGAAACATTAATGAATCCTTGCCACACTTGGAGATTATATTGCAGCTCATTAAAGATCCTTGTGGAACTAGAAAATTCCCATAACCAGCTACCACATCCTTAGTAGGAAAAGAATCCTAACCAAATAGGAAGTCCACAAGTCAAATGGAAGTAAATAACAAAATTCATACAGCCTCTTTTGACCAGTATTGTGGTGCCTTCCCAAACTTTGATTGACCTAAAATCTTAACCCATTGTAGGACAACATGTCTGGAGAGTCCACATAAAATTTTAGCTCGATCCAATGATCGGATTGAGAATTATAACTATTGCCATAAACCTGGACTGTTTCGCTTTTTACGCCAAAATCCGAATCTGACCTTACTTGGGTCGTATCACAAGGCTGAACCGTATCAGATAATCTCCCTTTCATGGTTCTCTAAAGAACTGAAAAATAACTTATCGAAGAACAACTATCTTCGTGGCGTCATCCTTATACTTCTCGTTCGCGAATCAATATTCGTTGGGTGGGGGTTTTCCGTTTCTAATAGTGCTGGTGTCTAGGTACAAGTTATCTTTGTGTCACCCTCCTATCAAACCTGATTTACTTGACTTTTTGGGAATTGGTGTGTTTGCGTGTGGGTTACGTGATCACGAGGTTCGCCTCATTTGGTATCAGAGCTTGGCTCCATGAAATTTTTGTTTCTTGTTTCTGCAAAAATTCCTTGGTTTACTTGATTTACTTGGTTTTTCCACGAATTGGGAACCTCGTGATCACGTGGTCACGCAACCAACGCGCAGAGACACCAATTCCCGGAAAGCCAAGTAAATCAAATTTGATAGGAGTGTGACACAAAGATAACTTGTACCTAGGTACCAGCACTATTGAAAACAGAAAACCCCCACCCAATGAATATTGATACGCGAACGAGAAGTATAAGGATGACATCACGAAGACAGTTGTTCTTTGATAAGTCATTTTTCAGTTCTTTAGAGAACCATGAAAGGGAGATTATCTCACCAACACACACACACAAAGTGCAGCAAACAAGAAGTTTTATTAGGATTAAATGTTTTAAATGTTTATGATTTTAAAATTAAAAAGATATAAAATTAGGATTTCAGTTTAAAATACTTTAAATGTTTTAAAATTATAAATATAAAAAAATTGATAATAAAAAAATAATCAATATTTCTGTTTAGGTTACTTCAATGATAGTTTAAATATTTTAAAATTATAAAGATATAAAAAATTTATAAAAAAATATATTAGGATTTGTATTTTGGATACTTCAATGATAGTTTAAAAGTTATAAAATTATAAAATATAAAACAAATTTATATAAAAAAAAAGTAATTAGAATTTCTGTTTAGTATACTTCAAGGATAATTTAATTTTTTTAAAATTATAAAATATAAAATCAAATTATAAAAAAAAGTAATTAGGATTTTTGTTTAGAATACTTCAAGGATAGTTTAAATGTTTTTAAATTATAATATATAAAAATATTATTCAAATTTTTTGTTTAAATACTTCAAAGATACTATAAATGTTTAAAATTCTAAAATACAAGAAATAATTATAAAAAAATAATTAGAATTTCTATTTAGGATGATACTTCAAGGATAGTTTAAATGTTTTAAAATTATAAAATATAAATAGAATTTATATATAAAAAAGTAGAATTTCTGTTTAGGATATTTCAAAGATAGTTTAAAAGTTTTAAAATTTTAAATTATAAAAACAATTTATAAAAAAAATTAATCAGGATTTCTATTTAGGATACTTGAATGATTGTTTAAATATTTTAAAATTATAAAATATAGAAACAATTTTTTAAAAAAAAACATAATTATGATTTTTGTTTATGATACTTTAAGGATAGTTTTAAAGTTAAAACATTATAAAATATAAAATAAATTTATAAGAAAAAGTAATTAAAATTTCTATTTAGTATACTTCAAGTATATAAAAAAATTGTTTTAAAAAAAATAATTAGGATTTCTGTTTAGGATGATATTTTAAGAATAGTTTAAATGTTTTAAAATTATAAAATATAAATAAAATTCATAAAAAAAACAATTTGAATTTCTGTTTAGGATATTTCAATGATAGTTTAAAAGTTTTAAATTATAAATGCAATTTATAAAAAAAAAACTGTTAGGGGGTGATAATATCTTCCCTTTTGCGTAACTAGCCCCGTACCATAGAATATCTGTTGACCAGTTAGGGTTCCTAGTAACCATAATACTAGGTGGCAACTCCTTGAACAAGACATTTTCCCCTAAAAGAACAAGATGCCACATATCTGTTCTTTTTTCCAATCGAGTGATAATTTTTAATCGGTCAACTGCGATGTCCGCGTGGGACAGAATGACGACTCCGCTGGGGACCATAGGACTAAGCTTTGCTATGTGTCTTTTTATTGCTAAACAATATTTTTCATATTGTTTTCTTTATTGTCACTATGTTGTGTTTATCAAGTTTTATTTTTATTTTATTTTTTTTTGCTCTTTTTAATGTTTTAGCATGCATAGTTTATTCATGTTTATCTTGCATATATATTGGATTTGGATCTAGGTCTTCACGCATCACTCATCTCATTTTTAAACTATATGGGTATCAACTTTAAGATAAGTGGAGGAGTAACGGCACCCTAATGGCTTTAACCTGAGTGAGGCTCGCAGACACCCGAGGCTGCACGCCAATTGATCTCAAACATGGCAGCTAACTCGAAACAGTTTGGCACCCGTGGAGACTTCTCAAACAAACGAGTAAATGAGGTAAGTATTTCTAACCTTGATAATAAAGTTAATGATCTTACTTCTCTTGTGCGTTCTTCGGCTTGTGGAAATGTATAGCAGGTGAAAGTTTGTAGCATATGTTCCTTACAAGGACATGCCTCAGATATGTGCCCAACAATGCAAGAAGATGATTACATTGAACATGCTAATGCAGTTGATGGAGTATTCAACTGACACCCAGCGTAAATATGATCCTTTTTCCAACACGTACAATCCTGGATTGAGAGATCATCCTAACTTACGCTATGAAAACCCACCTCAACAAGGCAATCAAAGCCGACAGTTCCATCCCCATGGATTTCAATCCCAACAGAATTATCAAGCAAGACAACCCCCTCCATTCACAAACTCCAATGTTATGGGGTTGTCATCTAGTGATGATCTTCGTGAGATGATGAAAACTTTGGCTTCTAACACTGTGACCTTGCAATAAAATATCATGTCTTTTCAACAGGAAACAAGGTCAAGTATTCACAACTTGGAAAAGCAAATGGGGCAAGTAGCTTCAAGTGTAGGGAATTTGGAGGCACAAATGAATGGAAAATTGCCCTCCCAAGCATTGAATCCAATAGAGAATGTTAGTGCAATCATGCTGCGAAGTGGGAAAGAACTTGAAGAGAAAAGGTCAAAACAAATTGAGATGGAGGAAGAAGAAGAGATAGAAACCGAATTGAGTACAAAGAAGGAACATCCTCCTCCTCTACAAACTGAAACATCAACCAGCACTCCAAAGGTAACTCCTCACTCAATGAATTCCAGTTTTAAAACAATTCCACCCTTTCCTTTGAGTTCTTCTAGGTCAAAGAAAGAGGACAAAGAAAAAGAGATTTTAGAGGATTTTAAGAAAGTAGAGAAAGTAGAACTCAACATTCCTTTGCTTGATGTTATCAAGCAAATTCCCAAGTATGCTAAATTCTTGAAGGAGTTGTGTACTACCAAGAGAGCTTTCAAACTAAAAGGTCATGAAATGGTAAGTATGGGTGAAGTTGTATCTGTTATTGTTCAAAAGAATATGCCTTTGAAGCAAAAAGACACAGGTGCGTTTACTATCCTATGTGTTATTGGTAATGCTAGTTTCAAAAAGGCCTTGTGCGATTTAGGTGCATCCATTAGTGTTATGCCTAAACATATTTATGATTTTCTTAATCTTGAGCCTTTGAATAAAACTAGCATTGTAATACAACTTGCGGATCGTAGTTTTGTTTACCCACTTGGTGTGATAGAAGATGTCCTAGTCAAGATTGATAGTTTGGTCATTCCATGCGACTTTTATATTCTTGATATGGAACATGATTCTTGTGATTCATCAAACAGCACTCCTATATTGTTTGGGAGACCATTCTTGAAAACTGCCAATACAAAGATTGATTGTGGTAAGGATACTTTGTCTATAGACGTAGGAGACCCGAAAAGATTGAATTTAATTTTCATAATGCATTGACATATCCTTATTGCAATGTTTATTCTATCACATGCTATGACCAAGTTGATAAGTGTGTGCAGCAAGTTTGTGATTTTGATTGTGAGGATGGATTAAGCGTAGCTTTGAGCTATGGCTATGATTTTACCAAGATAGAAGAGATGGAGAGGCATTTATGTGTTCCCCAAAACGTGCATGAATCAGCATTGACTTTGCAAGCTTTGCAAACTGTTCCCCATGATGCAGGAGTCATTCACCCCATTATGAATAGTGAATGGGTGGCGCCTATCCATTTGGTGCCCAAAAAGATTGGAATTACGTTGGAAAAAATACAAAATGATGCTTATGAGAATGCAAGGATTTACAAAGAAAAGACTAAGAGTCTCCATGACTCGAATGATTACAAGAAAAGAATTTAATGTTGGAGACAAAGTCCTTCTTTATCATTCGCGTTTGAAACTTTTTCCGGAAAGTTGCGCTCTCGTTGGATTGGATCCTTTGTTGTTTCTAATATTTTTCCTTATGGTGCAGCTTGAAATTACAAGTTTAGAAACCAACAAAGTACTCAAGGTCAATGGGCATCGCTTGAAACCTTTCTATGAAGGTTAGATGACAGAACTCACCGCCTCCCGGAGTTAGTCGAACCAATCTATGAAGAATGAGCATGCAACATGTCGAGCCAATGATATAAAACAAAAGCGCTTATTGGGAGGCAACTCAGCAAAAAAAAAAACAGATTTGCTTTCTTTTTCCCTTATTTTTTATTTTTCGCATTTTACTTTATTTTTATCATTCTCCTATATTCCTTTTATTTTATTTCAACATTGAGGACAATGTCATGTTTTAAGTGTGGGGGTATTGGGAGAATGTTGGTTTTCTTATTTTGATTTTCTTTGTTCTAAAAAAAACAAATTTCTATGTTTGATCTTTTGAACTCCTATTGGTTTATGAGAATGTGAGTATTATATATGAGAATTAATTGAGATAGATGAAGATATAAATCAAATGAAGGAGTGTGCATGCAAGTTTTAAGGTTTAATTGGTTTAGGACTTTGAGAATATGCCATGTTGACTTTATAGTGTTATACCAATGCAAGCTTTTGAGCCTTCAACATTATATTATTTGATTGTGCCTTCTTTCAATGATATGTATCTCTAGAACTTGCTTCATATCTTGTTAAGATTACATTCACATTACATATATACATGAAGATGATAAAGGCATTAGGAATTTTAACCACTTGAGCCAAATAGCCAACCTAAAGCATATTATCCTTAGTGAGCCCCTTTTGAGCTTGTTTATCTTTTCTTTGCTTTATCCATGTATAAGCCTTAACTTTTTATATGTTTTCCTTTTCCCCGGCCAAGGATTAGTAGAGCATATACTTCGATATCTCATGGAATTATGGTTGGAAATTATGTGAAAAGAAAGAAGAAGTGATGCTTGATGAAAAGATGGGCAAAGTTGCCGAAGGTAAAAAAGAAAAAAAAAGAAAAAAAGAAAAAAGAAAAAAAAAGAAAAAAAAGAAAAAAGTGTTCCTTTATGTTCTTAAGATTTTATGTTGAAAAAACTTGAAATCAAAAGAAGTTAAGCATAAGTGACTAAAGATGGAAAATTTATGTGCTTTGATGGAATATCTTGTTTGAAATATCATTTTTTAGAATGCTCTACTTTCTTTGGTTTGAACTTTTTCTTTTACTCTCTTTTACCTCACCTTAACCTTAGCCCCGTTACAACCAGAAAAATAAGACCTTTTGATTCATGCATTGTTTGTAATATGTTAGTAATGGAGATAAGATTGAAGAGCAAGCTTAAGGTAGAACATATTCATTGATTGAATTTGAGAGATTTAAACACATAAGCCTTAAACACGTGAGTGTTGGAGTGTATATCAATGAGAGGACCTATCACTTTGGCATGGCATAGATTTCATTTAAATCCCGATGATTAATTGAGTTTTTAAGTTTGCATGTAAATAAATTCATGAAAATTTATACTCTTTATCCTTCTTAATTGTGTTCTTGTTTATAATGCATATATTCTTGGATATTGATGGGAGATTAGAAGATTAGTCATAGTGATTTAATTTAATTTAACTTCAATTTGATTTTACCTATCCTTTCTCGAGGACGAGCACGAGCTAAGTGTGGGGATATTTGATGCAAACATATTATTCGATAGTTTCACCCACATTTAACTAGTGTTTTGCCTATGTTTTATATATAAAATACCTTGATATTCTTTGTTTTATGTTTTGAAGGCACTTTTGGATGAAAGATGCAAAAAGGAGTAAATTGGAGATAATTGGCAGATTTAACCTTCAGTCGATGTTTTGTGCAGAGCGTGAGTTCTAGAGGTTGAAATGAAGTGATTCCAGTGGCATTAAAAAGCTAACATCTATACCTTTCTGGAAATCTAAGGCAAGAAAATAAAATAAGGAATAGCATGGAAATTGTAGCCTTCAAAGTCAAATCTCACAATCTGCCAGTGTTGATCTTCGGCCATTCCGACTTGAATATCTAGAGCTACGGAAGTCCAATTGATGCAAACTAAATTTTTTTGGATTCCTGACTCAAAGGTCTATAAATTCTCCAAATTTCAGCAAAAAAAGATGTCATATGAGGGAGATATAATTTTGCAAAGATGACAACTAAATTCTGCCAGCAAATTTCGTGAAGAAACGAGTCCAAATTACGTTTCGAAGCATCTAAACCGATATCCAAGTTTTTATTTCAGCAGTTTAGCTTCTCTAAGTCAAAGCTTGAAGATTTCATGCAAGGCTATTTCTTCTTTTTTAGGAAAATAGTTATTGAAGTACTTAAATGTAAACAGTCTACTTAAGGGAGGACTATTTTGTAAAATAGAGACTAGGGTTTCCTAGGATATAAAAAGAATGAGAGAAGAGAAGGGGGGTAGCCGACAAGAGGAGAAAAACGCCCCCCTCCTCTAAGAAACTCGAAATTATGCATTCTTCCTTCTTTTTGATTAGTTGTTCAACAAACATGCAAGGCTAAACACTTTTTCTTGGTTGCAAGGACACGGAAACCTTCGGATTTCAAGAACTGTGAGATTTATTTTACCTTTTCTTTTCAGTTTATATGATGAATATGTTTGTTCTCCTATGCTTATTTTTCCTATGATTGTTTATTTTAATTGCTAGAGCAGACTCTAAGTTATTATTGTAGACAATCTATTGCTAAGTTTGATATCAATACCGGAGTTGTGGTATATGAACTTGTGAAGCAACCGAGTTTAATAATTGTGGCGGATCTACGTTATTGATCTTAGGGAGAACATTCAATCAAATCAAACATAGACTACGGACAGTTATGTTTTCTTGATTAATCAACTTATCTAGTTCTTAAGGTTACCATTGAATTAAATTACTAATGCGAACACTGTGGTTGTTTGATGGTTAGGGTTAGTTATACGGTGGATCCGTTAACTAACCAATGTTAAGAAGAGATAAATATTCAAAATATAAATTAATGTTTCGTTTCCATGATCGATTCCGATTTCGTAGGTGGATGTGTGCTTGCAACCAAGGTTTGTTCTCTTGATAATTTTTTGATTCTATTAAATTTTGTTTGATAGTTTTCTCGCTTTTGCTTTAGCCTAGATAACGTCCAAACCCCCCCTTAAATTGCATATCATATAGCATAAAAATCGACTTGAATCTTCCTCGTGGGATCGACCCCTTGCTTGCTCTATACTATCTTGTGTGTTGTGTTTGAAGCTAGGGTAATTAATTTGTGCAACCGCGACATCGCAACAGTGAGATAGAAACATGTATAAATTGTGGTCTTATTTTGATATCATTTGCATGAGGTTTTAATTGGAGGTTCAATTTGCCCCAAACTGACCATACACGGGGGTTTGGGTACCTAGAAATAATAGAACAACCTATAAACTTAGACTTGTTGTTTTCTTGGTATCCTAATACTATATGAAATTAGAGGTCATTTGGATTGCGTTTTCTTTAGGTTCCAGAATCGGGTTTTGTCTTGCTGTAACGGGTTCATTTTGCGTTGTCTTTCAAAACTTGTTTTGTTTCGTTGATTTTGTTCCTTCCAGGATATTATCATCATATTTGGGATATTTGGCTGTTGTTTGAGTCATTCTCATCAATTTCATATTTGTTTGTTTTCGATTCGTTCTATCCAAACAAAAGTCGGATTTGTAATTTCAAGTCTAAATCAGTGTTCTTCCTATTGTAAACTCTTTTCTTATTGTGTCTTTGTCTTCTTCTATTTTTCCTACTTGTGAGTATTCAGCAAGGGAGAGGGAACGAAGGAGGATTCTAGCTCAAGGATGCGAAAAACTAAGCCATGGTTTAGGGGTTTTCACACAAGAAGTTAATAAGTGTAGAAGATTATTCTATGATCTTCAAGATTCATGGGAAAAGGAGATACAGTGCTAAAAAAATGAAAGACGAAGGAGAGTCACTGTTGTTATCATTCAAAAGCATGTACGCAAGTGGTTAGTACTTGCGTGCTTCTTTGAAATTCTTGGCGATCACTACTTCCATACAATGTTGTTGGAGAAAGGTGTTAGCAATAAGGGAATTCCGAAGGCTTAAACAAGAGGCTAATAAAGTCGCTATTGATCCTATTTAAGATTCGAGGGCCAATCTTCTTGAAGAGGGAGGGAATGATACGGTTCAGCCTTCTGATACGAACCAAGCAAGGTCAGATTCGGATTTTGGTATAAAAGTTTCTACCGTTTAGTTTTACGCTATTGAGCATAACATCAAATTCAACCGTTGGATCGAGCTGAAACTTTACCAGAAGATTCCAGAGGTGTTTGTCTCTGTTGGGGTACATTTTCAGGAGAATCCACAATCGGAAAGGACTTGCAATATAGGTCCAAACAAAGGCTATACGAATTCCGTTATTTACTTCCTTTTGACTTGTTGACTTCCTATTTGGCAAGGATCCTTTTCCTACAAGGATGTGGGAGCTTGTTTTGGGAATTTCATAGTTCCATAAGGATCTTTAATGAGCTGCAATATAATCTCCAAGTATGGAAAGGATTCATTAATGTTTCGTAATCCTTTTCTTTTAAGGAAAGAAGGGTTGGTGGTATTTAATGACAAGTTAGTTATTTTTATTATTTTCTTTCATGTTTGGGCTTAATTAATACTTTGTTTTCAGTTAGGATCCAATGCTTGTTTGGATTAAGTTATGGGCTTTTCAGGTTTAGGGTTTTGCGTCGCTTTTGAGTAGACCTCATATAAGTCCACATAAGGGGTCCATTAGGGTTAATTTTTCAAGAACTATTTAAACTCATGTAAGCCAAATTCTGAATTTTTCATTTTTAACGTGTGAGAGTGATTCTTGCATTCTTCAGTTCTTGAAAGAACTGAACTGATTTATCGAAGATTAACTGGCTTCGTGGCGTCATTCTACTCAATCCAATAGTGTTGGTGCCTAGGGGCAGGTTTTCATTGTGTCACACTCCTATCAGACCTATTTTGGCTTTCTAGGATCGAATCTCAATCTTGATTGTGGGTTGCGTGATCACGGGGTTTGCATCAGTTAGTATCAGAGCTAGGCTCCGAAACAAGGTCATATCTTTCTGTTATTTTCGGTTTTTTTAGTGTTCCTTTAAGTTTTTAAGTGTTTGCCCCCACTCCCGGTCAGATTTGGGTGTTTTTGAGTAGTGGTCGATGTAATAACCCAATTCTGGGTTATTCCCCAAAAATTCATTCATTTATTTATTTCAAAATAAAAATCTAAAAATAAAATAATGGCTGGCAACGTGGAGAAAGCAGACCAGGAAATCAAGTTGCAATTTTGGAGGAAATTCAAGGCCTAATTGTACCCCATTATGCCCAAGAATGAAGGAAAAAATGCAAATTCAAGGTCAAATTAAATGATTATTGGACGAATTTGCATAAAAATTAAGCCCAATGACATAATTTAATTTTTAATAGGCCAATTTGATTTAATCATGGGCCAAATTAAATTTTAATTATGTTTAAGAATTAATTTGGGTCCAATTGAAGGATTTAATTAAGTGCAAGGACTTAATTATACTTTAAATGGGTCAAATTAATTTTATTTGGGGCTTAATTGCTGAAAAATTAAGTTTAGGGGCCTAATTTGGGCTTAATTGAGAAGATTGGAATTTTAAGAGACCAAATTTAATTTTTACCAAGTTATTTGTTGAAATTAGGGGCCAAATTGCAAGAAAATTGAAGTTTTGGGGTCAATTAGGGGTTAAATTAAAGAAATTCATAGCCAGGGACCAATTTGCAAAAAGCATCGGACTATAGGGGCCTAATTGACAAAAATCGGGGACTAAATTGAAGAAATTGAAAGTTTAATGGTCAATTAGGGGTTAAATTGCAAAAATCCGAGATCAAGGACTAATGTGTAAAAGGCGCGTAAATCAAGGGTTCCAATTAAAATTCGGCAATGGTGTAATTGCATTAAATCAAAAGTTTAGGTCAATTAGGGGTACAATTACATAAAAGTGATTGAGGACTGCTGTGAACTTCGGAGAGATCCCTATTTAAAACCTAAAATGACGCCGTTTTGAGTTTTTTTTTTTAAAAGGAACCCGACGACGCGTCGTCCGGTCACTATTCATTATCTTCCTTATTTTTCTGAAAAATCTGGTCCAGTCACCTCCTTTGCAGGTGCATTTAACGCACTTCACGTCCACCAAATTTGCCAAACCATGCACGAAACTGATCACCAGACATCCCTCTACGTCTGGGTATGGTCGTCACCGGCTCCTTGGCACATAAACGGACGTGGCACCACTCCAAAGAGGCCACCTCAGGCGGCTCGTAGCCGCAAATTGACAAGGCACCATGCCTATTTTGAACTAACTACCGGGATCCTTCCCAATTGAATCAAGGGCTGGAATTTGTTCCCCTGTGAAGATAAGATTACCCCACCCCTATAAATAGGAGCAGATTTCACATGGGGGGGGGAGAAAATCAAACTCAAAGTTGGCCGAAAACCAGCCTTCCCTACTCATTTTTCCTCCAACCGATCCTTTCTCTGCTTTCTCTCTCCACCGTGGCCTTCAGCCACCACCATCTTCATCACCCATCTTCTCACCATCATCCCCACCTCCAGTAGCCATCAAACCATCTCACGTGGTGGTTGCACCACTTCTCTCTCTCTCCTCTGTAAAAATCCCCCTTCTCTGCCACTGTGATCTCGGTAGCATCGGCAACAGCAGAAGTAGCGGCCACCACCTTGCCCAGAAGCTCTTCTCCTTCCCAAAGGCAGCCAGGGTAGCAGCTTTCTCCTCAGCCACTCCAAAAACTCCAACCGCGAGCTTCCCTTCTCCTTCGCAGGCCTCTGTTTCTTCTTCTTCTTCCAGCGGCGACCAGAGCCAGCCACCGGCCTCACCACCCCAGCGACACCGTGCGCTACCAGTCAGGCCACCGGCTCCCTCAACGCTAGGTAAGCCTCCCTCCTCTCTTCTTATTCTTCTCCCTCTCTGCCATTGCACTATCTCATGCAACTTAGTCACTGGGTTGCCAGTGACTAAGTGGCTTTGGGCTGGACCTGTCCTGGCCCAACCCGTCCCCAAATTTAAAAAAACAATATGTTGGGCCGAGTTCGGCCCAACCTTTTTGGGCCAATGCCAACCCACCTATTTTTGGGCATGTGCTTGGCCCAGCCCACATGTTTAAACAATATTTAATTAATTAACATATATGTATATATAATGTTATCTATAATTAAAAAAAAATTCAAAAATCCTTTCAAAAAATTTGTGATTTTCTCAAATATTTTTCTACCAATTTTGCATAATATCGGGTTGTATATTTACATTGTAAAATACAACTCCGGTATTAAAATACCCGGTTTTCTCCGAAATCTTTCAAAAAAAATAAAATTTCAAAACATTTTCAAAAAGAAAAAATATTTTATTGCATACGGCCAAATCCTAAATTTTTTTCAAGCATATCTTCATAAAAACGAAAATTGCATCTTTTTCATGTTTAAAAAAAATCAAAAATGGATATCCTAACCAGTTTATGATTATCCTTTAGGATTCGGCCAACATGTCAAAAATCTTTTTCCAACCCTTTTTGTTTTTGGGTCTAAATGTAGACTTTAATATTTATGGGTGTAAAATTACACGATAAAGTACACCCTACGGTATTAAAGATACAAGGTGTAAATAAATGCAAAGCTAAAATTCAGACTTTAGAACGGTTAGGATTTAACCAGATAAGGTAGAGACTCCCTCATGAAGGGAGATCTCGCCTTGAACCTTAGAAAAGACCAACGAATAGAAACTCGACCTAGAAAAACAATCAAACAATAATGCAGCTTACCTTAGGTAGGGTGCACTGGGGGTGATGCGTCTTCCCCTTGCACAACCAGTCCCTTACCCAGACTCTCACAGACCATAGGTTTCTAGTGACCGTAATACTAGGTGGCGACTCCTGAACCTTAATCATAATTTTATGATTAAATACAAAAAATCTTCCCAACACACAACACCCCTCATCAGGAGGCACGATAGGAGCCTCCGCTGTCGCCAGACGACGTCGGGCGCCCCGCGACAGTCGAAATTTCTGATTTGTTTGGTTCCTTGTGTAGCTACAATGAATAAGGAATCCTTATATGAAAGGGGTTCTGAAACATTAATGAATCCTTGCCACACTTAAAGATTATATTGTAGCTCACTAAAGATCCTTATGAAAGTAAAAAAAAAAATCCCAAAACAAGCTCCCACATCCTTGTAGAAAAAGGATCTTTGCCAAATAGAAAGTACACAAGACAAAAGAAAGTAAATAACAAAATTCATATATCCTGTTCTAACGTATATCACAAGTCCTTCCCAAACACCTATTCATCTGAGTTAGAACCGCAACATAGACCAATACCTCTAGAATCTTCTGGTAAAGTTTCAGCTCGATCCAACGGTTGGATTTGGACTTACGCTCAATAACGTAAGACTGGACGGTAGAAATTTTACGCCAAAACCGAACTCTGACCTTGCTTGGGTTGAATCATATGGCTGAACCATATCAGACTTTGCACACAAGTAAAATCATTGTCTTGTTAGTGAAAAATACAGATCTAACCTTACCCTCTCTAGCATAAAAATTGGGTTGTTTCTTTGTTTTTTCCACACAAGTCTCATCACCCTTCCTAACTTTCTTCACTTCTCTTATCTTATTACCCCCACTCTCGAATAGATTTGGGTGTTTTTGAATAGTGGTCTAATGGTCTAATGACCGAACTCTGACCTTGCTTGGGTTGAATCATATGGCTGAACCGTATCAGACCTTGCACACAAGTAAAATCATTGTCTTGTTAGTGAAAAATACAGATCTAACCTTACCCTCTCTAGCATAAAAATTGGGTTGTTTCTTTGGTTTTTCCACACAAGTCTCATCACCCTTCCTAACTTTCTTCACTTCTCTTATCTTATTACCCCCACTCTCGGATAGATTTGGGTGTTTTAGAATAGTGGTCTAATGTTCTGATTTGTTTGGTTCCTTGTGTAGCTAGAATGAATAAGGAATCCTTTTAAGAAAAGGTTTCTAAACAATAATGACTCATTACCACACTTAAAGATTATATTGCAGCTCATTAAAGATTCTTGCGAAACTAAAAAAGAAATTCTCAAAACAAGCTCCCACATCCTTGTAGAAAAAGGATCTTTGCCAAATATAAAGTCCACAGTCAAAAGAAAGTAAATAACAAAATTCATATATCCTGTTCTAACCTGTATCGCAAGTCCTTCCCAAACACCTATTCATCTGAGTTTGAACCACAACTAGAATAAAAAGGATAACAGAATGGAACAAGATTGCTTTGTTGAAACATATTTGGAACCTGTGCAATGACTTAGATGGCTCAATCCGGTCTACTTGGATCGGATCCAATCCATTGCGAGGTAGGAATTTCTCGGACAATCAAGACGCTAGAGAATTGCTCTTGGGCTTGGGGAAAGATTCTAAAGCTCAGATCCTTAGCATGGCCGAAGATGAAGAACATCATAGGAGATGGAATGACAACCTCTCTATGGTTTGACAATTGGCATCCTCACAGCCCACTCGCGAATTCTTACGTGGAAAGATTCATCTATGATTCAGTATGGAAAAGAATGCGAAGGTGAATGTGCTGATTCATAACTTAGAATGAAAAATTCCTATCACCCAAGCTATTGGCTGGCACCCCATTGTAGAAGCTATTCCTTCCAATTCTAATCCTAAGATGGGGAAAAAGGATGAGATTGTTTGGTTGGATTCGCTAAACCACATATTCTCGATCAAAGTGGCTTGGGAGCAACTAAAACTTCATCGTCAGATGGTTGAATGGCATGACATTGTGTGGTTCAAGAATGTTGTTCCAAGACATTCGTTTCTTCTATAGATGGCTGTCCAACGGAAACTCACAACTCAAGATAGACTTCATTGGTTTGGTATACATGGTCCCAATAGATGCTCACTCTGTCTCCGCAACAATGAAGATCACAACCACTTGTTCTTTGAATGCTCCTATACGAAAGCGATCTGGTGGGATGTTTGTGACAGATGCGACATTCCAAGAATGACAAAAAGCTGGGATGAATGGATTCGATGGGCCACTGTCACTTGGTATGGCAAGAGTTTCGTTAATTTTTCTTGTAAACTGAGTTTCGCAACTACAATGTATCATGTATGGCAAGAACAGAATGCAAGGGTCTTTGCTAGAATGTCTAGAACTTTGAATTTGGTCTTTAATCAAATCGAATGTATCATTCGCGATAAGCTTGATTTGATGAGGAACGTCCTACCAACAAATAAAAACAAAAGGATCCAAAGAGCTTGGAGGGTTAATAACATAGATTCTTAATTTGATAGTTAGCTGGTTGTATTGGTTTCCCTAACGAATCTAGTGAGGTCTCAGTTTTCTGTTCGGTGGCTAGCCTATTGGAGGGTTAATAACATAGATTCTTAATTTGATAGTTAGCTGGTTGTATTGGTTTCCCTAACGAATCTAGTGAGGTCTCAGTTTTCTGTTCGGTGGCTAGCCTGTAGCCATCTGTTGTTTTATGTTTCTATTCTCATTGTAAATCTGGGGTATGCCCCTTATAATCTTTATATCTTCTTCTTTTAATACATACGTCACCTTACCCAAAAAAAAAATTGGGTTGTTTCTTTAGTTTTTCCGCATAATTCTCATCACCTTTCCGAACTTTCTTCACTTCTCTTATCTTACCCCTACTCTCGGCCAGATTTGGGTGTTTTGAGTAGTGGTCAAATGTTCTGATTTGTTTGGTTCCTTGTGTAGCTAGAATGAATAAGGAATCCTTATAAGAAAAGGATTGTGAAACATTAATGAATCCTTTCCACACTTAGAGATTATAAAGCAGCTCATTAAAGATCCTTGCGAAACTAAAAAACAAATTCCTAAAACAAGCTCCCACATCCTTGTAGAAAAAGGATCTTTGCCAAATAGAAAGTCCACAAGTCAAAAGGTAAATAACAAAATTCATGTAGCCTGTTCTAACCTATATTGCAAGTACTTCCCAAACACCTATTCATCTGAGTTAGAACCACAACATAGACCAATACCACTGGAATCTTCTGGTAAAGTTTCAGCTCGATCCAATGGTTGGATTTGGACTTATGCTCAATAACGTAAGACTGGACGGTAGAAATTTTACCCCAAAATCCAAATGTGACCTTGCTTGGGTTGAATCACAAGGCTGAACCATATCACTCTTTTTACATAAGTAAAATCATTGGCTTGTTAGTGAAAAATACATATCTAACCTTACCCTCTCTAGCATAAAAATTGGGTTGCTGCTTTTGTTTTTCCACACAATTCTCGTCACCCTTCCTAACTTTCTTCACTTCTCTTATCTTACCCCCACTCACGACCAGATTTGGATGTTTTTGAGTAGTGGTCGAATGTTCTTATTTGTTTGGTTCCTTATGTAGCTAGAATGAATAAGGAATCCATTTAAGAAAAGGGTTCTGAAACAATAATGAATCATTGCCACACTTAAAGATTATATTGCAAGTCATTAAAGATCCTTTCAAAACTAAAAATCAATTCCCAAAACAAGCTCCCACATCCTTGTAGAAAAAGGATCTTTGCCAAATAGAAAGTCCACAAGTCAAAAGAAACTAAATAACACAATTCATATAGCCTGTTCTAACCTATATCACAAGTCCTTCCCAAACAACTAGTCATCTGAATTAGAACCACAACATAGACCAATACCTCTGGTGATACGGTTTAGCCTTGTGATACGACCCAAGTAAGGTCAGATTTGGATTTTGGCGTAAAAAGTGCAACTGTCCAGGTTTACGGCAACAATTATATTTCTCAATCCGATCGATTGATCGGGCTAAAAATATGCGGACTTTCCAGACATGTTGTCCTACTATGGGTTAAAATTTCAGGCCAATCAGAGTTCGAGAAGGCACCACAATACTCATCAACGGCGGAGGTCGTACGAATTTTGTTATTTACTTCCATTTGACTTGTGGACTTCCTATTTGGTTAGGATTCTTTTCCTACAAGGATATGGCAGCTGGTTTTGGGAATTTTCTAGTTCCACTAAGATCTTTAATGAGCTGTAGTATAATCTCCAAGTGTGGCAAGGATTCATTAATGTTTCAGAATCCTTTTCTTATAAGGATTCCTTATTCATCCTAGCTACACAAGGAAAGAAAAGCTAGTGGTATTGAATGACAAATTAGCTATTTTTATTATTTTCTTTCATGTTTGGGCTTAATTAAAACTTTGTTTTGAGCTAGGATCCAAGGCTTGTTTGGATCAGGTTATGGGCTTTTTAGTTTAGGGTTTTTGGGTCAGTTTTGAGTGGACCTCATTTAAGTCCACATAAGGGGTCCATTAGGGTTAATTTTTCAAGAACTATTTAAACTCATGTAAGCCAAAATTTCGGTAGCTTTGATGATAATTACTTCTGAATTTTTCAATTTTAACGTGTGAGAGTGATTCTTGCATTCTTCAGTTCTTGAACGAACCGAATCGACTTATTGAAGATTAACTAGCTTCGTGGCGTAATTCTACTCAATCCAATAGTGATGGTGCCTTGGGGCAGGTTTCCATTGTGTCACACTCCTATCAGACCTATTTCGGCTTTCCGGGATCAGATCTCAATCTTGATTGTGGGTTGCGTGATCACGAGGTTTGCATCATCTGGAATCTTCTGGTAAAGTTCCAGCTTGATCCAACGGTTGGATTTGGAGTTATGGTGAACAACGCAAGACTGGACGGTACAAATTTTACGCCAAATCCAAATCTGACCTTGCGGGTTGTATCACAAGGCTGAACCGTATCACAAGGCACACAAGTAAAATCATTGGTTTGTTAGTGAAAAATACAGATCCTACCTTACGCTTTCTAGCATGAAAATTGGGTTGTTGCTTTGGTTTTTCCACATAATTCTCATCACCCTTCCTAACTTTCTTCACTTCTCTTATCTTGCTCCCACTCCCGGCCAGATTTGGGTGTTTTTGAGTAGTGGTCGAATGTTCTGATTTGTTTGGTTCCTTGTGAAGCTAGAACGAGTAAGGATTTATATGAAAATGGTTCCGAAAGATTAATGAATCCATGCCACACTTAAAGATTATATTGCAGCTCATTAAAGACCCTTGCGAAACTAAAAAAAAAAATCCCAAAACAAGCTCCCACGTCCTTGTAGAAAAATGGTCTTTGCCAAATAGAAAGTACACAAGTTAAAAGAAAGTCAATAACAAAATTCATATGGCTTGTTGTAACCTATATCGCAAGTCCTTCCCAAACACTTATTCATCTGAATTAGAACTACAACATAGACCAATACCTCTGGAATCTTCTGGTAAAGTTCCAGCTTGATCCAACGGTTGGATTTGTAGTTATGGTCAATAACGTAAGACTGGACGGCACAAATTTTACGCCATAATCGAAATCTGACCTTGCTTGGGTTGTATCACAAGGCTGAACCGTATCACTCTTTGCGCACAAGTAAAATCATTGGCTTGTTAGTGAAAAATACAGTCTAACCTTACCCTCTATAACATAAAAATTAGGTTGTTGCTTTTGTTTTTCCACACGATTCTCATCCCCCTTCCTAACTTTCTTCACTTCTCTTATCTTGCCCCCACTCCCAGCTAGATTTGGGTGTTTTTGAGTAGTGGTCGAAAGTTCTGATTTGTTTGGTTCCTTGTGTAGCTACAATGAATAAGGAATCCTTATATGAAAAGGGTTTTGAAACATTAATGAATCCTTGCCCAACTTAAAGATTATATTGCAGCTCATTAAAGATCCTTGCAAAAATAAGAAAAAAAATTCCCAAAACAAGCTCCCACATCCTTGTAGAAAAAGGATATTTGCCTATTCTAACTTATATCGCAAGTCCTTCCCAAACACTTGTTCATCTGAATTAGAACCACAACATAGACCAATATCTTTGGAATCTTCTGGTAAAGTTTCAGGTCAATCCAACGGTTGGATTTGGAGTTATTGATACGATCCAGGAAAGGTCAAATTTGGTTTTTGACGTAAAAAGTGCAACTATCCAGTTTTACAGCAACAGGCATAATTCTCAATCCGACCGTTGGATAGATCTGAAAGTGTTCATGGAGTCTCCTGACTTGTTTTCCTACCTTGGGTTCAAATGTCAGATTAGTCGAAGTTCGGGAAGGCATCGAAACACGGGTCAATAAAGGTTGTACGAATTTTGTTATTTACTTCCTTTTGACTTGTGGACTTCCTATTTGGCTAGGATTCTTTTCCTAAAAGGATGTGGCAGCTTATTTTGGGAATCTCCTATTTCTACAAAGATCTTTAATGGGCTGCAATATAGTTTCCAAGTGTGGCAAGGATTCATAAATGTTTAAGAATCATTTTCTTACAACGATTCCATATTCATCCTAGCTACAAAAAGGAAAGAAGATTTCATAATTAATTCTACCTTCAGATTTTATTCTCTAAACTTATATGAGACTTCTGAAGGGCAACAAATCTGATCCTATTATATTTAGGATATTAAATTTGGATTTATTATTGTTATTATTATTTTCTTCTTAGTTTAGGGTTTATTTATATTATTTGGGTTTAATTGTAAGTGGGCATCATATAAGTCCACACAAGTCACTATAAATAAGGGCACAACCAAACATGTAAGGTTAGACAATTCAGATTAATAAAACTTCTTAATTGCCGCACTTTATGTGATGCGGATCAGCCCAACACCAAGCGTAATCATGCCAACGACCCATTGGAGGTGCCAACTGTGCCAATCACAAGAGCTAGGGCAAAGAAGCTTAAAGAAGCATTGAATGGGCTTGTTCAGAACTTATGGAGCAAGATGGACCTAGAGGGGCTTGGAACATTTAGAGAGCATGATGGACAACCTTTAATTCATCTAGTTCAGTCCAAGAAGAGCCCAATTCGTGTGGAACAAGGGGTTGATATGTCCGGCCCAATACCGGCCTTGTTAGGCTTGTTTTTTTTCCTAATGCTATAAGGATAAAAAGTCAGCAATTTATTCTCCTAATTAAGTAAGGAAGTTGGCCATATCTTATTCCTAAAGAGGGGAGGACTATTTAATGCTTTTCCTAACATAGAAAGGAAAGTAATTAAACCAAAGAACAAAGGAGGAAATTTGTTTTCTTATTTGTCCAAGTTAAACAAGGAAATCCAAGCTAATCAAGGACATCAAAGGAAAGGGGGCAGCAACACAAATTTTCAAATAAGATTTTTCCTAGTTTATGTAGGACTTCTTAAGGGTGAGAAATCTGATTCTAGCATATTTAAGATGGTAATTTTCAGATTTTTATTATTTTTATTATTTTCTTCTTAGTTTTTGGGTTATTATTACTTATTTGGGTCAATTGTAAGTGGGCTTCATATAAGTCCACCTAAGGGGGGTCCATTAGGGTTTCTTTAAGTCTAGAGTCAGTATAAATAAAGGCATAACCAAACATGTAAGGTTACATAATTTTCAGATCAATAAACTTCTTTGCTGCACTTGTTGTGTGTTGGTGGGATAATCTCCCTTGGTTCTCTAAAGAACTGAAAACGACTTATCGAAGAACAACTGGCTTTGTGGCGTCATCCTTATACTTCTCGTTCGCGAATCAATATTCGTTGGGTGGGGGTTTCCGTTTCCAATAGTGCTTGTGTCTAGGTACAAGTTATCTTTGTGTCGCACTCCTATCAAACCTGATTTACTTGGCTTTCCGGGAATTGGTGTCTTTGCGTGTGGGTTGCGTGACCACGTGATCACGAGGTTCGCATCATTTGGTATCAGAGCTTGGCTCCATTAATCAGGTTATATCCTTCTAAAATTTTCGTTTCTTGTTGTTTCCGCAAAAATTCCTTAGTGTCCAATTTCTTCTTCTCCTTGATTTTGCAGCATATCAAAAAAATAAAAAATAAAAATTTAGCTATTTCATTCTGTTATTGTTCAAAATATATCAGTAGCATAAAAAAAAAAGAGAAAAGAAAAAAAAATCGTTCAAAAAGACGTTTATTGGATTCTGCCGCAGAAAACTAAACAAGAGAACATTGGATCAAATCAACTCGGAATTAGCTTAAATTTGATACTCTAATTACTGGGGTCCTAATCGCACCAAATATCAAATTTTGGGTCAATTGGATGTCGTTTACTTTGGGTTTCAAATTCGGGTCTAATCAGGTCTGATTCATAATGTTTTTGCGTCAGTATATCAAACCTTGTCATAAATTGCTCAAACTTTATATTCTGTCTATTTGGGTTGATATCGCACTATATATGAAATTTTAACTCAATTGGACATCATTTACTTTAGGTTCCAGATTCGGACTTAACTCGTCATAAACGAGTCTGTTTTGCGTCAACTTTTGAAATTCGCTTGTTTTTCATATTTTGTTTCTGTTTGATTCAAAAGGAGAGGTGGTATCAAAATGAGAGAAATAAAGAGATTAATGTTCTAAAAAAAGAATCCAATAGTCTATCCCGTATTCTAGGGGAGATGAAGCGAGAACTTGATGTGTTAACGGCAGCCCTCAATGCCCAGCAAGCTTCAGAAAGAGAGGAGAAAAAAGGCTCCAATGATGATACACAAAATAGAACGGCTGCAACTTTCATCCAAAGTTGTTGGCTACGATTGTTAGTAAGAAAAGAACTCCAAAGGCTTCAAAAAGAGGCTAAGGAATTGTCCATTCAACTTGTTGGTGATTCGAGGATGAATCATCTTGAAGAAAGAGGGAATGATATGATTCCGGCAAGGTCAAATTCGGATTTTGACGTAAAAAGTGCACCTATCCAGTTTTACGGCAACAGTCATAATTCTCAATTCGATCGTTGGATCCAGCTGAATTATCAATCCAACCGTTAGATCAAGCTGACATTTTACGTGGAGTCTCCTGACATATTGTCCTACCTTGGTTTAAAATTTCAGGTCAATCGGAGTTTGGGAAGGCATCGAAACACGGGTCAACAGAAGCTGTATGAATTTTGTTATTTACTTCCTTTTGACTTGTGGACTTCCTATTTGGCTAGGATTCTTTTCCTAAAAGGATGTGGCAGCTTATTTTGGGAATCTCCTAATTCTCCAAAGATCTTTAATGGGCTGCAACATAGTTTCCATGTGTGGCAAGGATTCATAAATGTTCGGAATCCTTTTCTTACAAGGATTCCTTATTCATCCTAGCTACAAAAAGGAAAGAAGACTTCAGAATAAATTCTACCTTTAGATCAAATTTCCTAGTCTATTTAGGACTTCCTAATGGTGACAAATCTGATTCTATCATATTTAGGATGATAATTTTTGGATTTTTATTATTTTTATTATTTTCTTCTTAATCTTTGGGTTATTATTACTTATTTGGGTCAATTGTAAGTGGGCTTAATATAAGTCCACCTAAGGGGGGTCCATTAGGGTTTATTTAAGTCTAGAGTTAGTATAAATAAAGGCATAACCAGACATGTAAGTTAGACAATTCAGATTAATAAAACTTCTTGTTTGCCGCACTTTGTGTGTGTGTGTTGGTGAGATAATCTCCCTTCCATGGTTCTCTAATGAACTGAAAAACGACTTATCGAAGAACAACTGTCTTCGTGACGTCATCCTTATACTTCTCGTTCGCGAATCAATATTCGTTGGGTGGGGGTTTCCGTTTCCAATAGTGGTGGTGCCTAGGTACAAGTTATCTTTGTGTCACACTCCTATCAAACCTGATTTACTTGGCTTTCCGGGAATTGGTGTCTTTGTGTGTGAGTTGCGTGACCACGTGATCACGAGGTTCGCATCATTTTCTGTTGTTTTCGTTTCTTGCAGTTTATTTTCATCATATCCAACATATTTGGGTGTTGTTTCATGATTTTGCATATTTTTTGTTGCTGTTTTTATTTGAGTCTTCAGTTTCGTTCATATTTCGAATAGACTCGCTTTCTACTTGCGAGACTATTATCGCAGTTTTGTTTTGCTTGTTTTCTAGTTTTTATTGCTTCTTGAGTCATATATATATTTGGATTGCGCTGCCAAGTTGGTTGTATTTGGTGTTGGTTTCAGTTTCGCAAGAACCGCAAGAAGGTGAGACGAGAGGTGTGAGCGTGTGAGGACATTAAAAGTGATTGAGCGAAACACGAGCGACGTGAGGATAATTTTTTTTTACCACTAACCAATTTTTGCAGGTACTATCATGTCAGATCAAAACAACACACCACCTCATCCTGAGGGAGAACTTATGTTCCAAATGCAAGCCATGACGCAGATGATGGAGATGATGAATTTTGTGATGGGAAACGTGTGTGACAGACTTGATAGGGTGGAGAAACGTGGTAACGAGGCTGGTACAAGCACCCAAAATGTGAGGAAGCTTGGGTCTGAGCTGAAAGCAAATAGTGGCATTAGGGTCGAAAGGCCAAGGTGGGCTGATTATGGTGGTTTTGAGGATACGGCCATAGGCCATCGGGAAGGTTTTCGGCAGCCTAGAAACCAAAGGGATTATGAGAATAGAACTAGGGGCCAATTCGGCCAAAGGGAAAATTTATGTAGTGTTGGGGGACATGCTGATTTAGATGGTGATTTGGATGCTATCAAACTGAAAATACCTTCTTTTCAAGGTAAAAACGATCCTGAGGCATATTTGGAGTGGGAGAAAAAGGTGGATTGGATTTTTGATTGCCATAACTATTCGGAAGAAAAGAAAGTGAAATTGGTAGTCATTGAATTCACGGATGCACTGATTTGGTGGGATCAGAATGTTATTAGTAGAAGGAGGAGTGGAGAGAGGTCGGTAGCGTCGTGGGAGGAGATGAAAGTGTTGATGAGAAGGCGATTTGTGCCTAACCACTATTATAGAGATTTGTATCCGAAATTGCGGGGTTTGAATCGGGGTTCTAGGTCTGTGGATGAGTATTTCAAGGAGATGGAGATCGCCATGATTCGGGCCAATGTGATTGAGGATCGGGAAGCTACTATGGCTAGATTTCTAAATGGGTTGAATAGGGACATTGCGAATGTGGTAGAATTACAACATTGTGTGGAATGGGAGGACATGGTCCATATGGCAACGAAGGTGGAGAGGCAAATAAAGAGAAGGGGCAGTACATGTTTTCAGACCAATTCGGCTTCATCTTCCTCAATATGGAGGCCGAATTTGAAGAGAGAGGGGACTGTCCAACCAAAGCCTTATGCAAATGCCGAACCACCTAAGGCCAGAAAGGATACTCATACGGATGGAAAAGGTAAATCTGAATTTCAACCTACTCGTGATAGAGATATTAAATGCTTTAAGTGTTTAGGGAAGGGGCACATTGCATCTCAGTGTCCAAACCGAAGAGTTATGCTTACAAGAGACAATGGGGAGGTTGAATCTCGAAAGTGACAAATCCGAAAGTGAAGAGATGCCACCTTTGGTGGATTGTAGTGATGAGGAGATTGCATATCCCGTTGAGGGAGAGGCCTTGGTTATAAGGCATGCGCTGAACATGCAAATCAAAGAAGATGATGTAGATCAGCAACGGGAAAATATATTTCACACTAGATGTCACATCCAAAACAAGGTATGTAGCATAATAATTGATGAAGGTAGTTGTGCTAATGTTGCTAGTGATATCCTTGTGAAGAAATTGAATCTGAGTTGTATTAAGCATTCTAGGCCTTATAGATTGCAATGGTTGAATGAATATGGTGAAGTGAGGGTTACTAAGCAGGTTTTGATTACGTTTGCTATTAGGAAGTATTCTGATGAGATTTTGTGTGATGTAGTCCCAATGCATGCTAGTCACTTACTTTTGGGGCGTCCATGGCAGTTTGATCGGAAAGCGATTCATGATGGGTTTAAAAATAGGTTCACTATTATAAAGGATGGTAAAACCATCACTCTTTTACCTCTTTCTCCAAAACAAGTGTATGATGATCAAATAAAATTAAAAAAAGAATGTGAGGATGGGAAGAGTGAAAATTCACGTGAGGATAATGGTGAGAGAAAACCATCAGATTCGGCTAAACCTAAATCATTAATTAAACCGGTTGAGAGTGGAGGTAAAAACCGAGGAGTGAAGAAAGTAAGCTCGTGTGATGATAGTAGTGTGGAAAAATTAAAAAAACAACCTAATTTTTATGCAAAAGGATCTCAAATCAGATCTGTATTTTTCACTAATAAGCCAATGATCTTACTTGTGTATAAGGAGGCTTATTTTAACACTAACAATCTTGATTCTGCTATTCCTAGTGTGGCTGTTTCTTTGATGCAGGAGTTTGAGGATGTATTCCCCGAAGACATCTCTAATGGATTACCACCATTAAGGGGGATTGAACATCAAATTGACCTTGTGCCCGGAGCTTCGATTCCTAAGCTGTCCAGCCTATAGAAGCAACCCCGAGGAGACAAAGGAGCTTCAAAGGCAAGTAGATGAGTTGATGATGAAGGGGGTACATTCGTGAGAGTATGAGTCCTTGTGCTGTGCCAGTGCTACTTGTGCCTAAAAAGGATGGAACATGGAGGATGTGTGTTGATTGTCGTGCCGAATAACATAACGGTAAAGTATCGACATCCTATTCCTAGGCTTGATGACATGCTAGATGAGTTACATGGATTATGTATTTTCTCTAAGATTGACCTAAAAAGTGGGTACCATCAGATTAGGATGAAAGAGGGTGATGAGTGGAAAACTGCATTTAAGACTAAGCATGGTTTGTATGAATGGTTAGTCATGTCGTTTGGACTTACAAATGCGCCTAGCACATTTATGCGTTTAATGAATCATGTATTGCATGCATTTATAGGTAAGTTTATTGTTGTGTATTTTGATGACATTTTGATCTATAGCAACTTAAATGAGCATCTTGATCATTTGTGTAATGTACTTAGTGTGTTGTGTAGTGAGCAATTATATGCTAATCTTAAGAAGTGTACCTTTTGTATGGAAAAAATTGTTTTTCTTGGCTATGTCGTAATCGCGGAGGTATCGAGATGGACGAGGAGAAAGTTAAGGCCATCCGGGATTGGCCTACACCAAAATCGGTAAGTGAGGTAAGGAGTTTTCATGGACTTGCTAGTTTTTATAGAAGGTTTGTGAAGGATTTTAGTACTATTGCTTGCACCTTTAACTGAAATTGTGAAAAAGTCTCGTTGGATTCAAATGGAATGATGAACGGGATAAGGCTTTTAATTTGTTGAAAGATAAACTTTGTTCGGCGCCTATTTTAGCTTTGCCGGACTTTACGAGAGCTTTTGAAGTTGAATGTGATGCGTCGGGTATTGGTATAGGAGCCGTGTTAATGCGGGATAAGAGGCCCATTGCGTATTTCAACGAAAAACTTAATGGAGCAGCTTTGAATTACCCGACATATGACAAGGAGCTCTATGCCTTGGTAAGAACTCTAGAGATGTGGCAGCATTAACTGTGGCCCAAGGAGTTTGTGATACATTCTGATCATGAAGCACTTGAAAGGGCAAGGTAAGTTGAGTAGGAGACATGCCAAATGGGTGGAATTTATTGAAACCTTTCTGTATGTGATCAAGTATAAGCAAGGAAAAGAAAACATTGTGGCTGATGCACTTTCGCGCGGTATGTTCTTTTATCTACTTTGGATTCTAGATTTCTAGGATTTGAACACATAAAAGAATTGTACAAGGATGATAGTGATTTTGCTAATGTTTACAATACTTGCGAAACTTCAGCTTTTGGAAAGTTTTATAGACTTGATGGATATTTATTTAAAGAGAGTCGATTGTGTGTTCCATTAAGTTCTATGCGTGAATTGCTTGTACGTGAAGCACATAGGGGCGGGTTGATGGGGCATTTTGGTGTTGTTAAGACTTTGGATGTGTTGCATGAGCATTTTTATTGACTCAACCACATGGCTTGTATACCCCTTTGCCTGTGCCTAAGGAACCGTGGGTAGACATTTCGATGGATTTCGTCTTAGGTTTACCTAGGTCAAAACGGGGTAGGGATTCAATTTTTGTAGTTGTTGATAGGTTTTCAAAGATGGCACACTTTATTCCATGTCATAAAACCGATGATGCCACTAACATTGCTGATTTGTTCTTTAGGGAGATAGTACGACTTCACGGGGTCCCTAAGAGCATTGTTTCTGATAGAGATGTTAAGTTTCTTAGCTATTTTTGGAAGGTGTTATGGGGAAAATTGAGAACTAAACTGTTGTTTTCCACTAATTGTCACCCCCAAAGAGATGGACAAACCGAAGTAGTTAATAGGACCTTAACACAACTTCGTCGTTGTCATTCAAAAAAGCTTAAAGAATTGGGAAGATTGTTTGCCATTTATAGAGTTTGCATATAATCGTAGTGTGCACTCTACTACTGAATTTTCACCATTTGAAATTGTGTACGGATTTAACCCTTTAACTCTAATGGATTTGATTCCTTTGCCTGTTGATGAAAGGGTTAGTTTGGATGGTAATCGTAAAGCACAGGTGGTGAAGACACTCCATGAGAGTGTGCGGCAACAGATTGAAAAGAGGAATCGTGTGTATGCGACCAAAGCCAATAAGGGGCGCAAACATGTTGTCTTTCAGCCGGCGATTGGGTTTGGGTGCATATGCGCAAGGAGAGATTTCCGGCCCATAGGAAATCAAAGCTACAACCACGAGGAGATGGGCCATTTCGGATACTTGAGAGGATCAATGACAATGCTTATAAAGTTGATTTGTCGGTGAGTATGGTGTTAGTGCTACCTTTAATGTTTCGATCTTACTACGTTTGATGTAGGCGATGATTCGAGGTCGAATCCTTTTGAAGAGAGAGGGGATGATGTGGATCAGCCCAACACCAAGCGTAATCATGCCAACGACCCATTAGAGGTGCCAATTGGGCCAATCACAAGAGCTATGGCAAAGAAACTTAAAGAAGCATTGAATGGGCTTGTTCAGAACTTATGGAGCAAGATGGACCTAGAGGGGCTTGGAACATTTAAAGAGCATGATGGGCAGCTTTTAATTCATCTAGTTCAGGTCCAAGAAGAGCCCAATTCGTGTGGAACAAGGGGTTGATATGTCCGGCCCAATACCAGCCTTGTTAGGCTTGTTTTTTTTCCTAATGCTACAAGGATAAAAAGTTGGCCATATCTTATTCCTAAAGAGGGGAGGACTATTTAATGCTTTTCCTAACATAGAAAGGAAAGTAATTAAAGCAGCAACAAAGAAGGAAATTTGTTTTCTTATTTGTCCAAGTTAAACAAGGAAATCCAAGCTATCAGGGACATCAAAGGAAAGGGGGCAGCAACACAAATTTTTCAAATCAGATTTTTCCTAGTTTATGTAGGACTTCTTAAGGGTGAGAAATCTGATTCTAGCATATTTAGGATGGTAATTTCTGTATTTTTATTATTTTCTTCTTAGTTTTTGGGTTATTATTACTTATTTGGGTCAATTGTAAGTGGGCTTCATATAAGTCCACCTAAGAGGGGTCCATTAGGGTTTCTTTAAGTCTAGAGTCAGTATAAATAAAGGTATAACCAAACATGTAAGGTTACGCAATTTTCAGATCAATAAACTTCTTTGCTGCACTTGTTGTGGGTTGGTGGAATAATCTCCCTTCCATGGTTCTTTAAAGAACTGAAAAACGACTTATCAAAGAACAACTGTCTTCGTGGCATCATCCTTATACTTCTCGTTCGCGAATCAATATTCGTTGGGTGGGGGTTTCCGTTTCCAATAGTGCTGGTGCCTAGGTACAAGTTATCTTTGTGTCACACTCCTATCAAACCTGATTTACTTGGCTTTCTCGGAATTGGTGTCTTTGCATGTGGGTTGCGTGACCACGTGATCACGAGGTTCGCATCAATAGGCAAGTCAGAAAGATATGCATGTTTAAGATCATTAGATTTTGCAAAAAAATTAAGGTGTTTCCCCACTTTTTCTACACAATCTTCTTTTCTCACCCTTTCTTTCTTCTCTTCACTCATTTTCTCTCCACTCTCGGCCTTCCTTTGATTTTTTTGTTCTTGGTCGTGACCCTCCCCTAATGTCCTAAGGGCCGAAGCTTTGTTCCCATTTGTTTTCAACTCATGGCTCACTTTCTTCTCTCTTACTCACATCCTCTTTTTTTTTTGGTAAGTTGATGTATGTATTAAAAGAAGAAGATACAAACATTATAAGGGGCATACCCCGATTTACAATGATAACGAAAACATAAATCAACGGATGGCTACAGGCTAGCCACCGACCATAAAACTGAAACCTCACTAGATTCGTTAGGGAAACCAATACAACCAGCTAACTATCAAATTAAGAATCTATGTTATTCACCCTCCAAGCTCGTTGGATCCTTTTGTTTTCATTTGTTGGTACGACATTCCTCATCAAATCAAGCTTATCACGAATGATACATTCAATTTGATTAAAGACCAAATTCGAAGTTCTAGACATTCCAGCAAAGATCCTTGCATTCCGTTCTTGCCATACATGATACACTCGTAGCTGCAAAACTCGTTTACGAGAAAAATTGACGAAACTCTTGCCATGCCAAGAGACAGGTGGCCCATCGAATCCATTCATCCCAGCCTTTTGTCATTCTTGGAATGTCGCATCTGTCACAAACATCCCACTAGATCGCTTTAGTATAGGAGCATTCAAAGAACAAGTGGTTGTGATCTTTATTGTTGCGGAGAGTGAGCATCTATTGGGACCATGTATACCAAACCGATGAAGTTTATCTTGAGTTGTGAGTTTCCGTTGGACAGCCATCTATAGAAGAAACGAATGTCTTGGAACAACATTCTTGAACCACACAATGTCATTCCATCTCCTATGATGTACTTCATCTTCGGCCATGCTAAGGATCCGAGGTTTAGAATCTTTCCCCAAGCCCAAGAGCAATTCTCGCGTCTTGATTGTCCAGAAATTCCTACCTCGCAACAGATTGGATCCGATCCAAGTGGACCATATTGAGCCATCTAAGTCATTGCACGGTTCCAAATGTGTTTCAACAAAGCAATCTTGTTCCATTCTGTTATCCTTTTTATTCCTAGCCCCCCCTCCTTTTTTGGAAGACATACCTGATCCCAAGCCACTTTAGCCCCAGTAGTTCTCATATCTGAACCTGACCAAAGAAAGGATTTCATAATTTGCTCCACATTTTTAATTACTTGCCCAGGTAAGAGAAAGAGAGATGCCCAATAGACCTGTATGGAAAATAATACTGAATTAATTAGTTGTACCCGTCCTGCATACGAGAGTGTTCTACAAGTCCAATGTCGAACTTTAGAGGTGATTCGATCCACGAGGCCCTTACAATAAACAGCCTTTAGTCCGGACGAGAGAAGAGGTACTCCCAAATATTTCATAGGGAGCTCCCCCTCTCTAAACCCAAGAATATGAATAATTTGTTCCCTCTCGGCATTTAACACACCGCTCAAGAAGATGTCACTTTTGTTTGGATTTGGATACGGACACTGATAGATCTTGAAACTTTGTGAGCACGATTCGATCATACGAATTGAGTTTACATCCCCGTTGCTAAAAATCATCAAGTCGTCAACAAAACAAAGATGAGAAATTTTGTCCTTCTTGCATCTCCAGTGGAACTTGAATTCTTGGTTGGCACTCATCTTGCGAAATAGCCCCGAAAGGATTTCCATACATAGGACAAACAAATATGGGGACAATGGATCCCCTTGTCTTAGCCCTTTTCCCCCTTGAAAGTAACCTGCAAGCTCACCATTGACGTTGATAAAGAATTGACATGATGTAACACAAACCATGATCCAATCAATGACTGTTCTAGGGAATCCCATTTTTATTAACATAGCGTCAACGAAATCCCACCGCACCGAGTCATAAGCCTTCATCGGATCAACTTTCATAGCACAACGAGCGGAGTCCCGTAGATTTATGATAGCCTTTCATTAGTTCTCGAGACAGGAAGAATGTTATCACCGATTCTTCGTCCCGAGATAAAAGCGATCGATATGGACCAACTAAGGATGGCAAAACAACTTTGATTCTCCCGGCTAGAATCTTAGCGATGCATTTGTACACCGTATTGCGAGCAAGATATAGGACGAAAATCTGTCAACCTTGTAGGATTAGCAACTTTAGGAATAAGGAATAAGGGAAATGGATGTAGCCATTTCCCTTATAATGTTTGTATCTTCTTCTTTTAATACATACGTCAACTTACCAAAAAAAAAAACTTTAGGAATAAGGGAAATGGATGTAGCCATCCTCACCATGTTGTTCGGCTTGTTTTTCCATTTTGGCCGAATCTTTTTGTTCCTTCACTTTGGTCGAAACATGTTGCTCTTCCTCATAACCCATTGTGCTTGGCTTATCTATCAAATTGCCAGTGCCTCCTTAGTAACAGATGAGTAGCATGCATAGACACAACATCACATAACACTTCATCCTTATATTTGCCTACTAAAAAAGAAATCATCACCTGTCTATTCACCCTAACAACACCACATTCATTCAACCATTGAAGCTGATAAGGACTCTTTACGGTATTCAATCCCAACTTTTTAGCCAAAGTAACACTAGTAACATTAGTACAACTATCACTATCAATGATCATACTACATACCTTATCGTTGATTAGCCATCTAGTATGGAAGATGTTCTTCCTTTGTTGCTCCACATCATCCTCCTTAGTCTGAACACTAAGCGACCATCTAATCACCAAAACTTTATCACCAACAACATACTCTAAATCACTAGCATCCTCAAGTGGTGGCATGTCATCACAATCAGACTCCTCACTAGTGGACACAATCTCTCCATCATCTCTTAGAATCATAACTCGCTGATTTGGACACTCTGATGCATAGTGTCCCAATCCCTGACACCTGAAACACTTTATATCATGATTACGCTTTGGTTGGACTTCTCCTTTAAGTTTTTGTTCATTGGCCGCAACCTCCTTCTTCATGAAGGTAGGTTAGGCATTTTTTGAAGCCATCAATGGCTTTGTTGGTGCACTAAGCTCTCTCCTATAATTCATTCTCCAACCCGAAGAAGACCCCATATAAGCTCTAGATCGTGTATTACCCTTCCTTTTCAACTATCCTTCAACGTTAATGGCTAAGTGTACTAACTCCTCCAAATCAACATATGATTGCAACTCCACAGCATTAGCTATGTCTCTATTCAAGCCATTCAAAAACCTAGACATAGTCACTTCCTCATCTTCATTAACATTAGCCCTAATCATAGCCATCTCTAATTCCTTATGATACTCCTCCACACTCTTATTACCCTGTGTAATCATTTGCAAACGATTAAACAACTCCCAATAATAGTGTTTAGGAACATACCTCTTCTTCATTATTGTCTTCAACTCCTCCCATGTACTAATTGGTCTTTCTCTATTCCTTCTTCTTTCTACCACCAATCTCTCCCACCAAACCATGACATAGTCAATAAACTCCACTACAACTAACTTAACCTTCTTCTCTTTCGAGTACCTATGAATGTCAAAAATCATCTCTACCTTTCTCTCCCACTCTATGTAAGCTTCAGGGTTAGTTTTTCCTTTAAATGCTGAGATTTTCAACTTAATACTACCCAAATTTCGATCTATATCACCCAAATCATCAAAATTCCTCCTATGTGTACGAAACTCACTACCACGGTTAAAATCATCTTCGGCTCCCTCTATAGAGTTTCTAACAACACTCTCCTTCTTCCTAGCTTCTCTACCCTTTTTCCCAACCCACTTTCAACCTTAGTCTCTAATTTTTCAAACCTATCTTCAAACCTACTCATCATCTCTCCAAACATGAACTCCATCTCTTTTTGCAGCCCATCCTCTAGAACTCCTCTTTTTTTTTTGTGACACACTTGCTAGAAGACATTATCTCTTTTTTTATATATACTTGCACGAAATTGTTAGAAAAAATAATAATAATACCTCGCACACTCGTGTTTCACACAAAAATATAGGCTTTTCACTCTAATATGCTCACCACGCCTCTCTTTTTTTTTTCTTCACTCAAAATTGCCTTTCCTTGGTTCTTAAGATCATTTAGCAACAATTTTAGAAAAACAATTTCAAAGGCATGAAGATTCCAATCCTTGCTCCCTTCAGCCTCTATGTAAGGTATCGCCACGTTCTGTATCATTGCTGGTGTTTCTTCAGCCCTAACTATCACCAACGTTCCATGAACAATTTACTTAAGACATTGGTGCAAGGAGGAAGTTACAGTGCCAGTAGCATGTATCCAAGGCCTTCCTAGTAATGTATGATGAGTGGATGTCCATTACTTGCATGCTTACTTGGAATGCTTACGGGCTGATGAACAAATCTATTTCAATGGTCCCTACCACCTGTCTTGGAGACCCGTCATATGCTCTAGCTGTCATAGTGGCAACATGTAGGTTGGATCAACCGACATTTCGTTCAGCACATGTTTGGGAGTACATTCAAAGCTGAGCCATTGTCCACTAATACCTTACCGACGGTGTAATCTTGGCATCTTACTATAATGTATAGAGGTTTGTTGTGACCTTTGGCATCGAGCTTGTCTTCGATGAAGTACATATAGTTGGTTGCTTGGATTCTTCCAACCAAATGCTCTATGGTCTGTTGGGTCATGTCTTGAGGGACATATGCCTCATTCAGAACTTTTTGCAGGGCATTGCGGTAGGGCTCGAAACTTAAGATAAGATACATGAGGGATATCATGACAGGGGTTTTCTTTAGTTGTTTTACCACATTGTATTCATTGTGCTTTATTAGTTTTAGAAATTCACTCGCCTCCTCCTCGTTTATTGGTTTGCTTACCAGCTTCCATAACTTCCTTGCCCTTGACCTTTCGTTGTTTCTTCAATTCTTCATGTGTAAAGCACTTGCCACTCCAAGTTAATCCATCGATCTTGGTTAGCAAAAGTGAAGGGGAGCCTTCATAATTATGTAGCAAAGATACTATAGTTATTATGGGTAAAAGGGGGCCTTGTCAGGACGAGTTTTAAGGGTCCGTTTCCAAAGGGCTGGGATTCTACACGCTTTCACTTTCCCTCCTTGGAAACCTATCATGCTAACAACTTTTTCTCCTTCCCTCTCTTCAATGCACAATTGTCCAGTTTCACGACAATAGTTATAATTCTAAATCCAACCATTGCATCGAGGCTAAAATGTTTCATGGAGTAGACAGGTTTTCCTACCTTGGGTTAAACTTTTAGGTTAATCGGAGTTCGGGAAGGCATCACAAAACTGGTCAACAGAGGCTGCATAAATTTTGTTATTTACTTCCTATTTGGCTAGGATTCTTTTCCTACAAAGATGTGGCAACTTGTTTTGAAAATCTCCTAGCTCTACAAGGATCTTTAATGGACTGTAACATAGTTTCCAAGTGTGGCAAGGATTTTAAATGTTTCAGAATTCTTTTCTTACAAGGATTCCTTATTCATCCTGCCTACAACAAAGAAAGACGACTTCAGAATTAATTCTACCTTCATATCAGATTTTCTAGTCTATTTGGAATTTCTTAAGGGTGACAAATCTGATTTTAACATATTTAGGATAGTAATTTTTATATTTTTATTATTTTTTATTATTTTCTTCTTAGTCTTTGGGTTATTATTACTTATTTGAGTCAATTGTAAGTGGGTCTCATATAAGTCCACCTAAGGGGGGTCCATTAGGGTTTATTTTAGTTTGGAGTCAGTATAAATAAGGGCATAACCAGACATGTAAGGTTACACAAATTTTCAGATCAATAAACTTATTTTGCCGTGCTTGTTGTATACTGGTGGGATAATCTCTCTTCCTTGGGTTCTCTAAAGAGATTAGTGTTCTAAAAAAAGAATCCAGGAATCTATCCCGTATTCTAGGGGAAATGAAGCAAGAACTTGATGTGTTGACAGCAGCAGTCAATGCCCCAGCAAGCTTCAGAAAGAGAGGATAAAAAAATATTGCAATGATGATATACGAAATAGAACGGCCGCTACTTTCATCCAAAGTTGTTGGCGATGATTGTTGGCAAGAAAAGAAACACCAAAGGCTTCAAAAAAAAGGATAAGGAATCATCTTGAATAGAGAGGGAATGATACGATCTAGGCAAGGTCAAATTCGGATTTTGATGTCAAATGTGCAACTAGGTAGTTTTACGGCAACATTCATAATTCTCAATCCAACTGTTGGATCAGACTGAAATTTTATGTGAAGTCTCCTGACATATTGTCTTACCTTGGGTTAAAATTGCAGGTCAATCGGACTTCGAGAAGGCACCGCAATACTGGT
The DNA here is from genome assembly GCA_019202695.1 of Populus x sibirica. Classification (NCBI taxonomy): domain Eukaryota; kingdom Viridiplantae; phylum Streptophyta; class Magnoliopsida; order Malpighiales; family Salicaceae; genus Populus; species Populus x sibirica. The sequence goes on along the minus strand of JAGMVL010001759.1, from coordinate 269,119 downwards.
CAACAGAGGCTGTATGAATTTTGTTATTTAGTTCCTTTTGACTTGTGGACGTCCTATTTGGCTAGGATTCTTTTCCTAAAAGGAATGGCAGCTTGTTTTGGGAATCTCCTAGCTCTACAAGGATCTTTAATGGGCTGCAATATAGTTTCCAAGTGTGGCAAGAATTCCTAGCAACAACAAGGAAAGAAAACTTCAGAATTAATTCTACCTTCAGATCATATTTCCTAGTTTATTTCGAACTTTTTAAGGTGACAAATCTAATTCTAGCATATTTAGGATAATAATTTTTGGATTTTTATTATTTTTATTATTTTCTTCTTAGTCTTTGGGTTATTATTACTTATTTGGGTCAATTGTAAGTGGGCCTCATATAAGTCCACCAAAGGGGGGTCCAGGAGGGTTTATTTAAGTCTAGAGTTAGTAGAAATAAAGGCATAACCAGACATGTAAGTTAGACAATTCAGATTAATAAAACTTCTTATTTGTCGCACTTTGTGTCTGTGTGTGTGTTGGTGAGATAATCTCTCTTCCATGGTTCTCTAAAGAATTGAAAATGACTTATCAAAGAACAACTGGCTTCGTGGCGTCATCCTTATACTTCTCGTTCGCGAATCAATATTCGTTGGGTGGGGGTTTCGGTTTCCAATAGTGCTAGTGCGTAGGTACAAGTTATGTTTGTGTCACACTCCTGTCAAACCTGATTTACTTGGCTTTTCGGGAATTGGTGCCTTTGCATGTGGGTTGCATGACCACGTGATCACGAGGTTCGCATCATTTGGTATCAGAGCTTGGCTCCATGAATCAGGTTATATCCTTCTGAAATTTTTAGGAGTACCTCTTCACTCGTCCAGACTAAAGGCTATCTATTGTAAGGGCCTCGTGGATCGAATCACCTCTAAAGTTCGACATTGGACTTGTAGAACACTCTCGTATGCAGGACGGGTACAACTGATTAATTCAGTCTTATTTTCCATACAAGTCTATTGGGCATCTCTCTTCATCTTACCTGGGCAAGTAATTAAAAATGTGGAGCAAATTATGAAATCCTTTATGTGGTCGGGTTCGGATATGAGAACTACTTGGGGCTAAAGTGGCATGGGATCAGGTATGTCTTCCAAAAAAGGAGGGGGGCTAGGAATAAAAAGGATAAAAGAATGGAACAAGATTGCTTTGTTGAAACATATTTGGAACCTATGCAATGACTTAGATGGCTCAATCTGGTCTACTTGGATCAGATCCAATCTGTTGCGAGGTAGGAATTTCGGACAATCAAGACGCCGAGAATTGCTCTTGGGCTTGGGGAAAGATTCTAAACCTCGAGATCCTTAGCATGGTCGAAGATGAAGTACATCATAGGAGATGGAATGACAACCTCTCTATGGTTTGACAATTGGCATCCTCACGACCCACTCGCGGATTCTTACGGGGAAAGATTCATCTATGATTCAGGTATGGAAAAGAACGTGAAGGTGAATGTGCTGATTCATAAACTTAGAATGAAAAATTCCTACCACCCATGCTATTGGCTGGCACCCCATTGTAGAAGCTATCCCTTCCAATTCTAATCCTAAGATGGGGCAAAAGGATGAGATAGTTTGGTTGGATTCGCCAAATCACGATTCTCGGTCAAAGTAGCTTGGGAGCAACTAAGAATTCATCGTCGAGATGGTTGAATGGCATGACATTGTGTGGTTCAAGAATGATGTTCCAAGACATTCGTTTCTTCTATGGATGGCTGTCCAACAGAAACTCACAACTCAAGATAGATTTCATCGGTTTGGTATACATGGTCCCAATAGATGCTCACTCTGTCTCCGTAACAATGAAGATCATAACCACTTGTTCTTTGAATGCTCCTATACTAAAGCGATCTGGTGGGATGTTTGTGACAGATGCGACATTCTAAGAATGACAAAAGGCTGGGATGAACGGATTCGATGGGCCACTGTCACTTGGCATGGCAAGAGTTTCGTCAATTTTTCTCGTAAACTGAGTTTCGCAGCTACAGTGTATCATTAATGGCAAGAACAGAATGCAAGGATCTTTGCTGGAATGTCTAGAACTTCGAATTTGGTCTTTAATCAAATTGAATGTATCATTCACGATAAGCTTGATTTGATGAGGAACGACCTACCAACAAATTAAAACAAAAGGATCCGAAGAGCTTGGAGGGTTAATAACATAGATTCTTAATTTGATAGTTTACTGGTTGTATGGGTTTTCCTATCGATCCTAGTGAGGTCTTAGTTTTCTGATCGATGGCTAGCCTGTAGCCATCTGGTGTTTTATGTTTCTATTCTCATTGTAAATCTGGGGTATGCCCCTTATAATCTTTGTATCTTCTTCTTTTAATACATACGTCAACTTACCAAAAAAAAGATAATAGACGAAAGAGAAGTGCTGCTATCTTCATCCAAAGTTGTTGGCAATGATTGTTGGCAAGAAAAGAGCTTTATCATAATACTATCTTAAATATATTTTTTTCTTTTCTCTTTTTGTTATGCTAGTGATATATTTTGGATAGTAACAGAATGAAGTAACAATAATTTTTTTTTTGATATGCCGCAAATTCAAGGACAAGAAGAGATTGGACACTAAGAAATTTTTGCAGAAACAACAAGAAACAAAAATTTCAGAAGGATATAACTTGATTAATGGAGCCTCGCTCTGATACCAAATGATGCGAACCTCGTGATCACGTGGTCACACAAAGACATCAATTCCTGTAAAGCCAAGTAAATCAGATTTCATAGGAGTGTGACACAAAGATAACTTGTACCTCGGCACCAACACTATTGGAAACGGAAAACCCCACCCAACAAATATTGATTAGTGAACGAGAAGTATAAGGATGACGCCACAAAGCCAGTTGTTATTTTATAAGTCGTTTTCAGTTCTTTAGAGAACTAGGAAAGGGAGATTATCCCACCAACACACAACAAGCGCGACAAAAGAAGTTTATTGATCTGAAAATTTGCGTAACCTTACATGTCTGGTTATGCCCTTATTTATACTGACTCCAAACTAAAATAAACCCTAATGGACCCCCCTTAGGTGGACTTATATGAGACCCACTTATAATTGACCCAAATAAGTAATAATAACCCAAAGACTAAGAAGAAAATAATAAAAATCTGAAAATTACTATCCTAAATATGCTAGAATCAGATTTGTCACCCTTTAGAAGTTCCAAATAGACTAGGAAATCTTATATGTAGGTAGAATTAATTCTGAAGTCGTCTTTCTTTGTTGTAGGCGAGATGAATAAGGAATCCTTGTAAGAAAAGAATTCTGAAACATTTATGAATCCTTGCCACACTTGAAAACTATGTTGCAATCCATTAAAGATCCTTGTAGAGTTAGGAGATTTCCACATCCTTGTAGGAAAAGAATCCTAGCCAAATAGGAAGTAAATAACAAAATTTGTGCAGCCTCTGTTGACCAGTATTGTTATGCCTTCCCGAATTTCGATTAACCTGAAATTGTAACCCAAGGTAGGAAAACTTGTCTGGAGACCCCATGTAATATTTTATCCCAATACAACGGTTGGATTTAGAATTATAACTATTGTCGTGAAACTGGACAGTTGTTCATTTAACGTTAGAATCCGAATTTAATTGTTTTTTCATTACCCGGATCGTATCAAGCTGGTTTTGGGAATTTCCTAGTCTTGCAAGGAAATTTTATGAGCAACAACATAGTTTACATATGTGGTATGAACTCCATATTAATGTGGAATCCTTATGGTGTATGGAAACAATTATTCTATCCTTATTATAGTAGGAATCTATCATTAAATAAGTTTCCAAGTCAGCTAAGAATACTTTGCAAACAAGGAAACTACAAAGTAGGCAACTTCAGATTTGATTCTTCAAGCTATGAGACTCTTCTAAAGGGCAACAAATCTATTCATATTATATTTAGGATATTAAATTCATATTTGTTATTGTTATTATTATTTTCTTCTTAGTTTAGGATTTATTTATATTATTTGGGTTTAATTGTAAATGGGCCTCATATAAGTCCAAATTAGGAGTGCATTAGGGTTTGTTTCAGTCTAGAGTCAGTACAAATAAAAGCATAACCAGACATGTAAGGTTAGACAATTCAGAATAACAAAACTTCTTGTTTGCCGCACTTGTTGTGTGTTGGTGGGATAATCTCCTTTTCTTGGATCTCTAAAGAACTGAAAAACAACTTATCGAAGAACAACTGACTTCGCGGCGTCATCCTTATACTTCTCGTTCACGAATCAATATTCGTTGGGTGGGGGTTTCCGTTTCTAATAGTGTTGGTGCCGAGGATAACTTGTACAAGAGTGTGACATAAAGATAACTTGTACCTAAGCACGAACATTATTGGAAACAGAAACCCTGATGCGAACCTCGTGATCACGCAACCCACAATCAAGATTGAGATGTGTCCATAAAGCCAAAAAAGGTCTGATAAGAGTGTGACACAATGGAAACCTGTTTCAAGGCACTGGAATGAAGTAAAATGACGTCACGAAGCCAGTTAATCTTCGATGAGTCAGATTCAGTTCGTTCAAGAACTGAAGAATGCAAGAATCACTCTTACACATTAAAATTAAAAAAATTCAGAAGTAATATTCTTCAATCGTCGCCGAAATTTAGGTTACATGTGTTTAAATAGTTCTTAAAAATTAACCCTAAAGGATCTACCCTTATGGGTTAAACTGACCCACATACAAAACTGACCCCAAAACTCTAAACTTAAAAGCCTATAATATGATCCAAATAAGCCTTGGATCCTAGCTCAAAACAAAGTTGTAATTAAGCCTAAACATGAAAGAAAATAATAAAAATAACTAATATGTCATTAAATAGCACCAACCCTTCTTTCCTTGTGTAGCTAGGAAGAATAAGGAATCTTTATAATAAAAAAATTCTGGAACATTAATGAATCGTTGCCTCTTGGAAATTATGTTTCAGCTCATTAAAGATTCTTATAGAACTAGGAAATTTCTAAAACAAGCTGCCACATCCTTTTAGAAAAATAATTTTTTCCAAATAGGAAATTCACAGGTCAAAAGGAAATAAATAACAAAATTTGTACAACCTGTTTTGACCTATATTGCAAGTCCTTTCCGAACTCCAATTCACCTAAAAATTTACCCCAGGATAGACACATACCTCTGGAATCTTCTAGTAAAGATTCAGCTTGATCAACGGTTGGATTTGAAGTTATGCTAAATAGTGTAAAATTGGACGATAGAAACTTTTACACCAAAATCCGAATCTAACCTTGCTTGGGTTGTATCACAAGGCTGAACACATCAAAACAAGAACAAATATTTGGCCAACACTCCAAACAAATCAAACCATTCGACCACTACTTAAAAACACCCAAATCCGGTCGAGAGTGGAGGTAAGACAAGAGGAGTGAAGAAAGTCAGGAAAGGTGATGAGAATTGTGTGGAGAAACTAAAGAAACAACCCAATTTTTATGCTAGAGAGGGTGAGGATTTTGATGATGTGTTCCCAGACGATACTTCTAGCGGATTACCACCATTGAGGGGGATAGAGCATTAGATTGATTTCGTACCTGGAGATTCAATTCATAACTGACCAATTTCTCATTTCTTGATAGATATTCTTGATGTGCATCATGGGAATTATAATCCATCTTGTAAAGCTAAATCTAATATGCAAGAGGATTCAGATGGTCCAATGACGAGCGAGAGCGAAACAACTACAAAGGGCCTTGACGAGTCAAATTGGAATGATTGAAGCTGCGTCGGAGTTAAAAATTAACAATCAGTTTGAAATTGGTTCAAGGATGTTTATTTGCCTACAATTGGAACTTGGAGATGGGAAAAGCCCTTAATGGTTCTTTTGATGCTTTGGGCTACTTGAATTTGGGTTGATATGCAAATAAGTGAAGGAATTGGTGCTTGTTTATGGTCGAACAGCAAATGAATTTGAACCCGAATTTGAAGTCATCCATTGCATGTGAAAACAAGACTAATCTAGGTGGATTTCAAGTTCAGAACGTGCTCTTTCTAGATTGTCCAACCATGACTGCATTGGACGTTTGTGTAAGAAGATATGGTTGTTTTAAATTTGGTCTGTTTATGTTAGAAAGGTAAAAAAACGTGTGCTAGTTAATTTGTCTAGGTTAGTTTGTCAAAGTCTGTTTTTTGGGCTTGACTTCGCCATATTGAATTTTTCCTAACTTTGGAGGGATGTTCCAATTATAAATATAGTATCGAATATGTAATAAAGGACTTTTGGCCAAGATTTGAAACTTAATTCACGAATTAAGAGTTATTCTTCCAGATTGATTTTGTGAAGAACCCTACCTGACTTATCACTCTTCAATCACAAAGAGTGTGGCGTCGAAATCCTAGATTGATCTTTGTGGCGTCCAGATCGACTTATCAAAGTATCATTCTAGTCTATCCTCCATCTTATTTACCTTGAAATCACTATAATCCAGCCTAAACACCAAAAGAAAGACAACACAACCAGACCCATCCTTTATCCATTTTTGTTAGATTCATTGTTGCCAATTTTCGAATCATTCACGGCACATCATCTGGTATCAGAGCATCAATTGCGATCTAAGCCAGGAGCCAAAAACAGAAGAAAGGCTTGCTGGAATTAAGGTTGATAAACTTAATTATGGCTGGAGATAAAGAAGATTTGCCAAGAGGGTTAAGTTTGGAACAGGCACGGGTTATGGGCTCACAACGATCTCATGCTTTGAGATTCGGGATGAAATGACTGGAATTCGTGAACAGTTGAATACCCTTATGCAAATGATGCAAAGAAATAATTTGCAATCCCAACGGAGGCAAGCACTTAGGGTGCCACGAAATGATATTATAGGAGTTGATGAAGATCCAAATGGGGATGATGAGGCCGACGATAGGGGCGAGACCAAGAAGGCGGAGAATTATAATCCTCCTAATGGTCTCAAACTTAAGATTCCACCGTTTAGAGGAAGTAGTTCACCCGAGGAATACTTGGAGTTGATTCAGAAGGTTGAAAAGGTGTTTAAATGGTATGAATATTCTGAAGAAAGGAAGTGCAAGGTGGCAACACTTGAGTTTACGGATTATGCTCTTTTGTGGTAGGAAAATTTAAAGATTCAGAGGAGAAGGGATGGAGAAGAGGAGATTACAACGTGGGCAACTATGAAAAGAGTGATGAAGAAGAGATTTGTTCCTGATTACTATAAACAAGAGCTATACATCGACTTCGAGACTTCTGCGACAAGGATCTTTAAGCGTGGAAGAGTATGTGAAAGAGTTTGAGTTGTTGCTGATTCGATGTGAATTGATGGAACCCCAAGAGCAAACAATATCTAGATTTCTTGGAGGGTTGAGGAAGGATATAGCTAATGTTGTTGAACTACAGCCGTACATCTTCCTTGAGGAAGTCATAAAGCTTGCAACTCGAGTAGAGAGGCAGCAGAAATGAGGATTTGTCCGAACTGGTGTAACTACATCAAGCATAACAAAGGCTGTTTCTACACCTACACGAACATGGAGCACACCTAAACGAGATGAGAAGGTGGAGTTTTGATGTGCCGTGAATGATTCAAAAATCGGCAACAATGAATCTGACGAAAATGGATGGAGGATGGGTCTGGTTGTGTTGTCTTTCTTTTGGTGTTTAGGCTGGATTATAGTGATTTCAAGGTAAATAAGATGGAGGATAGACTAGAATGATACTTTGATAAGTCGATCTGGACGCTACAAAGATCAATCTAGGATTTCGACGCCACACTCTTTGTGATTGAAGAGTGATAAGTCAGGTAGGGTTCTTCACAAAAATCAATCCGGAAGAACAACCTAGATTAGTCTTGTTTTCACATGCAATGGATGACTTCAAATTCAGGTTCAAATTCATTTGCTGTTCTGACCATAAACAACACCAATTCCTTCACTTATTTGCATATCAACCCAAATTCAAGTAGCCCAGCATCAAAAGAACCATTAGGCTTTTCCCATCTCCAAGTTTCAATTGTAGGCAAATAAACATCTTTGAACCAATTTCAAATTGATTGTTAATTTTTAACTCCGACACAGCTTCAATCATTCCAATTTGACTTGTCAAGGCCCTTTGTAGTTGTTTCGCTCTTGCTCTTGTCATTGGACCATCTGAATCCTCTTACATATTAGATTTAGCTTTACAAGATGGATTATAATTCCCATGATGCACATCAGCAACCCACACGAAAAGACATCAATTCCTGAAAAGCCAAGTAAATCTAAAACTTTGTTTTGAGCTAGGATCCAAGGCTTGTTTGGATCAGGTTATAGGCTTTTTAGTTTAGGGTTTTTGGGTCAGTTTTGAGTGGACCTCATATAAGTCCACATAAGGGCATTAAGGTTAATTTTTCAAGAACTATTTAAACTCATGTAAGCCAAAATTTCGATAGCTTTGATGATAATTACTTCTGAATTTTTTAGTTTTAACGTGTGAGAGTGATTCTTGCGTTAATAAGTTCTTGAATGAACTGAATCTGACTTATCGAAGATTAACTGGTTTCGTGACGTCATTCTACTCAATCCAATAGTGTTGGTGCCTTGGGGCAGGTTTCCGTTGTGTCACACTCATATCAGACCTATTTCAGCTTTCCAAGATCAGATCTCAATCTTGATTGTGGGTTGCTGCGTGACCACGTGATCACGAGGTTCGCATCACATTGACTTGGTGGCTGGTTTTGGACATTGTTGGCTGGTTATTGATATTGTTGGCTGGCCAAAACATCATTGCTAACATCAAAATTTGAGTACCTAGTCTTCATCAAAGTTATGGGCAATTGTCTCAGCTTTTCAACAAAAAAAAAAACCAGAGCTCATTTGGACTTCTAGAACTCGAGATATGAGCTGAAAACCGAACAGTGTCTAGGCTGCAGGACAGATTCTGACTTCTCCATTGTTACTACCATTTGAACTTGAAAATGGCACTTTTAAATCATGATTGACCAGGAAAGTATTCCTCAATTGGTGTGATGTCAGATGTCGAATCTATTGTCAATTTTGACAAATGATCCGCGACAATATTTTCGGTGCCTTTTTCTTCCTCGATTCCTTCCTGTTTGAAATTTCAAAGATTTCAGAATTATGATTGACTTCGCATGAGAAAATGGAAGTATTGGTGGGGAATCAGTCTTTTCTTTGCAATGTTCAGGTTTAACCCCTTCCTTACCCTCAGAGATTGACTCATCATCTTTCTCACAAGGTTCAAGAATTGGTTTTTCAATAACCTTACCACTGTGAAGAGTAATGACTGATTGGACTTGATCCATGTGTTGGCTTCCAGAGCTGCTTGCACTTGAATTGTATTGCCCTTTGGGATTTTGCTGTGGTTGAGATGAGACTCCTGGCGAGAGCGAGATGTGAATTTTGCAAGAGTATCTTTAAAATCTGTCATGCTTTAAACAAGTTGAGTGTTGATTGTCTCTTGCTTTTCAATGAATGCATCCAATGTCTCCTCAAGATTTCTTCTATGAGGGGGATCACAAGGAGGTGCATATCCATGAGAATTTTAAAAATTATAGTGTGCTTGAAATGGTGGCTGTGAAGTTTGTGCATTATTGTTACCCCTTTTCCAATTGAAATTTGGATAATCTCTCCAACCAGAGTTGTACGTTTGCGAGTATGGATCATGATTTGGCCATTGAAAACTGTTTAAAGCATTGGCTTGTTCATGAAGACATTCCTTTAAAGAAGGCAAAGTTGGACAATCATTGGATGAGTGTTCATTAGTTTCACAAATTTGACACATAATTTCTTGAACATATTTTAATTGACCATTCTTTTTTAATTCTAGTGCCTCGACTTTTCTAGCTAAAGATGCAAATTTGGGGTGGAGGTCATGATCTTCCTTAAGGTTGTACATGACTCCACTAGATGTATGAGGTTGAGTTTTACCTGGTGCCTCACAAGTGCCTGTAGTGTCCCAATTTTGAGCATTTTTAGCTAACAAGTCTAAGCACTCCAATTTTCATTAGGGTCTTTATTTTCAAAAGGTCCATTGCACATCAATTCCATCATTTGCTTATCTTTAGATGTTAACCCTTCATAAAATTGTGAAACCAATCTCCATGTTTCAAAACCATGATGAGGCCAGGTATTAAGCAAGTCCTTATATCTATCCCAACACTTATTAAATTTATATATCTGCTGCATATTGTTGAAACAAGATATTAATAAACCTTCTTTTTATGTGCTCAATGTATGAAAACATAGATGATGGGGCTTTTATTGGAAGAAAACAATATTATGTTCTAATGTTTTTCTAAGGTTAACTTCCTTGGGTTGGGATTATTATCTTTTTTTTTCTTTTTTTAAATATATATACATATAACTTAAAACACAATGCATCTTTAACCTATGTAACGAGCTTTTGGCTAATGACTCCCATACCAGTTGGTCTTAGGGCATTAGGTGTTGAGACACCCCTACGAGCTTAGTAACTCGGGTTGCGAGATACGATACGTAGATAGTGCAATGTTTGATTCCCTTAAGCTTTTCTCCTTAACCCATGTAACAAGCACCTGGGCCAATAGCTCTCAAGTCAGTTGACTTTAGGGTATTAGGTGTTAAAACACCCCTTCAGGCTTAATTGCTTAGGTTAGGGAGGCTACGAAACCAAACTTATCTGTGTTTTTATTATCATCAATATTATCAAAAAAATTTTTTGCAAATTATATACTACCCCTTTTCCTTAGTTGTTTGTTACCTTTAACAAAAGAACATAAATAATGTAATAATCCAATAACAACCCACAATCATATGTTAAAGTGTGTGTGAAAATGAAGGTTTATGAGAATACTTGTTAAAGGAGTATATGAGCATAATCAAGTGATAATAATGCGAGAGTTTGTAAACCTGAATATTTCAAAAAGTATTCTGATAGACCTTGATAAGAATATTTATTAAGATGTGTTTAAAGAGTCAATAAAATTCCTCTTTACTTTGCCATCCTAATAACAGTTTTGTCAAATGGTTTTAATAATAGCAAAAACAGTTAGTAAGTTAGTGTTTTTTTAATGTCAACTACTACCCTCTCCCCCCAACCAAAACGAGACATTGTCCTCAATGTTCTAAGGTACAAAGGTAAAGTATAGAAGATATCACCTGAAGCAGCGACTACTAACAAGCCTGAAACACACTTAAACAAATATAAGATATAACAAAATAGAAAAATATTATGCTATTAATAAAACCAAAAGACACAAGGTTTCACAAACGAAGGCTCAAATCCAATCTAAGCTTTTACGGCTTTCCATAGTTGACCAACTTATACGACTCATGGAGGGATCAATTACAGGGATGAAAGATTGTAGTTGGTCAATCAATTGTTCAACGATGAGAGCAGAGATTATGATTTGTCGTGCTGAAGAGTTAGAAATTTCTATTCCACAGCCTGATCAAGAAAAGACAACAAATTATCATAAAAACCATTAACATTTAACAAACCTATAGGTTTATGGTGAATGTGCAGTTGGGCCCAAGAGGTAATATGAAAGATCTCTTCCAATGTGCCTAGACCACCTGGTATGGCAATGAAGGCGTCAACGTGGTTAAACATTGCATTCATTTGATTAGACATTGTGGAGACCTGTAGTTCTTCTCCAATTGTTTTTCCAATGATGTCCCCTTTTGCTAAAGCTGTAGGGATGACCCCCAAAACTTGACTGCCTCCTAAAAATGCAGCTATTGACACCCCTATTAACCCAAGGTTGTCTCCCCTATACACTAAATGAATCTTTCTCTCAGGTAGTACCTAACAAAGATGATTTGCTGATTCTAAAAATTCATTTTCTTTCCCAGGACCACCGAAAACACAAATATTTCTTATTTGATGACTTGAGGAACCTGCCATTTCTACACACTTCTATATCTATTGAATGTATGGGTTGAGTAGAAATGAAGGGAAGATTTTATAGATGAGAAATTGAAAATGCAATCATACCACCTATATGTAGGCCAGCTGGAGTCTCTCTCTCTCTCTCTCTCTCTCTCTCTTTTTATTTTCGGTCAAAACATGTGGATGTACAGGTTGTGATTGTGGCTCACATCTTCCCTTGGTTTTACGTCTAAAAACAACTTAAACGCCTTCTATGGGTCGGGGATAGGCTTCCCATCTAGTTTTCTTAAAAACTGGCAAATAGGGTCTTTTTCAGTCAGATTCCCAAGACTTTGTCGAGCATGTTCTTTATGGAATTATGGCCATAAATCATGAATTGCACGATGCACATCTCCACTAGGATGCGTCTCAAGAGTCAATATAAGATTATCTAAAGACCCCTTACTTAGGCCATCCTTAATGAATTGTATTTTATCTTCACGGTTTACAAATACCATTCCTAAAGAACGACATGTTGCATTACAAGTCCATCTGACACATCTGTGACAGACTTTCAGTCGTTTTGCACGACGTTTCTTTGGAAAAATGTTTTTACCTGTTCTAGGCATGTATGAAATGAAAGAATTGAAGGACTCACCTGATAATCGGACCATTGCTTCAATTAGCCAGCGAATATCTTCAGGAATTCCATGATTCATTAACAACCTTAATCTTTCACACCTAGCACGGTAAATTTTTGCAATCGCATTTGGAGGCAAAGTGGGAAAACACATTTTCAATTTTTCAAGAGTGGTGTCCATTTTCAAATGAGAATTGGAGAAGAGATGCAAAGAAAGGAGAAAGAGTATAAAGAATTGCACAAATATATACACAGATATCAGTTATCATGGGAAACTAAAAGAACCAATTTAAAAGTCACAGAGTATCGTTATTCGCCATTTAACCAGGGTGAGAGAGACTAGCAGAACAAAAGTCACACCAAAAAGAAACACAAAAACAATGTGAGAAAAAGAATCAATCTTTATATACGGGATCACCCAATTCAATAGAGTCATTTTCAACTAAAAAATTGTCAAAATAAACTTTCAAACGATGTCCATTAACCTTGAAAACATTGTCATTCGTTGGATTCTCGATATCACGGGCCCCATATGGATACACATGTTTCACAATAAAAGGACCGCTCCATCTTGATCTTAGTTTTCCGGGAAATAAATGGAGTCGAGAATTATAAAGCAAGACTTTTTGACCAACATTGAATGTTTTTCTCGGTATTTTCTTGTCATGAAACTCTTTGATTCTTTCTTTATGAATTATTGAATTTTCATATGCATCATTTCTTATTTCCTCAAGCTCATTTATTTGTAATTTTCGCAGCTGATTAGCATCATCAAGGTTTGAATTGAAAGCTTTAATAGCCTAATAAGCTTTATGTTCAAGTTCCACAGGCAAGTGACAAGATTTTCCATAGACCAACCTATAAGGTGACATACCTAATTATGTTTTAAAAGCAGTATGATAAGCCCAAAGTGCATCATTAAGTCTTAAAGACCAGTCCTTCCTATTAGGGTTCACTGTTTTTTCCAAGATTTGTTTCATCTCCCTATTAGCAAGTTCTACCTGTCCACTTGTCTAAAGGTGATAGGGGGTGGCAACTTTGTGTGTGATTCTATATTTCTTCATTAAAGAATCAAATGGCTTATTGCAGAAATGTGTTCCACCATCACTTATCATGGCTTAAGGGATTCCAAATCGACTCAAAATATTTTCTTTCAAAAACTTTATCACTGTTTTGTGATGATGTTTGGACTTGGATTTGCCTCTATCCATTTTGAAACATAATCTACTGCGACTAATATGTACAAGAAACCAAATGATGGAGGAAATGGACCCATGAAATCTATACCCTAACAGTCAAAGATCTCAATGACAAGAATAGGATTTAAAGGCATTATGTGATGTTTTGAAATATATCTCAACTTTTTGATAATTTTCACAAGTCTTGCAGAATGCATGTGAGTCCTTGAATATGGTGGGCCAGTAAAATCCACTTTGTAAGATTTTTGCAGTTGTCTTTCTTGATGAGAAATGACCCCCACATGTGCCTCAGAATGACAAAGTTTAATGACACTACTTACCTCATTGTCCGAAATGCATCTTCGAAATATTTGATCAGGACAATAATTTATGTAAGTCCAAACGGCATGACTAACCATTCATACAAACCATGCGTAGTCTTAAATGCAGTTTTCCACTCATCATCCTCTTTCATTCTAATATGATGGTACCCACTTTTGAAGTCAATTTTAGAGAAAATACATGATCCATGTAACTCATCTAGCATGTTATCAAGGCTAGGAATAGGATGTCGATTACTTTATCGCTATGTTGTTGACGGCATGATAATCGACACACATCCTCCATGTTCCAACCTTTTTAGGCACAAGTAACACCGGCACAGCACAAGGGCTCATACTCTCACAAATGTACCCCTTCATCATGAGCTCATCTACTTGCCTTTGAAGCTCCTTCGTCTCCTCGGGTTTGCTTCTATAGGCTGGACGGTTAGGAATCGAAGCTCCGGATACCAGATCAATTTGATTTTCAATTCTCCTTAATGGTGGTAATCCATTAGGGATGTCTTCGAGGAATCATCAAACTACTGCAACAAAGAGACAACCATACTAGGAATAACGAGAATCAAGATCGTTAGAGTTAAAATAAGCCTCCTTATACACAAGTAAGATCATTGGCTTGTTAGTGAAAAACGCAGATTTGATTTGAGCTTCTTTTGCATAAAAATTAGGTTGTTTCTTTAATTTTTCTACACTATTATCATCAGCATATTTCCCAATAAAAAATGGAATCACAAACTATTTAGTCACTTTCAATTCAACACTATCATTCAGCCATTGCAATCTATATGTTTTAGCATACTTAGCAGTACAGAAATTCATTTTACTAACAAGGGTGGTACCACAAACATTAACACAGCTTCCACTATCTATAATTAAACTACACACCTTGCTTTGTACATAGCAACGTGTATGAAAGATGTTCTCTGCTTGTTGATTAGTTTCATCTTCCTTGACCTGAACATGAAGCGTTCACCTTATAACTAAGGACTCCTCAACCGGTAATGCTAACTCATCCCATCACTATCCTCTAGTGGCAGCATGCCTTCACAATTAGATTTGTCACTTTCAGATTTAATATCACCATTATCTCTAATCATCATGATTCTCTTGTTTGGATACTCTGAAGCATAATGTCCATCTCCCTAACACCTGAAACATTTAACATCACGGGTACGTTTAGGTTGAGTTTTGGCACCAGTAGTGACATCAACTTTAGCCTTTGGTGGTTCAGCTTTGGAAGGAACAAAGGACCTCAGACGAACAGTACCCTCTCTCTTTAGATTTGGCTTCCAAGATGATGAACACGAATTAAACGTTGGCCGAACATGTCCCTTCCTAAGTTGTCTCTCTACCTTCATAGCCATGTGAACCATGTCTTCTAGCTCCACATAGTGATGTAGCTCAACCACATTGGCAATGTCCTGATTCAACCCATTAAGAAATCTAGCCATGGTGGTTTCTCTATCCTCAACAACATTGGCCCGAATCATTGCTATCCCAATCTTTTTGGAGCTTCGGATATAAGTCTCTCGTAATAGTGGTTTGGCACAAATCGTGATGTGCATCATGGGAATTATAATCCATCTTGTAAAGCTAAATCTAATATGCAAGAGGATTCAGATGGTCCAATGACAAGAGCAAGAGCGAAACAACTACAAAGGGCCTTGACGAGTCAAATTGGAATGATTGAAGCTGCGTCGGAATTAAAAATTAGCAATCAGTTTGAAATTAGTTCAAGGATGTTTATTTGCCTATAATTGGAACTTGGAGATGGGAAAAGCCCTTAATGGTTCTTTTGATGATGGGCTACTTGAATTTTGATTGATATGCAAATAAGTGAAGGAATTGATGCTTGTTTATAGTCGAAACAGACAAATGAATTTAAACCCGAATTTGAAGTCATCCATTGCATGTGAAAACAAGACTAATCTAAGTGGATTTCAAATTCAGAACGTGTTCTTTCTAAATTTTCCAACCATGATTGCATTCGACTTTTGTGTAAGAAGTTATAGTTGTTTTAAATTTGGTCTGTTTATGTTAGAAAGGTCAAAAAAACATGTGCTAGTTACTTTGTCTAGGTTAGTTTGTCAAAGTCTGTTTTTTGGGCTTGACTTCTGCCATGTTGAATTTTTCCTAACTTTGAAGGGACGTTCCAATTATAAATATAGTATCAGAATATGTAATAAAGGATTTTTGGCCAAGATTTGAAACTTAATTCACAGAATTAAGAGTTGTTCTTCCAAATTGATTTTGTAAAGAACCCTACCTGACTTATCACTCTTCAATCACAAAGAGTGTGGCGTTGAAATCCTAGATTGATCTTTGTGGCGTCCAGATCGACTTATCAAAGTATCATTCTAGTCTATCCTCCATCTTATTCACCTTAAATCACTATAATCCAACCTAAACACCAAAAGAAAGACAACACAACCATACCCATCCTTCATCCATTTTCATCAGATTCATTGTTGCCGATTTTTGAATCATTCATGGCACATCATTTGGTATCAGAGCATCAGTTGCGATCTAAGGCAGGAGCCAAAAAACGGAAGAAAGGCTTGCTGGAATTAAGGTTGATAAACTTAATTATGGCTGGAGATAAAGAAGATTTGCCAAGAGGGTTAAGTTTGGAACAGGCACAGGTTATGGGCTTACAACGATCTCATGTTGAGATTCAGGATGAAATGACTGGAATTCGTGAACAGTTGAATACCCTTATGCAAATTATGCAAAGAAATAATTTGCAACCCCAACAGAGGCAAGCACTTAGGGTGCCACGAAATGATATTATAGAAGGCGACGAAGATCCAAATGGGGATGATGAGGCCAACGATAGGGGCGAGACCAAGAAGGCGAGAATTATAATCCTCCTAATGGTCTCAAACTTAAGATTCCACCATTTAGAGGAAGTAGTTCACCCGAGGAATACTTGGAGTGGATTCAGAAGGTTGAAAAGGTGTTTGAATGGTATGAATATTTTGAAGAAAAGAAGTGCAAGGTGGCAGCACTTGAGTTTACGCGGATCATACCCGATATCAGCTAGCCATTTGTTGCTGGGTCGTCCATGGCAGTTTGATAAGGATGTGACCTACATTGGATGAAAGAACACTTATTCTTTTATGATGAATGGAAAGAAGGTGAACTTGTTACCATTGAGTTCTCAACAGGTTAGAGAGGATCAGTTACGAAGCCAACAAAAGGAGGTGAAATCACGAAAGGGGTTGTTGTTAGCCAAAAAAAGAGACATCAAACAAGCATTAGCTTCGGCGGGGGCTGTTTTCATGATATGGGCAAAGCAATTACTACAAGTAGAAGGATTGGACTTACCAAGACCAATTAAGGAATTGCTTGAAGAATTTAAAGATGTGTTTCCATATGAATTACATAAAGGGTTACCACTTATTCGTGGAATTGAGCATCAAATTAATTTGGTGCCGGGAGCTTCACTTCCTAATAGACCAAAATACATTGATTTGTTTTCTTATTTGTCCAAGTCAAATAAGGAAATCCAAGCTAATCAAGGACATCAAAGGGGGGGCAGCAACATAAATTTTCCAAATCAGATTTTTTCTAGTTTATTTAAGACTTCTTAAGGGTGACAAATCTGATTCTAGGATATTTAGCATGATAATTTTTGGATTTTTATTATTTTTATTATTTTCTTCTTAGTGTTTGGATTATTGTTACTTATTTGGGTCAATTGTAAGTGGACATCATATAAGTCCACCTAAGGGGGAGTCCATTAGGGTTTCTTTTTTTAATTTTTTTCAAAATATTTTAATTTTAAAACATTTCAACTATTCTTGAAGTATCATAAATAGAAATTCATAATTACCTTTTTTTAAATTTCTTTTAAATTTTATAATTTGAAAACATTTCAACTATCATTGAAGAATCCAAAATAGAAATCCTAAATAGTTTTTTTTTAATTTTTTTAAAATTTTATAATTTTAAAATATTTAAACTATTCTTAAAGTATCCAAAACAGAAACCATAATTTCTTTTTTAAATATTTTTCAAAAATTTATAATTTTAAAACTCAACTATCCTTGGAGTACCCAAAAAAAATCCTAATAACTTTTTTACTAATTATTTTTTTTAAAATTTATTTTAAAATTTAAAATTTTAAAACCTGGAATTAAGATTCAAGAATCCCAAACAGAAATGCTAATTACTTTTTTAATTTTTTTTTTAAATTTTATAATTTTAAAACATTTAAACTATCCTTTAAGTACACGAAAAAGAAATCATAATTTATTTTTTTAATTATTTTCAAAAAAATTTAATTTTAAAACATTTCAACTATCCTTGAAGTATCCTAAACAGAAATTCATAATTACTTTTTAAAAAAAAAATTAAAATTTTATAATTTTCAAATTTAAACTATCGTTAAAGAATCGAATACAGAAATTCTAATTTTTTTTAAAAAAAATTTAAATTTATTCTTTTAAAACTTTGAACTAAACTTCAAGTATCCTAAACAGAAATCTTAAATAGTTTTTTTTAAAAAAAAGTTAAATTTTATAATTTTAAAACATTTAAACTATCCTTAAAGTACACAAAAAAGAAATCATAATTTTTTTTTTAATGTTTTTCAAAAAAAATTTAATTTTAAAACCTTTCAACAATCCTGTAAGTACCCAAAACAGGAATCCTAATTACTTTTTTTTTAAAAATTATTTTAATATTTAACATTTTAAAACATTTAAACTATCCTTAAAGAATCCAAAACAGAAATTCTTTTTAAGTTTAAATGTTTTAAAATTATAAAATATAAAAATAGTTTATAAAAACATAATTAGGATTTCTATTTAGGATACTTCAATGACAGTTTAAATGTTTTAAAATTATAAAATAAAAATACAATTTATAAAAAGAATAGTAATTTGGATTTCTGTTTAGGATACTTCATGTATAGTTTAATTGTTTTGAAATAATAAAATATAAAAAAACATTTTTTTAAAAAATATTAGGATTTCTGCTTAGAATACTTTAAGGACAGTTGAAGTGTTTTAAAATTTTTAAAATATAAAAAACAATTTATAAAAAAAATAGAATTCTGTTTAGGATACTTGACGGTTGGTTTAAATGCTTTAAAATTAAAAATATAAAAACAATTGATAAAAAAATAATGAGTATTTATGTGTAGGATACTTTAAGGATAGTTTAAATGTTTTAAAATTATGAATTATAAATTTTTTTTTATAAAAAACAATAATCAGGATTTTTGTTTAGATATTTCAAGGATAATATAAATGTTTTAGAATTTTAAATATAAAAAACTTTATAAAGAAATAATTAGGATTTCTATTCAGGATATGTCAATGATAGTTTAATTGTTTTAAAATTTTAAATACAAAAAACATTTATTAAAAAATAATTAGGATTTATGTTTATAATACTTCAAGGATAGTTTAAATGTTTTAAAATTTTAAAATTTTAAAACAATTCACAAAAAAATTAATTAAGATTTTTGTGTAGGATACTACAATGATAGTTTAATTATTTTAAAATTTTAAAATATAAATTTTTTTTTATAAAAACATTTATTATGATTTCTTTTTAGTATACTTCAAAGATAGTTTACATGTTTTAAAATTATAAAATTTAAACCAAATTTATATATAAAAAAAACAATTCAATTTCTTTTTAGTAAACTTCAAGGATAATTTCAATGTTTTAAAATTTTAAATTATAAAAACAATTTATAAAAAAATAATTTGGATTTCTGTTTAGGATAATACTTCAAAGATAGTTTAACTGTTTTAAAATTAGAAAATATAAAACTAATTTATAAAAAAACATATTTAGTATTTACGTTTAGGTTACTTCAAGGATGATTTAAATGTTATAAAATTATAAATATAAAAAAAATTGATAAAAAAAGTAATGAATATTTCTGTTTCAGATACTGCTAGCATAATTTAAATGTTTTAAAATTATAAAATATAAAAATAATTTATAAAAACATAATTAGGATTTCTATTTAGGATACTTTAAGGATAGTTTAAATGTTTTAAAATTATAAAATAAAAATATAATTTATAAAAAGAATAGTAATTTGAATTTCTGTTTAGGATACTTCAAGTATTTTTTAATTTTTTCAAATAATAAAATATAAAAAATAGTTATAAAAAAATTAATTACGATTTATGGTTAGGATACTTTAAGGACAATTTAATTGTTTTAAAATTTTAAAATATATAAAAAATTTATGAAAATAAAAATTACAATTTCTGTTTAGGTTACTTGAAGGATAATTTAAATATTTTAAAATTAAAACTATTAAAAAAATGATAAAACAATTATGAGTATTTATGTTTAGGATAGTTTAAGGATAGTTTAAATGTTTTAAAATTATGAATTATAAAAATAATTTATAAAAATAATTAATTAGGATTTATATTTAGATACTTCAAAGGATAATATAAATGTTTTAGAATTGTAAAATATAAAAAACCTTTACGAAAAAATAATCAGGATTTCTATTTAGGATACTTCAATGATAGTTTAATTGTTTTAAAATTATAAAGTATAAATTCAATTTATAAAAAAAAATAATTTGAATTTCTGTTTAAGATATTTTAAGGAAAGATAAAAAATTTTAAAATTTTAAATTATAAAAACAATTTATAAAAAAATTAATCAGGATTTCTATTTAGCATACATCAAGGATAGTTTAAATATTTTAAAATTAAAAAATATAAACATATTTTAAAAAATATAATTATGATTTCTAATTATGATACTTCAAGGATAGTTTAAATATTTTAAAATTATAAATGATAAAAATAATTTTTTTAAAAATATAATTGGGATTTCTGTTTATGATACTTTAATGATAGTTTAAAAGTTTTAAAATTATAAATTATACAAACAATTTATAAAAAAATTTAGTTAGACTTTGTGTTTAGGATACTTCAATGATAGTTTAATTGTTTTAAAATATAAAAATAATTTATAAAAAAATAATAAGAATTTCTCTTTAGGATACTTTAAGGATAATTTAAATGTTTTAAAATTATAAAATTTAAAAACAATTTATAAAAAAATTAGTTAGACTTCCTGTTTAGGATACTTCAATGATAGTTTAATTGTTTTAAAATATAAAAATAATTTATAAAAAATAATAAGAATTTCTATTTAGGATACTTTAAGGATAGTTTAAATGTTTTAAAATTATAAAATATAAAATCAATTTATAAAAACAAGGAATTAGCATTTCTGTATAGGATACCTCAAAGATAATTTAAATGTTTTAAAATTATAAAATATAAAAAGATTAAATAAGAAAGGGAATTAGGATTTCTGTTTAGGAATTTCCTAGTTCAACAAGGATCTTTAATGAGCTACAATATAATCTCCAAGTGTGGCAGGGATTCATTAATGTTTCAGAATTCTTTTCTTATAAGGATTCCTTATTCATCCTAGCTACACAAGAAAATGAGGGCTGGTAGTATTTAATGACAGATTGGTTTTTTTTATTATTTTCTTTCATGTTTTGGCTTAATTAAAACTTTGTTTTGAGCTAGGATACAAGGCTTGTTTGGATTAGGTTACGGGCTTTTTAGTTTAGGGTTTTTGGGTCAGTTTTGTATGTGGGTCAGTTCAGCCCACAAGGTTAGATCCACTAGGGTTACTTTTAAGAACTATTTAAACACATGCAACCGAAATTTCGGCAGCCTTTGATGATGATTGCTTCTGAATCTTTTCACTTTTAAATGAATTTGACTTATTGAAGATTAACTGGTTTCGTGGCGTCATTCTACTCATTCCAATACTGTTGGTGCCTTGGGACAGGTTTCCATTGTGTCACACTCCTAACTGACCAGCCTATAGAAGCAATCCCGAGGAGACGAGCGAGCTTCAAAGGCAAGTTGATGAGCTGATGGAAAAGAGATACATTCGTGAGAGTATGAGCCTGTGTGCTATACCCGTGCTACTTATGCCTAAGAAGGATGGAACATGGAGGATGTGTGTTGATTGCCGAGCCATCAACAACATAACGGTAAATTATAGACACCCCATTCCTAGGATTGATGACATGTTAGATAAGTTACATGGATCCTGTATTTTCTCTAAAATTGACTTGAAAAGTGGGTACCATCAGATTAGGATGAAAGAAGGTGATGAGTGGAAAACAACATTTAAGACTAAGCATGGTTTGTATGAATGGTTAGTAGTGCCGTTTGGACTTACAAATGCACCTAGTATGTTTATGCGTTTAATGAATCATGTCTTGCGTGAATTCATAGGTAAGTTTGTGGTTGTGTATTTTGATGACATTCTGATCTATAGCAAGAACTTAACTGAGCATCTTGATCATTTGCGTAATGTACTTAGTGTGTTGCGTAGTGAGAAATTGTATGCTAATCTTAAAAAGTGTGCCTTTTGCATGGAGAAAATTGTGTTTCTTGGCTATGTTATAACTGTACAGGGTATCGAGATGGATGAAGAGAAAGTTAAGGCCATCCGGGATTGGCCTACACCCAAATCGGTAAGTGAGGTAAGGAGTTTTCATGGGTTAGCTAGTTTTTACAGGCGTTTTGTGAAAGATTTCAGTACACCCTTGAATGAAGTTGTTAAAAAGTCAGTTGGGTTTAAATAGGGGATGGAACAAGAATTGACTTTTGTTCTTTTGAAAGAGAAATTATGTTCTGCACTTGTTTTGGCTTTACCTAACTTTAAGAAAGCATTTGAAATAGAAAGTGATGCATCTGGAATGGGAATAGGTGTTGTTTTGATGCAGGATCGGAGACCTATTGTGTATTTCAGTGAGAAGTTAAGTGGAGCGACCTTGAACTATCCCACTTACGACAAAGAACTCTATGCATTGGTAAGAGCACTTGAGACATGACAACATTACTTGTGGCCAAAAGAGTTCGTAATCCATTCCGATCACGAGTCCTTGAAACATCTGAAAGGACAAGGTAAGTTGAATAGGAGACATGCAAAATGGGTTGAATTCATTGAAACCTTTCCTTACGTAATAAAGTATAAGCAAGGCAAAGAGAACTTCGTAGCTGATGCACTTTCACGCAGGTATGTTCTTTTACACACCATGAATACTAGATTGTTAGGCTTCGAATATGTGAAGGAATTGTATGATAATGATTCTGACTTTACCGAGATTTATAATGCATGTGGACATTCAGCTTCTGGTAAGTTTTATTTGATGGATGGTTATTTGTTCAAAGAGAATAGATTGTGTGTTCCTGCTAGTTCTTTGCGTGAATTGCTTGTTCGTGAAGCATATGGGGGTGGTTTAATGGGTCACTTTGGGGTTGCGAAAACCTTGGATGTATTGCATGAGCATTTCTATTGGCCAAAGATGAAAAGAGATGTGCAATGAATTTGTGAACAGTGCATTGCTTGTAGAAAGACAAAATCTAGAGTACAACCGCATGGACTATATACACCATTACCTATGACTACTGGACCTTGGGTAGATATCTTTATGAACTTTGTTTTAGGTTTACCTAGGTCAAAGAAAGGTAGAGACTCTATTTTTGTTGTGGTTGATAGGTTTTCTAAAATGGCGCATTTCATTCCATGCAATAAAACGGATGATGCATCTCATATCGCAGACTTGTTCTTTAGGGAGATTGTACGTTTGCTTGGCATTCCTAAGAGTATAGTGTCAGATCGTGATGTTAAGTTCCTTAGCTACTTTTGGAAGACCTTATGGGGAAAGTTGGGAGCTAAACTCTTATTTTCGACAACTTGTCATCCTCAAACAGATGGACAAATTGAGGTAGTGAATAGAACATTATCCCAACTTTTGCGTGCTTATAATTCAAAAGAATTTAAAAAGTTGGGAAGAATGTTTGCCTTTTGTTGAGTTTGCTTATAATAGAACTGTGCATTCAACCACGAGTTTTTCTTCTTTTGAAATTGTTTATGGTTTTTAATCCACTAACTACTTGGACTTAATTCGTTTGCTTTTTGAAGAAAGGGTAAGTTTAGATGGTGAAAAGATGCCAAAGATGGTGACACAACTCCATGAGGGAGTTCGACGCAAATAGAGAAAAAGAACAGACTTTACGCTTCTAAAGCAAATAAGGGATGTAAACTAGTTGTTTTCCAACCCGGTGATTGGGTTTGGATGCACATGTGTAAGGAACGATTTCCTAACCAAAGGAAATCAAAATTACAGCCTCGTGGTGATGGTCCATTTCAGGTTTTAGAGAGAATCAATGACAACGCATACAAAATTGACCTTCCAAATGAGTATGGTGTTAGTGTTACCTTTAATGTTGCTGATCTTACGTTGTTTGACACAGATTTTGATTCGAGGTCGAATCCTTTCGAAGAGAGAGGGGATGATGTGGACTAGATCAGAAACACTAGCAAGGACCCAATACAACCTTATTTGGGCCATGAGGTGAGGACAGCAAATTAAAACTTTGTTTTGAGTTAGGATCCAAGGCTTGTTTGGATTAAGTTATGGGCTTTTCAGTTTAGGGTTTCGGGTCGGGTTTTGAGTGGACCTCATATAAGTCCACATAAGGGGTCCATTAGGGTTAATTTTTCAAGAACTATTTAAACTCATTTAAGCCAAAATTTCGGCGCTTTGATGCTTATTACTTCTGGATTTTTCAGTTTTAACATGCAAGAGTGATTCTTGCATTCTTCAGCTTCTTGAACGAACTGAATCTGACTTATCGAATATTAACTGGCTTCATGGCGTCATTCTACTCAATCCAATGGTGTTGGTGCCTTGGGGCAGGTTTTCATTGTGTCACACTCCTATCAGACCTATTTCAGCTTTTCGGGATCAGATCTCAATCTTGATTGTGGGTTGCGTGACCACGAGGTTCATATCCAACATCTCATGCCAGTCCTTATAAGTGACCACTATTTTCTGAATGATCTTCTTTAAGTTTTTGTTGGCGGCTTCCATAACACCGTTCATCTTTGATCGATATGGGAATGAATTCGAGTGTTTAATTTTTTATTTTACACAAAGCTCCATTATCATTTTCCTATTAATGTTATGAGCATTATCAGTCACTATCTTTTTAAAAGATCCATTGATGCGAACCTCGTATTAAGCATCCTAGTGATACTCTTGTGAAGAAATTGAATCGAGTTGTATTAAGCATCCTAGGCCTTATAGATTGCAATGGGTGAATGATTGTGGTGAAGTGAGGGTTACTAAGCGGGTTTTGATTGCATTTGCTATTGGGAAGTATTCTGATGAGATTTTGTGTGATGTAGTCCTAATGCATGCCAGTCAGTTACTTTTGGGGCGTCCATGGCAGTTTGATCGAAAAGCGATTCATGATGGGTTTAGAAATAGGTTTCACTATTGTAAAGGATGATAAAACCATCACTCTTGTGCCTCTTTCTCCAAAACAAGTGTATGATGATCAAATGAAATTAAAAAAGGAATGTGAGGATGGGAAGAGTGAAAATTCACGTGAGGACAATGGTGAGAGAAAACCATCGGATTCGGCTAAACCTAAATCATTAATTAAACCGGTTGAGAGTGGAGGTAAAAACCGAGGAGTGAAGAAAGTAAGCTTGTGTGATGATAATAGTGTGGAAAAATTAAAGAAACAACCTAAGTTTTATGCAAAAGGATCTCAAATCAGATTTGTATTTTTCACTAATAAGCCAATGATCTTACTTGTGTATAAGGAGGCTTATTTTAACACTAACGATCTTGATTCTGCTATTCCTAGTGTGGCTGTTTTTTTGATGCAGGAGTTTGATGATGTATTCCCTGAAGACATCCCTAATGGATTACCACCATTAAGGGGGATTGAACATCAAATTGATCTTGTGCCCGGAGCTTCAATTCCTAACCGTCTAGCCTATAGAAGCAACCCGAGGAGACGAAGGAGCTTCAAAGGCAAGTAGATGAGTTGATGATGAAGGGGTACATTCGTGAGAGTATGAGTCCTTGTGTTGTGCCAGTGCTACTTGTGCATAAAAAGGATGGAACATGGAGGATGCGTGTCGATTGTCGTGCCGTCAATAACATAACGGTAAAGTATCGACATCCTATTCCTAGGCTTGATACATGCTAGATGAGTTACATGGATCATGTATTTTCTCTAAGATTGACTTAAAAAATGGGTACCATCAAATTAGGATGAAAGAGGGTGATGAGTGGAAAACTGCATTTAAGACTAAGCATAGTTTGTATGAATGGTTAGTCATGCCGTTTGGACTTACAAATGCGCCTAGCATGTTTATCTGTTTAATGAATCATGTATTGCATACGTTTATAGGTAAGTTTGTTGTTGTGTATTTTGATGACATTACAAGAACTTAAATGAGCATCTTGATCATTTGCGTACTTAGTGTGTTGCATAGTGAGCAATTATATGCTAATCTTAAGAAGTGTACTTTTTGCATGGAAACAATTGTGTTTCTTGGCTATGTCGTAATCGCGAGAGGTATCGAGATGGACGAGGAGAAAGTCTTAGCTATCCGGGATTGGCCTACACCAAAATCGGTAAGTGAGGTAAGGAGTTTTCATGGACTTGCTAGTTTTTATAGAAGGTTTGTGAAGGATTTTAGTACTATTGCTGCACCTTTTAATTGAAATTGTGAAAAAGTCTGTTGGATTCAAATGGAATGATGAACAGGATGAGGCTTTTAATTTGTTGAACGATAAACTTTGTTTGGCGCTGTTTTAGCTTTGCCGGACTTTACGAGAGCTTTTGAAGTTGAATGTGATGCGTCAGGTATTGGTATAGGAGCTGTGTTAATGCAGGACATGAGGCCCATTGCGTATTTCAGCGAAAAACTTAATGGGGCAACCTTGAATTACGCAACCTACACGCAAAGACACAAATTCCTGGAAAGCCAAGTAAATTAGGTTTGATAGGAGTGTGACATAAAGATAACTTGTACATAGGCACCACCACTATTGAAAATGGAGACCCCCAACGAACGAATATTGATTCGCGAACAAGAAGTATAAGGATGATGCCACGAAGACAGTTGTTCTTCGATAAGTCGTTTTTAGTTCTTTAGAGAACCAAGGGAGATTATCCCACAAACACACAATAAGTGCAGCAAAGAAGTTTATTGATATGAAATTGTGTAACCTTACATGTTTGGTTATGCCTTTATTTATAATGACTCACTCTAGACTTAAAGAAACCCTAATGGACCCCCCTTAGGTGGACTTATATGAAGCCCACTTACAATTGACCCAAATAAGTAATAACAACCCAAAAACTAAGAAGAAAATAATACAAATCCAAAAATTATCATGCTAAATATGCTAGAATCAGATTTGTCACCCTTAAGAAGTCTTAAATAAACTAGGACAAATCTGATTTGGAAAATTTGTGTTGCTTGCCCCCTTTAATATCCTTGATTAGCTTGGATTTCCTTGTTTAACTTGGACAAATAAGAACACAAATTTCCTCCTTTGTTGCTGATTTAATTAGTTTCTTTCCTCCTTTCTTCGCATCTCTTCTCCAATTCTCATTTGAAAATGGACACCACTCTTGAAAAATTAAAAAAAGTATTTTCCCGCTTTGCCTCCAAATACGATTGCAAAATTTTACCGTGCTAGGTGTGAAAGATTGAGGTTGTTAATGAATCATGGAATTCCTAAAGATATTCGCTGGTTAATTGAAGTAACGGTCCGATTATCAGGTGAGTCCTTCAATTCTTTCATTTCATACATGCCTGGAACAGGCAAAAACATTTTTGCAAAGAAACGTCGTGCAAAACGACTGAAAGTCTATCATAGATGTGCCAGATGGACCTGTAATGCAACATGTCGTTCTTTAGGATTGGTATCTCAGAACCGTGAAGATAAAATACAATTCATTAAGGATGGCCTCGAGTAAGGGGTCTTTAGATAATCTTCTATTGACTCTTGAGACGCATCCTAGTGGAGATGTGCATCGTGCAATTCATGATTTATGGCCATAATTCCATAAAGAACATGCTCAACATAGTCTTGGGAATCGACGAAAAAGACCGTGTTTGCCGCTTTTAAGAAAACTGGATGGGAAGCCTATCCCCGACCCATAGATGGCGTTTAAGCTGTTTTTGGATGTAAAACCAAGGGAAGATGTGAGCCACAATCACAACTACCTGTACATACACATGTTTTGACCAAAAATAAAAGGAGAGAGAGAGAGACTCCAGCTGGCCTACATATAGGTGGTATGATTGCATTTTTAATTTTTCATCTATAAAATCTTCCCTTTATTTCTACTCAGCCTATACATTCAATAGATATAAAAGTGTGTAGAAATGGTAGGTTCCTCAAGTCATCAAATAAGAAATATTTGTGTTTTCGGTGGATCCGATCCTGGGAAAGAAAAAGAATTTTTAGAATCGGCAAATCATCTTTGTCGGGTACTAGGCGAGAGAAAGATTTATTTAGTGTATATGAGAGACAGACCTTGGATTAATGGGGGGTGTCAATAGCTGCATTTTTAGGAGGCAATCATGTTTTGGGGTCGTCCCCAAAGCTAAAAGCAAAAGGGGACATCATTGGAAAAACAATTAGAGAAGAACTACAGGTCTCCACAATGTCTAATCGAATGAATGCAATGTTTAACCACGCTGATGCCTTCATTGCCTTACCAGGTGGTCTGGACACATTGGAAGAGATCTTTCATATTTTCTCTTGGTCCCAACTGCACATTCACCATAAACCTATGTTTGTTAAATGTTAATGGTTTTTATGATAATTTGTTGTCTTTTCTTGATCGGTGAGAAACGAAATTTCTAACATCTTCGGCACGACAAATCATAATCTCTCGCTACTACTTCCTTGAACAATTGATTGACCAACTACAATCTTTCATCCCTGTAATTGATCCCTCCATGAGTCGCATAAATTGGTCAACTATGAAAAGCTGTAAAAGCTTAGATTGGATTTGAGCCTTCGTTTGTGAAACCTTGTGTCTTTTGGTTTTATTAATAGCATAATATTTTTCTGTTTTGTTATCTCTTATATTTGTTTAAGTGTGTTTCAGGCTTGTTAGTAGTCATTGCTTCAGGTGATATCTTCTATACTTTACCTTTGTACCTTAGAACATTGAGGACAATGTCTCATTTTGGTTGGGAGGAGAGGGTAGTAGTTGACAATTATAAAAAAACTAACTTACTAACTGTTTTTGCTATTATTAAAACCATTTGACAAAACCGTTATTAGGATGGCAGCGTAAGGAGGAATTTTATTGACTCTTGAGATGCATCTTAGAAAATATTCTTATCAAAGTCTATCAGAATACTTCTTGAAATATTCAGGTTTACAAACTCTTGCATTGTTATCACTTGATTCTGCTCATATACTCCTTTAACAAGTATTCTTAAACCTTCATTTTCACACACACTTTAACATATGATTGTGGGTTGCTATTGGATTATTACATTATTTATGTTCTTTTGTTAAAGGTGACAAACAACTAAGGGAAAGGGGTAGTATATAATTTGCAAAAAAATATTTGATAATATTGATGATAATAAAAACACAGATAAGTTTGGTTTCGTAGCCTCCTTAACCTAAGCAATTAAGCCCGAAGGGGTGTTTTAACACCTAATACCCTAAAGTCAACTGACTTGGGAGCTATTGGCCCAGTGCTACTTACATGGGTTAAAGAGAAAAGCTTAAGGGAATCAAACATTGCACTATCTACGTATCAGTATCTGCAACCCGAGTTACTAAGCTCGTAGGGGTGTCTCAACACCTAATGCCCTAAGACCAACTGGTATGGGAGTCATTAGCCAAAAGCTCGTTACATAGGTTAAAGATGTATTGTGTTTTAAGTTATATGTATATATATTTAAAAAAAAAAAAAGATAATAATCTCAACCCAAGGAAGTTAACCTTAGAAAAACATTAGAACATAATATTGTTTTCTTCCAATAAAAGCCCCATCATTAATGTTTTCATACATTGAGCACATAAAAAGAAGGTTTATTAAAATCTTGTTTCAACAGTATGCATAGAGATATATAAATTTAATGAGAGTTTGTTTATTTGGATAGATTAATGGAAGTTGAATGATGAATGCCTTGCTTTGTGGAACTTGCAAATTGTTTTTCTATTTTAACACTTTGATTACTAGGGACTAGTAATAAGCTGGTTAGGGGGTGTGATTAGTACTTAAAAAATCCATTTTTATCAAGGTTTTATATCATCATTTTGCACTTGAAGTATTAATAACTCCTTAACTAGAGCATGTTTTATAATAACGAGTCTGATAATATAAGATACCTTTAGTTTATGGTAAATATTCATTTTAAATGCAGGTCTATCACATAAATCAAAGGATTGATTGATGAGTTTAACCACTGAAATTGAGAAGACAAAGAGAGGGCTAAGCTTAGAAAAGATATGCTGGTTGAATTCAAATTGAAACACCATTAGGTTATTGGATCATAACTGGAATTGTAGAACTTGGATTTAGGTCTAGTTTATATGGATAGAAAGATAAGACATAGGCCTAAAACTTTCATGAAGAGTCCAAGATTCAAAAGGACTGTTTTCAAGTTCAACTTGTAGCAACAATAGAGAAGTCGGAATCTGTCCTGCAGCCCAGAAACTGTTAAGTGTTCAGCCCATATCTCAAGTTCTAGAAGTCCAAATGACCTTATTCTTGTTTTATTCGAAAGCTGAGACAATTCCCCAGAACTTTCATGAAGACTACCTGTTCAAATTCTGATGTTAGCAATGACGTTGTCTCGCAGACAAGAAGATAAGGAGGGTTACCAAGTCAAGAGGTGGCCACCCACTCAACAATTAGTCATCAAATTAATAGTTCCGAATTTTAGCCTATAAAAGGAGGTATTTGCCATGTTATCAATTAGTCATCACATTTAGGCATCTTGATTTTTAGATCAAGATCATGTTCTTGCTCTCTTTCTTTATATTTTTGTAATGCTTAAGTTTTGTTTTCATTAATCTCTTGTTTATGCCTTTCATTTCCTTTATTATACTTATATAATCATATTCTCCTCTTGTTTATCTATGTTTCTCTTATTCATAATGTTCAGCTAAGTTTATTATGTCAAGGTGAAAAGGTTATACTAATGGTGTAAGAATAAGTATAGTATAAACTCAACGTGGACTTTTAATGTTTGATACCAACATGTTTTATATTTCTTATCTTACTCACTCTTAATACCTTGCTTGTTAAATGGTTAATCTAGATTTGTGTTGAACAAACCTTGGTACAACAAATACTTGGGACTTTCATAGCCCAACTATATGGTATAACTGACACATGTGCTATGAAAGGAACTTGATTTGTTGTTAACATAAATTAACATCATGAATACGTGACAACATTTACAAGTATTAACATTATTCGAATAAGATCACTAATGTAATCATGTTAACAATTTATAATCCGATTGGAACCTTCTTTGTGTGTGGTTTCCAGTTGAATAATAAAAAGAATTTATACTATACTTATTTGAAATACCATTAGTGGATCCTCTAACCTTGACAATTGTTTTTCTTTATTTAAAATCCTTACATCATTATCACATCTCAAAGTTCACTTCAAATCTTTTCTTTTATTTATAATTCTATATAGTTCACCTCCCCGTGGTTCGACCCCTGGTCTTGCCGGTTATTTATTACTTCGACACTCCCGCATTTGGGATAAGACATCAATCTTTTGATCGTGTCACTTCCCTATCCTCAATCACATTGGCCCGAATCATTGCAATCTCTATTCCTTGAAATACTCATCGACGGACTTAGAACCCCTGATTCAAAACTTGCAATTTCGAGATACAAATCTATATAATAGTGGTCAGCACAAATCGCCTTCTCATCAACACTTTCATCTCCTCCCACGACGCTACCGACCTCTCTCCACTCCTCCTACTAATCACATTTTGATCCTACCAAATCAGTGCATAATCCGTGAATTCGATGACTACCAGCTTCACTTTCTTTGTCTTCAAATAGATGGCAATCTAAAATCCAATCCACCTTTTTCTCCCACTCCAAATATACCTCGGGATCGTTTTTATCTTGAAAAGAAGGTATTTTCAGTTTGATAGCATGCAAATCACCATCTAAATCAGCATTTCCCCTAACACTACGAAAGTTTTCCCTTTGGCCGAATTGGCCCCTAGTTCTATTCCCAAAATCCCTTCGGTTTCTAGGCTGCCGAAAACCTTCTCCATGGCCCATGGCCTCATCCTCAAAACCATCATCACCAATATCATCAACGTCCTCCTCAAAATCCTCATAATACCTTGGCCTTTCAGCCCTCCGCCGCGTGTTTGCTTTCGGTTTAGCCCCAAGCTTCCTCACATCTTGGGTGCTTGTACCAGCGTCGTTACTATGTTTCTCCACCCTATCAAGTCTGTCACACATGTTTGCCATCACAAAATTTATCCTCTCCATCATCTGCATCATGGCTTGTATTTGGAACTTAAGTTCTCCCCCGGGATGGGGTTGATGTGTTGTTTTGATCTGACATGATAGTACCTGTAAAAATTGGTTAGTGGTAGAAAAAATATCCTCACGTCGCTCGTGTTTCGCTTAAACACTCTTACTATCCTCACACGCTCATACCTCTCATCTCACCTTCTTGCAGTTCTTGCAGAACTGAAACCAACACCATATAGAACCAACTTAGCAGCGTAATTCAAATATGTATATTCATCAAGAAGCAATAAAAACTAGAAAACAAGCAAAAACGAAATTGTGATGAAACAAAAAAAGAAAGCGAATTTCAAAAGTTAATATTGTCCAATTAAGCTAAAATTTCAGATATAGTGCTATATCAACCCAAATAGATAGAATACAAAGTTTGAGCAATTTACGATAAGGTTTGATATACTGACGCAAAAAACGTTATGAATCAGACTTGATTAGACTAAAAATTGAAAACCAAAGAAAATGATATGGTAAGATTAGGACCCTAGAAATCAGAAATCCAATTTGAGCTAATTCCAAGTTGATTTGATCCAATTTTCCCTTGTTTAGTTTTCTGAGGCAGAAACCAATGAAAGTCTTTTTGAACTTTTTTTTTCTTTTTTCTTTTTTTTATGCTACTGATATATTTCGGACAGTAATAGAATGAAAAAATCAATTTTTTTATTTTTGTTTCTTGATATGCTGCAAAATCAAGAAGAAGAAGAAATTGGATACTAAGGAATTTTTTTTGTGGAAACAACAAGAATGGAAATTTCAAAAGGATTAATGGAGCTAAGCTCTTATATCAAATGATACGAACCTCGTGATTACGTGGTTACGCAACCCACACGTAGAGACATCAATTCCCGGAAAGCCAAGTAAATCAGGTTTGATAGGAGTATGATATAAAGATAACTTATACCTAGACACCAACACTATTGGAAACGGAAAACCCCCACCCAACAAATATTGATTCACGAACGAGAAGTATAAGGATGACGCCACGAAGTCAGTTGTTCTTCGATAAGTCGTTTTCAGTTCTCTAGAGAACCATGGAAGGGAGATTATCTCACCAACATACACACACACACACACAAAATGCGGCAAACAAGAAGTTTTATTAATTTGAATTGTCTAACTTACATGTCTGGTTATGCCTTTATATATACTTACTCTATACTTAAATAAACCCTAATGGCCCGCTTACAATTCACCCAAATAAGTAATAATAACCCAAAGACTAAGAAGAAAATAATAAAAATAATAAAAATCCAAAATTTACGATCCTAAATATGCTAGAATCAGATTTGTCACCATTAAGAAGTCTCAAATAGACTACGAAATTTG
This sequence comes from Populus x sibirica, assembly GCA_019202695.1. Taxonomy (NCBI): domain Eukaryota; kingdom Viridiplantae; phylum Streptophyta; class Magnoliopsida; order Malpighiales; family Salicaceae; genus Populus; species Populus x sibirica. Next base: position 235,415 of record JAGMVL010001759.1, on the reverse strand, counting down.
ATCTCAAGGTAGAATTAATTCTGAAGTCTTCTAGCTAGGATGAATACGGAATCCTTATAAAAAAAGGATTCTGAAATATTTATGAATCCCACACTTGAAAACTATATTGCAGCCCATTAAAGATCTTTATACTACCTCAGTTGACCTGATATGTTAACCGAAGGTAAGACAACATGTCAGGAGACTCCACAAAAACTTTCAGCCCGATCCAACGGTCGGATTGAGAATTATGATTGTTGCCGTAAACCGCCTAGTTACGCATTTTACATCAAAATTCGAATTTGATCTTGCTTGGATCGTATCATTATGATCGGGCTGATAATTATGATTATTGTCGTAAAACTGCCTAGGTGCACATTTTATATCAAAATCCGAATTTGACATTGCCTGGATCGTATCACTATGCATGGGCGGTAAAGAAAGTTAATTTGGAGTATATTTTGAGTTTGGTTTGGTCCTTATTACTAGATATGGGTTTGGGTCACATGGGGTTCAAAGTTGGCTTGGGTTAGTCAAGATGTTGGGACCGGAACATATTTGTTTGAGGTTGAGTTTCTAATTCTACAAGGACTTAAATCAACAAAATATTCTTCTAAAATTCAAGAAAATTTAATTTATTATTTTTTCTATTATTTAGGAGAATATTTATCAATATAGCAGGAAGTTTCCTAGTCAATAGATCTGATTTCCTAAGCTAGGAAGGATTAATTAATGATTCTCCTAATATAGTTTGGAAACAAAATTGGCAAGTATAAAAGATGACATTTTCTTCATTAATTGTTCACGTAAAACAAGGAAACCAAGCACAATAAGACAGGAAAACTTTAGAATTAATTTCACATTCATATAAGATTTCCTAGTTTATTTGGGACTTGTTACTGGTAACAAATCTAATTCTAGTATATCTAGGATATTAGTTTATGATTTTTATTATTTTCTTCTTAGTCCTCAGTTTATTATTACTTATTTAGGTCAATTTGGTAAGTGGGCTCAAATCAGCCTATATATGGGGATCTATTAGCAAGCCCAAACCTTGATCCAAAAAAGTCTTGAATTCTAACTGGAGAAAAAAGTATTAATTAAGCCCAAATAAATTGTTGCTGCCTATTTTTTAAATAATAATATAAGTGCGGAAAATACACCTGAAGCAAACTCGAAAAGAAATGCATGAGCCAAATTATGAAAGACCAAAATGCCGCAAAGTTGTAGGCCGAAATAGCAATCCAAGTTTTAATTGTCAAAAACCATTAGTAGAAATATCTTTTTTGGTGTTTAAAGACTCAATTTGTTTTTTAAGGAAGGTTTAATTATGTATTTGAGGGTTTAATCACAAAGAAAATCAACTTTAGATGTCAATTTTGAAATAATTGATGTTAGAGACTTAATTGGAAGCTTGAAAAGTTTGATTTAGTTTACCACACTTGTTGTGTGTTGGTGGGATAATCTCCCTTTCTTAGTTCTCTAAAGAATTGAAAAATGACTTATCGAAGAACAATTGACTTCGTGGTGTCATCCTTATACTTCTCGTTCGTAAATCAATATTCATTGGGTGGAGGTTTTTATTTCCAATTGAGCTAAAACTTTAGATGTAGTGCTATTTCCAATCGAATATAAATTTTGAGCAATTTATGATAAGGCTTGATATACTGACGCAAAAAACATGAGGAATTAGACGTGATTAGACCTGAAATTCAAAACCAAAGCAAACAATATCTAATTGACCCCAAAATTAATATGTTGTGCGATTAGGACCCCATTAATCAAAGTATCAAATTTGAGCTAATTCTGAATTGATTTGATCCAATTTCCCTTGTTTAGTTTTCTGCAGCAGAAACCAATAAATGTCTTTTTGAACGATTTTTTTCTTTCCTTTTCTCCTCTCTATTTTTTTTATGCTACTGATATATTTTGGACTGTAACAGAATGAAATAACAACTGTTTTTTTTATATGCCGCAAATTCAAGAAGAAGAAATTTGACACTAAGGAATTTTTACAGAAACAATAAGAAACAAAAATTTTGGAAGGATACCAAATGATGCGAACCTTGTGATCACGTGGTAACGCAACCCACACGCAAAGACACCAATTCCCGGAAAGCCAACTAAATCAGGTTTGATAGTAGTGTGACACAAAGATAACTTGTACCTAGGCACCAACACTATTGGAAACTAAAACCCCTACCCAATGAATATTGATTTGCGAACGAGAAGTATATGGATGACACCACGAAGGCAGTTGTTCTTCGATAAGTCGTTTTTCAGTTCTTTAGAGAACCATGGAAGGGAGATTATTCCACCAACACACAGCAAGTGCAGCAACACAAGAAGTTTTATTAATCTGAAGTTTTACATGTCTAGTTATTCCTTTATTTATACTTACTTTTTAACAACTTCATTCAAGGGTACAGCTATTGTACTGAAATCTTTCACGAAACGCTTGTAAAAACTAGCGGACCCATGAAAACTCCTTACCTCACTTAGCGATTTGGGTGTAGGCCAATCCCGGATGGCCTTAACTTTCTCCTCATCCATCTCGATACCCTGTGTAGTTACAACATTGCCAAGAAACACAATTTTCTCCATGCAAAAGGCACACTTTTTAAGATTAGCATACAATTTCTCACTACGCAACACACTAAGTACATTACGCAAATGATCAAGATGCTCGGTTAAGTTCTTGCTATAGATCAGAATGTCATCAAAATACACAACCACAAGCTTACTTATGAATGCACGCAACACATGATTCATTAAACGCATAAACGTACTAGGTGCATTTGTAAGTCCAAACGGCATTACTAACAATTCATACAAACCATGCTTAGTCTTAAATGTTGTTTTCCACTCATCACCTTCTTTCATTCTAATTTGATGGTACCCGCTTTTCAAGTTGATTTTAGAGAAAATACAGGATCCATATAACTCATCTAACATGTCATTAAGCCTAGGAATGGGGTGTCTATACTTTACCGTTATGTTGTTGATGGCTTGGCAATCAACACACATCCTCCATGTTCTATCCTTCTTAGGCACAAGTAGCACGGGTACAACACACGGGCTCATACTCGCACGAATGTAGCCCTTTTCCATCAGCTCATCAACTTGCCTTTGAAGCTCCTTCGTCTCCTCGGGATTGCTTCTATAGGCTGGTCAATTAGGAATTGAAGCTCCGGGTACAAAATCAATCTGATGCTCTATCCCCCTCAATGGTGGTAATCTTGCATATATATTGGATTTGGATCTAGATCTTCACGCATCACTCATCTCATTTTTAAACTATATGGGTATCAACTTTAAGATAAGTGGAGGAGTAACGGCACCCTAATGGTTTTAGCCCAGGTGAGGCTCGCGAAACTATCCAACTCTCGCGTGATTGTTTGCTCGACAGTGGTCGATATGCCGAACTGATATTACTGAGGGCCTCTATCTTCACGCTGCTTGTAAACCTCATATCAACCTTTCGAGGACGATCACTATATTACCCCAATGCATTTAATGACCAGAACCTACCCTTTAGGTTGATCCTTGCGTAATTTCATTGAGATAAGCTTAAACGTGTAAGCATCCTTATTACAGGGCTTTCGGGTGACATAATGGTTGCTATTCCTAAGATAACAATTGTTGAGTATGGACTCGAGTCTGAATCCTTGCAAATGACCGAGAGAGACTGCCCTAGACTGGATACCGCTACTCAAAGACATTAGATGCATAATAAAAGACACCAAAAATATGGTCGAAAGTTCAGATGACAAAAGGCTAAACAGATCTCCTCTTGGCATTACAATGAATATCAGATTCGGATCTGACCACACATCCAAAGAATAACGATCATTATGTCATCCCCCAAAAGGCGAATCCATACCCCATATATTGCATTCATCTTAATGGATGTTTGAACATACACTTATGAACTGTCATAATACAGCACTCTAGGCAAAATATAGGTACCCCATTGAAACACACTTATAACACTCGACTACGAAAAAGACAAATGGAAAACGAAGAAAAAGCCCAATTGGAAGCCCAACACCGAAAAGAGATGGAAAGTCTTAGAGAACTCAGCCTGAACCTATTCTCGCAAATCCACATAATCTGGGGGCAAATGAGGTGTCTCAACAGGCTATGTATTCCTAATTTGCTCAACCAGCATATCCCATAAGAATGTCATATACCATTGACCTTACAAAGAAGGAATCTCAAAAGAAAAAGAAGGTGAAAGAAGATGGCCTGGACAAATGGTTTGCCCTGGAACAAAGGCTGATAGCATTCGAGGGATCTAGCCTACATGACTATATAAAGGCTCCTGAGATGTGTTTGGTACCTAACGTAGTTATTTCTAAGAAGTTTAGGGTGCCAGAATTTATCAAATATACAGGAACTCAACGCCCTACAACTCATCTCAAGGCATACTTCCCAACAAAATGCCGAGGTAGTTTATGACGAGAAACTGTTGATTCACTTCTTTCAAGACAGTTTGAGTGACATTGCCCTTACTTGGTATATGCGGTTGGATAATACCAAGGTAAAAAATGGAATGACTTAGTTTATGCCTTCATTAGGTAATATAAATTCAATATGGATGTGGGCCCTGATAGGTTAAGCTTGAAAAATATGGAAAAGAAAAACAAGGAGGACCATAAGAGAATACACTCAAAGGTGGCGTGAGACAGCCACATGGGTTGATCCTCCTTTGTTGGAAAAGGAGATGATCAATTTGTTTGTCAACACTTTCAAGGCCCCGTACTTTGAATACCTGGTTGGAAGCTCTGCACAACATTTTTCTGACGTGCTTGCTATAACTGAGATGATTGAACAAGCTATCCATTTAGGAAGGATTGCTGACTCGACTGAGGAGAAACATTTCACTAGAGAAAAGAAAGAAACCGAGGTTCACAATGTTAAAGGTCGTTACAAAAATGATAGAAAGAGCTACCAAAACAAAGACATCTAGAGATCACTCGTCCTGAAGACAAAGCTACAGTGTCATTAGGCCAAGTCTGGTCTATGTGTGACCTCAATTGACTATTAGAAAGGTGCCCTTGTCGAGGAATTTATAGGAGAGAGATGGTTGGAAGATTCCATAAATTCCAATCGATGATCGCTAAGTGTTTAGCCCTTTTATGTGTCACCTTGCTAGTATAAGGTCTTTGTTGCTTTTTTAGGATTTCAATGAAACACTAAGAATAGTGTTTCGCGGCGAAATTGAACCTCGAATTAAAACCTCAAGTAAACGATATCAAAATAAGCCTAAATTTTACATAGAATTCGATATCACACCCAATAAACAGAATATGAAGTTTCAATTGATTCTAAGGTGGTTTGCTTATGGTTCACTAAGAGTAGTGTTTATACGGCAAAATTGAACCTCGAATTAAAACCTCAAGCAAATAATATCAGAATAAGCCCAAATTTGACATGTCATGCTACCCCCAATAGATTGAATATAAATTTTCAATTAATTCCGAGGTGTTTTGCTTATGGTTCACCTAGAGTTGTGTTTCTGCGGCAAAAATTGAATGATCCTTCAAATTTCAACTAATCCCTCTCTCTCTCTCTCTCTCTTTCTTTTTTTCTTTTTAATATACTGATATGATTAGAGACAAGAAACAAGATGAAATATAACACTTTTTTTTTTTTGCTTAGATGTCGCAGACACGAAGAATAAGAAGATGGACGCAAACACTGAAAAACCTAAAGGAACACTAAAAAAAAAACGAAAATAACAGAAGGATATGACCTTGTTTCGAGCCTAGCTACGATACCAACCGATGCGAAGCTCGTGATCACTGGTCACGCAACCCACAATCAAGATTGAGATTTGATCCCGGAAAGCTGAAATAGGTCTGATAGGAGTGTGACACAATGAAAACCTACCCTAAGGCACCAACACTATTGGATTGAGTAGAATGACGCCACAAAACCAGTTAATCTTCGATAAGTCAGATTCGGTTCGTTCAAGAACTGAAGAATGCAAGAATCACTCTCACATGTTAAAACTAAAAAAATTCAGAAGTGATTATCATCAAAGCTGCCAAAATTTTAGCTTACATGAGTTTAAATAGTTCTTGAAAAATTAACCCTAATGGACCCCTTATGTGGACTTATATGAGGTCCCCTCAAAACTGACCCAAAACCCTAAACTGAAAAGTCCATAACTTAATCCAAACAAGCCTTGGATCCTAACTAAAAATAAAGTATTAAGTAAGCCCAAACAAGCCTTGGATCCTAACTGAAAACAAAGTATTAAGTAAGCTCAAACAAGCCTTGGGCTGTAGCTAACAAAATAAAATAATAAAAATAACTAATTTGTCATTAAATACCATCAGCCCTTCTTTCCTTGTGTAGCTAAGATGAATAAGGAATCCTTATAAGAAAAAGATTCTGAAACATTAATGAATCCTTGCCACACTTGGAGATTATATTGCAGCTCATTAAAGATCCTTGTGGAACTAGAAAATTCCCATAACCAGCTACCACATCCTTAGTAGGAAAAGAATCTTAACCAAATAGGAAGTCCACAAGTCAAATGGAAGTAAATAACAAAATTCATACAACCTCTTTTGACCAGTATTGTGGTGCCTTCCCAAACTTTGATTGACCTAAAATCTTAACCCATTGTAGGACAACATGTCTGGAGAGTCCACATAAAATTTTAGCTCGATCCAATGATCGGATTGAGAATTATAACTATTGCCATAAACCCGGACTGTTTCGCTTTTTACGCCAAAATCCGAATCGACCTTAATTGGGTCGTATCACGAGGGCCGAACCGTATCGATAATCTCCCTTTCATGGTTCTCTAAAGAACTGAAAAATAACTTATTGAAGAACAACTATCTTCATGGCGTCATCCTTATACTTCTCGTTCGCGAATCAATATTCGTTGGGTGGGGGTTTTCCGTTTCTAATAGTGCTGGTGTCTAGGTACAAGTTATCTTTGTGTCACCCTCCTATCAAACCTGATTTACTTGACTTTTTGGGAATTGGTGTGTTTGCGTGTGGGTTACGTGATCACGAGGTTCGCCTCATTTGGTATCAGAGCTTGGCTCCATGAAATTTTTGTTTCTTGTTTCTGCAAAAATTCCTTGGTTTACTTGATTTACTTGGTTTTCCACGAATTGGGAACCTCGTGATCACGTGGTCACGCAACCAACGCACAAAGACACCAATTCCCGGAAAGCCAAGTAAATCAGATTTGATAGGAGTGTGACACAAAGATAACTTGTAGTTAGGCACCAGCACTATTGAAAACAGAAAACCCCCACCCAATGAATATTGATACGCGAACGAGAAGTATAAGGATGACGTCACGAAGACAATTGTTCTTTGATAAGTCATTTTTCAGTTCTTTAGAGAACCATGAAAGGGAGATTATCTCACCAACACACACACACAAAGTGCAGCAAACAAGAAGTTTTATTAAGATTAAATGTTTTAAATGTTTATGATTTTAAAATTAAAAAGATATAAAATTAGGATTTCAGTTTAAAATACTTTAAATGTTTTAAAATTATAAATATAAAAAAATTGATAATAAAAAAATAATCAATATTTCTGTTTAGATTACTTCAATGATAGTTTAAATATTTTAAAATTATAAAGATATAAAAAATTTATAAAAAAATATATTAGGATTTGTATTTTGGATACTTCAATGATAGTTTAAAAGTTATAAAATTATAAAATATAAAACAAATTTATAAAAAAAAAGTAATTAGAATTTCTGTTTAGTATACTTCAAGGATAATTTAAATGTTTTAAAATTATAAAATATAAAATCAAATTATAAAAAAAAGTAATTAGGATTTTTGTTTAGAATACTTCAAGGATAGTTTAAATGTTTTTAAATTATAATATATAAAAATATTATTCAAAGTTTTTGTTTAAATACTTCAAGGATACTATAAATGTTTTAAAATTCTAAAATACAAGAAATAATTATAAAAAAATAATTAGAATTTCTATTTAGGATGATACTTCAAGGATAGTTTAAATGTTTTAAAATTATAAAATATAAATACAATTTATATATATAAAAAATAGAATTTCTGTTTAGGATATTTCAAAGATAGTTTAAAAGTTTTAAAATTTTAAATTATAAAAACAATTTATAAAAAAAATTAATCAGGATTTCTATTTAGGATACTTGAATGATTGTTTAAATATTTTAAAATTATAAAATATAGAAACAATTTTTTTAAAAAAAAACATAATTATGATTTTTGTTTATGATACTTTAAGGATAGTTTTAAAGTTAAAACATTATAAAATATAAAATAAATTTATAAGAAAAAGTAATTAAAATTTCTATTTAGTATACTTCAAGTATATAAAAAAATTGTTTTAAAAATAATAATTAGGATTTCTGTTTAGGATGATATATTAAGAATAGTTTAAATGTTTTAAAATTATAAAATATAAATAAAATTCATAAAAAAAAAACAATTTGAATTTCTGTTTAGGATATTTCAATGATAGTTTAAAAGTTTTAAATTATAAATGCAATTTCTAAAAAAAAAACTGTTAGGGGGTGATAATATCTTCCCTTTTGCGTAACTAGCCCCGTACCATAGAATATCTGTTGACCGATTAGGGTTCCTAGTAACCATAATATTAGGTGGCAACTCCTTGAACAAGACATTTTCCCCTAAAAGAACAAGATGCCACATATCTGTTCTTTTTTCCAATCGAGTGATAATTTTTAATCGGTCACTGCGATGTCCGCGTGGGACGAGAATGACGACTCACTGGGACCATAGGACTAAGCTTTGCTATGTGTCTTTTTATTGCTAAACAATATTTTTCATATTGTTTTCTTTATTGTCACTATGTTGTGTTTATCAAGTTTTATTTATTTTTTATTTTTTTTTGCTCTTTTTAATGTTTTAGCATGCATAGTTATTCATGTTTATCTTGCATATATATTGGATTTGGATCTAGGTCTTCACGCATCACTCATCTCATTTTTAAACTATATGGGTATCAACTTTAAGATAAGTGGAGGAGTAACGGCACCCTAATGGCTTTAACCTGAGTGAGGCTCGCAGACACCCGAGGCTGCACGCCAATTGATCTCAAACATGGCAGCTAACTCGAAACAGTTTGGCACCCGTGGAGACTTCTCAAACAAACAAGTAAATGAGGTAAGTATTTCTAACCTTGATAATAAAGTTAATGATCTTACTTCTCTTGTGGGTTCTTCGGCTTGTGGAAATGTATAGCAGGTGAAAGTTTGTAGCATATGTTCCTTACAAGGACATGCCTCAGATATGTGCCCAACAATGCAAGAAGATGATTACATTGAACATGCTAATGCAGTTGATGGAGTATTCAACGGACAGCCCCAGCGTAAATATGATCCTTTTTCCAACACGTACAATCCTGGATTGAGAGATCATCCTAACTTACACTATGAAAACCCACCTCAACAAGGCAATCAAAGCTGACGGTTCCATCCCCATGGATTTCAATCCCAACAGAATTATCAAGCAAGACAACCCCCTCCATTCACAAACTCCAATGTTATGGGGTTGTCATCTAGTGATGATCTTCGTGAGATGATGAAAACTTTGGCTTCTAACACTTGTGACCTTGCAATAAAATATCATGTCTTTTCAACAGGAAACAAGGTCAAGTATTCACAACTTGGAAAAGCAAATGGGGCAAGTAGCTTCAAGTGTAGGGAATTTGGAGGCACAAATGAATGGAAAATTGCCCTTCCAAGCATTGAATCCAATAGAGAATCTTAGTGCAATCATGCTGCGAAGTGGGAAAGAACTTGAAGAGAAAAGGTCAAAACAAATTGAGATGGAGGAAGAAGAAGAGATAGAAACCGAATTGAGTACAAAGAAGGAACATCCTCCTCCTCTACAAACCGAAACATCGACCAAAGACTCCAAAGATAACTCCTCACTCAATGAATTCCAGTTTAAAACAATTCCACCCTTTCCTTTGAGTTCTTCTAGGTCAAAGAAAGAGGACAAAGAAAAAGAGATTTTAGAGGTTTTCAAGAAAGTAGAGAAAGGAGAACTCAACATTCCTTTGCTTGATGTTATCAAGCAAATTCCCAAGTATGCCAAATTCTTGAAGGAGTTGTGTACTACCAAGAGAGCTTTCAAACTAAAAGGTCATGAAATGGTAAGTATGGGTGAAGTTGTATCTGCTATTGTTCAAAAGAATATGCCTTTGAAGCAAAAAGACACAAAAGCGTTTACTATCCTATGTGTTATTGGTAATGCTAGTTTCAAAAAGGCCTTGTGCGATTTAGGTGCATCCATTAGTGTTATGCCTAAACATATTTATGATTTTCTTAATCTTGAGCCTTTAAATAAAACTAGCATTGTAATACAACTTGCGGATCGTAGTTTTGTTTACCCACTTGGTGTGATAGAAGATGTCCTAGTCAAGATTGATAGTTTGGTCATTCCATGCGACTTTTATATTCTTGATATGGAACATGATTCTTGTGATTCATCAAACAAAGACTCCTATATTGTTTGGGAGACCATTCTTGAAAACTGCCAATACAAAGATTGATTGTGGTAAGGATACTTTGTCTATAGACGTAGGAGATGAAAAGATTGAATTTAATTTTCATAATGCATTGACATATCCTTATTGCAATGTTTATTCTATCACATGCTATGACCAAGTTGATAAGTGTGTGCAAGCAAGTTTGTGATTTTGATTGTGAGGATGGATTAAGCGTAGCTTTGAGCTATGGCTATGATTTTACCAAGATAGAAGAGATGGAGAGGCATTTATGTGTTCCCCAAAACGTGCATGAATCAGCATTGACTTTGCAAGCTTTGCAAACTGTTCCCCATGATGCAGGAGTCATTCATCCCATTATGAATAGTGAATGGGTGGCGCCTATCCATTTGGTGCCCAAAAAGATTGGAATTACGTTGGAAAAAATACAAAATGATGCTTATGAGAATGCAAGGATTTACAAAGAAAAGACTAAGAGTCTCCATGACTGAATGATTACAAGAAAAGGATTTAATGTTGGAGACAAAGTCCTTCTTTATCATTCGCGTTTGAAACTTTTTCCTGGAAAGTTGCGCTCTCGTTGGATTGGATCCTTTGTTGTTTCTAATATTTTTCCTTATGGTGCAGTTGAAATTACAAGTTTAGAAACCAACAAAGTACTCAAGGTCAATGGGCATCGCTTTCAACCTTTCTATGAAGGTTAGATGACAGAACTCACCGCTTCTGCGGAGTTAGCTGAACCAATCTATGAAGAATGAGCATGCAACATGTCGAGCCAATGACATAAAACAAAAGCGCTTATTGGGAGGGAACCCAGCAAAAAAAAAACAGATTTGCTTTCTTTTTCCCTTATTTTTTATTTTTTGCATTTTACTTTATTTTTATCATTCTCCTATATTCCTTTTCTTTTATTTCAACATTGAGGACAATGTCATGTTTTAAGTGTGGGGGTATTGGGAGAATGTTGGTTTTCTTATTTTGATTTTCTTTGTTCTAAAAAAAACAAATTTCTATGTTTGATCTTTTGAACTCCTATTGGTTTATGAGAATGTGAGTATTATATATGAGAATTAATTGAGATAGATGAAGATATAAATCGAATGAAGGAGTGTGCATGCAAGTTTTAAGGTTTAATTGGTTTAGGACTTTGAGAATATGCCATGTTGACTTTATAGTGTTATACCAATGCAAGCTTTTGAGCCTTCAACATTATATTATTTGATTGTGCCTTCTTTCAATGATATGTATCTCTAGAACTTGCTTCATATCTTGTTAAGATTACATTCACATTACATATATACATGAAGATGATAAAGGCATTAGGAATTTTAACCACTTGAGCCAAAAAGCCAACCTAAAGCATATTATCCTTAGTGAGCCCCTTTTGAGCTTGTTTATCTTTTCTTTGCTTTATCCATGTATAAGCCTTAACTTTTTATATGTTTTCCTTTTCCCCGGCCAAGGATTAGTAGAGCATATACTTCGATATCTCATGGAATTATGGTTGGAAATTATGTGAAAAGAAAGAAGAAGTGATGCTTGATGAAAAGATGGGCAAAGTTGCCGAAGGTAAAAAAAGAAAAAAAAAGGGAAAAAAGAAAAAAGGAAAAAAAAAGAAAAAAAAAAAAAAAAAGTGTTCCTTTATGTTCTTAAGATTTTATGTTGAAAAAACTTGAAATCAAAAGAAGTTAAGCATAAGTGACTAAAGATGGAAAATTTATGTGCTTTGATGGAATATCTTGTTTGAAATATCATTTTTTAGAATGCTCTACTTTCTTTGGTTTGAACCTTTTCTTTTACTCTCTTTTACCTCACCTTAACCTTAGCCCCGTTACAACCAGAAAAATAAGACCTTTTGATTCATGCATTGTTTGTAATATGTTAGTAATGGAGATGAGATTGAAGAGCAAGCTCTTGTAGAACATATTCATTGATTGAATTTGAGAGATTTAAACACATAAGCCTTAAACACGTGAGTGTTGGAGTGTATATCAATGAGAGGACCTATCACTTTGGCTTGGCATAGATTTCATTTAAATCCGGATGATTAATTGAGTTTTTAAATTTGCATGTAAATAAATTCATGAAAATTTATACTCTTTATCCTTCTTAATTGTGTTCTTGTTTATAATGCATATATTCTTGGATATTGATGGGAGATTAGAAGATTAGTCATAGTGATTTAATTTAATTTAACTTCAATTTGATTTTACCTATCCTTTCTCGAGGACGAGCACGAGCTAAGTGTGGGGATATTTGATGCAAACATATTATTCGATAGTTTCACCCATATTTAACTAGTGTTTTGCCTATGTTTTATATATAAAATACCTTGATATTCTTTGTTTTATGTTTTGAAGGCACTTTTGGATGAAAGATGCAAAAAGGAGTAAATTGGAGATAATTGGCGATTTAACCTTCATCGATGTTTTGTGCGAGCGTGAGTTCTAGAGGTTGAAATGAAGTGATTCCAGTGGCATTAAAAAGCTAACATCTATACCTTTCTGGAAATCTAAGGCAAGAAAATAAAATAAGGAAGAGCATGGAAATTGTAGCCTTCAAAGTCAAATCTCACAATCTGCCAGTGTTGACCTTCGGCCATTCCGACTTGAATATCTAGAGCTACGAAAGTCCAATTGATGCAAACTAAATTTTTTTGGATTCCTGACTCAACGGTCTATAAATTCTCCAAATTGCAGCAAAAAACGATGTCATATGAGGGAGATATAATTTTGCAAAGATGACAACTAAATTCTGCCAGCAAATAGGTTTCGTGAAGAAACGAGTCCAAATTACGTTTCGAAGCATCTAAACCGATATCCAAGTTTTTATTTCAGCAGTTTAGCTTCTCTAAGTCAAAGCTTAAAGATTTCATGCAAGGCTATTTCTTCTTTTTTAGGAAAATAGTTATTGAAGTACTTAAATGTAAACAGTCTACTTAAGGGAGGACTATTTTGTAAAATAGAGACTAGGGTTTCCTAGGATATAAAAAGAATGAGAGAAGAGAAGGGGGGTAGCCAGACAAGAGGAGAAAAACGCCCCCCTCCTCTAAGAAACTCGAAATTATGCATTCTTCCTTCTTTTTGATTAGTTGTTCAACAAACATGCAAGGCTAAACACTTTTTCTTAGTTGCAAGGACACGAAAACCTTCGGATTTCAAGAACTGTGAGATTTATTTTACCTTTTCTTTTCAGTTTATATGATGAATATGTTTGTTCTCCTATGCTTATTTTTCCTATGATTGTTTATTTTAATTGCTAGAGTGGACTCTAAGTTATTATTGTAGACAATCTATTGCTAAGTTTGATATCAATACCGGAGTTGTGGTATATGAACTTGTGAAGCAACTGAGTTTAATAATTGTGGCGGATCTACGTTATTGATCTTAGGGAGAACATTCAATCAAATCAAACATAGACTATGGACAGTTATGTTTTCTTGATTAATCAACTTATTTAGTTCTTAAGGTTACCATTGAATTAAATTACTAGTGCGAACACTGTGGTTGTTTGATGGTTAGGTTAGTTATACGGTGGATTCGTTAACTAACCAATGTTAAGAAGAGATAAATATTCAGAATATAAATTAATTTTTCGTTTCCATGATCGGCTTCGATTTCGTGAGGTGGATGTGTGCTTACAACCAAGGTTTGTTCTCTTGATAATTTTTTTATTCTATTAAATTTTGTTTGATAGTTTTCTGTTTTCTTTTGCTTTAGCCTAGATAACGTCCAAACCCCCCCTTAAATTGCATATCATATAGCATAAAAATCTGACTTGAATCTTCCTCGTGGGATCGACCCCTTGCTTGCTCTATACTATCTTGTGTGTTGTGTTTGAAGCTAGGGTAATTAATTTGTGCGACCGCGACATCGCAACAGTGAGATAGAAACATGTATAAATTGTGGTCTTATTTTGATATCATTTGCATGAGGTTTTAATTGGAGGTTCAATTTGCCTCAAACTGACCATACACGGGGGTTTGGGTACCTAGAAATAATAGAACGACCTATAAACTTAGACTTGTTGTTTTCTTGGTATCCTAATACTATATTAAATTAGAGGTAATTTGGATTGCGTTTTCTTTAGGTTCCAGAATCGGGTTTTGTCTTGTTGTAACGGGTTCATTTTGTGTTGTCTTTCAAAACTTGTTTTGTTTCTGTTGATTTTGTTCCTTCCAGTATATTATCATCATATTTGGGATATTTGGCTGTTGTTTGAGTCATTCTCATCAATTTCATATTTGTTTGTTTTCGATTCGTTCTATCCAAACAAAAGTCGGATTTGTAATTTCAAGTCTAAATCAGTGTTCTTCCTATTGTAAACTCTTTTCTTGTTGTGTCTTCGTCTTCTTCTATTTTTCCTACTTGTGAGTATTCAGCAAGGGAGAGGGAACGAAGGAGGATTCTAGCTCAAGGATGCGAAAAACGAAGCCATGGTTTAGGGGTTTTCACACAAGAAGTTAATAAGTGTAGAAGATTATTCTATGATCTTCAAGATTCATGGGAAAAGGAGATACAGTGCTAAAAAAATGAAAGACGAAGGAGAGTCACTGTTGTTATCATTCAAAAGCATGTACGCAAGTGGTTAGTACGGCGTGCTTCTTTGAAATTCTTGGTAGTCACTACTTCCATACAATGTTGTTGGAGAAAGGTGTTAGCAATAAGGGAATTCTGAAGGCTTAAACAAGAGGCTAATAAAGTCGCTACTGATCCTATTTAAGATTCGAGGGCCAATCTTCTTGAAGAGGGAGGGAATGATACGATTCAGCCTTCTGATACGAACCAAGCAAGGTCAGATTTGGATTTTGGTATAAAAGTTTCTACCGTTTAGTTTTACGCTATTGAGCATAACATCAAATCCAACCGTTGGATCGAGCTGAAACTTTACCAGAAGATTCCAGAGGTGTTTGTCTCTGTTGGGGTACATTTTCAGGAGAATCCACAATCGGAAAGGACTTGCAATATAGGTCCAAACAGGCTATACGAATTCTGTTATTTACTTCCTTTTGACTTGTTGACTTCCTATTTGGCAAGGATCCTTTTCCTACAAGGATGTGGGAGCTTGTTTTGGGAATTTCATAGTTCCACAAGGATCTTTAATGAGCTGCAATATAATCTCCAAGTATGGCAAGGATTCATTAATGTTTCAGAATCCTTTTCTTTTAAGGAAAGAAGGGTTGGTGGTATTTAATGACAAGTTAGTTATTTTTATTATTTTCTTTCATGTTTGGGCTTAATTAATACTTTGTTTTCAGTTAGGATCCAATGCTTGTTTGGATTAAGTTATGGGCTTTTCAGTTTAGGGTTTTGCGTCAGTTTTGAGTAGACCTCATATAAGTCCACATAAGGGGTCCATTAGGGTTAATTTTTCAAGAACTATTTAAACTCATGTAAGCCAAATTCTGAATTTTTCATTTTTAACGTGTGAGAGTGATTCTTGCATTCTTCAGTTCTTGAAAGAACTGAACTGATTTATCGAAGATTAACTGGCTTCGTGGCGTCATTCTACTCAATCCAATAGTGTTGGTGCCTAGGGGCAGGTTTTCATTGTGTCACACTCCTATCAGACCTATTTTGGCTTTCCAGGATCGAATCTCAATTTTGATTGTGGGTTGCGTGATCACGGGGTTTGCATCAGTTGGTATCAGAGCTAGGCTCCGAAACAAGGTCATATCTTTCTGTTATTTTCGGTTTTTTTAGTGTTCCTTTAAGTTTTTAAGTGTTTGCCCCCACTCCCTAGTCGATTTGGGTGTTTTTGAGTAGTGGTCGATGTAATAACCCAATTCCGGGTTATTCCCCAAAATTCATTCATTTATTTATTTCAAAATAAAAATCAAAAAATAAAATAATGGCTGGCAACGTGGAGAAAGCAGACCAGGAAATCAAGTTGCAATTTTGGAGGAAATTCAAGGCCTAATTGTACCCCATTATGCCCAAGAATGAAGGAAAAAATGCAAATTCAAGGTCAAATTAAATGATTATTGGACGAATTTGCATAAAAATTAAGCCCAATGACATAATTTAATTTTTAATAGGCCAATTTGATTTAATCATGGGCCAAATTAAATTTTAATTATGTTTAAGAATTAATTTGGGTCCAATTGAAGGATTTAATTAAGTGCAAGGACTTAATTATACTTTAAATGGGTCAAATTAATTTTATTTGGGGCTTAATTGATGAAAAATTAAGTTTGGGGGCCTAATTTGGGCTTAATTGAGAAGATTGGAATTTTAAGAGACCAAATTTAATTTTTACCAAGTTATTTGATTGAAATTAGGGGCCAAATTGCAAGAAAATTGAAGTTTTGGGGTCAATTAGGGGTTAAATTAAAGAAATTCGTAGCTAGGGACCAATTTGCAAAAAGCATCGGACTATAGGGGCCTAATTGACAAAAATCGGGGACTAAATTGAAGAAATTGAAAGTTTAATGGTCAATTAGGGGTTAAATTGAAAAAATCCGAGATCAAAGACTAATGTGTAAAAGGCGCGTAAATCAAGGGTTCCAATTAAAATTCGGCAATGGTGTAATTGCATTAAATCAAAAGTTTAGGTCAATTAGGGGTACAATTACATAAAAGTGATTGAGGACTGCTGTGAACTTCGGAGAGATCCCTATTTAAAACCTAAAATGACGTCGTTTTGAGTTTTTTTTTAAAAAAGGAACCCGACGACGCGTCGTCCGGTCACTATTCATTATCTTCCTTATTTTTCTGAAAAACCTGGTCCAGTCACCTCCTTTGCAGGTGCATTTAACGCACTTCACGTCCACCAAATTTGCCAAACCGTGCACGAACCGATCACCGAGACATCCCTCTACGTCTGGGTATGGTCGATCACCGGCTCACATCGGCACATAAACGGACGTGGCACCACTCCAAAGAGGCCACCTCAGGCAGCCTGTAGCTGCAAATTGACAAAGGCACCATGCCTATTTTGAACTAACGGCTGGGATCCTTCCCAATTGAATCAAGGGCTGGAATTTGTTCCCCTGTGAAGATAAGATTACCCCACCCCTATAAATAGGAGCAGATTTCACATTCGGGGGAGGGGGGAGAAAATCAAACTCAAAGTTGGCCGAAAACCAGCCTTCCCTACTCATTTTTCCCCGCAACCGATCCTTTCTCTCGCTTTCTCTCTCCACCGTGGCCTTCAGCCACCACCATCTTCATCACCCATCTTCTCACCATCATCCCCACCTCCAGTAGCCATCAAACCATCTCACGTGGTGGTTGCACCACTTCTCTCTCTCTCCTCTGTAAAAATCCCCCTTCTCTACCACTGTGATCTCGGTAGCATCGGCAACAGCAGAAGTAGCGGCCACCACCTTGCCCAGAAGCTCTTCTCCTTCCCAAAGGAAGCCAGGGTAGCAGCTTTCTCCTCAGCCACTCCAACAACTCCAACCGCGAGCTTCCCTTCTCCTTCGCGAGGCCTCTGTTTCTTCTTCTTCTTCCGGCGGCGACCGGAGCCCGCCACCGGCCTCACCACCCCAACTGACACCGTGCGCTACCCGGTCAGGCCACCGGCTCCCTCAACGCTAGGTAAGCCTCCCTCCTCTCTTCTTATTCTTCTCCCTCTCTGCCATTGCACTATCTCATGCAACTTAGTCACTGGGTTGCCAGTGACTAGGTGGCTTTGGGCTGGACCTGTCCTGGCCCAGCCCGTCCCCAAATTTAAAAAAACAATATGTTGGGCCGAGTTCGGCCCAACCTTTTTGGGCCAATGCCAACCCACCTGTTTTTGGGCATGTGCTTGGCCCAGCCCACATGTTTAAATAATATTTAATTAATTAACATATATGTATATATAATGTTATCTATAATTAAAAAAAATTCAAAAATCCTTTCAAAAAATTTGTGATTTTCTCAAATATTTTTCTACCAATTTTGCATAATATCGGGTTGTATATTTACATTGTAAAATACAACTCCGGTATTAAAATACCCGTTTTCTCCGAAATCTTTCAAAAAAAATAAAATTTCAAAACATTTTCAAAAAGAAAAAATATTTTATTGCATACGACCAAAAGAAAGACAACACAACCAGACCCATCCTTTATCCATTTTTGTTAGATTCATTGTTGCCAATTTTCGAATCATTCACGACACATCATCTGGTATCAGAGCATCAATTGCGATCTAAGACGGAGCCAAAAACGGAAGAAAGGCTTGCTGGAATTAAGGTTGATAAACTTAATTATGGTTGGAGATAAAGAAGATTTGCCAAGAGGGTTAAGTTTGGAACAGGCACGAGTTATGGGCTCACAACGATCTCATGCGAGATTCGGGATGAAATGATTGGAATTCGTGAACAGTTGAATACCCTTATGCAAATGATGCAAAGAAATAATTTGCAATCCCAACAGAGGCAAGCACTTAGGGTGCCACGAAATGATATTATAGGAGTTGATGAAGATCCAAATGGGGATGATGAGGCCGACGATAGGGGCAGACCAAGAAGGCAGAATTATAATCCTCCTAATGGTCTCAAACTTAAGATTCCACCGTTTAGAGGAAGTAGTTCACCCGAGGAATACTTGGAGTTGATTCAGAAGGTTGAAAAGGTGTTTAAATGGTATGAATATTCTGAAGAAAGGAAGTGCAAGGTGGCAACACTTGAGTTTACGGATTATGCTCTTTTGTGGTAGGAAAATTTAAAGATTCGGAGGAGAAGGGATGGAGAAGAGGAGATTACAACGTGGGCAACTATGAAAAGAGTGATGAAGAAGAGATTTGTTCCCTGATTACTATAAACAAGAGCTATACATCGGACTTCGACTGCGACAAGGATCTTTGAGCGTGGAAGAGTATGTGAAAGAGTTTGAGTTGTTGCTGATTCGATGTGAATTGATGGAACCCCAAGAGCAAACAATATCTAGATTTCTTGGAGGGTTGAGGAAGGATATAGCTAATGTTGTTGAACTACAGCCGTACATCTTCCTTGAGGAAGTCATAAAGCTTGCAACTCGAGTAGAGAGGCGGCGAAACGAGGATTTGTCCGAACCGGTGTAACTACATCAAGCACAACAAAGGCTGTTTCTACACCTACACGAACATGGAGCACACCTAAACGAGATGAGAAGGTGGAGTTTTGATGTGCCGTGAATGATTCAAAAATCAGCAACAATTAATCTGACGAAAATGGATGAAGGATGGGTCTGGTTGTGTTGTCTTTCTTTTGGTGTTTAGGCTGGATTATAGTGATTTCAAGGTAAATAAGATGGAGGATAGACTAGAATGATACTTTGATAAGTCAATCCGGACGCCACAAAGATCAATCTAGGATTTCGACGCCACACTCTTTGTGATTGAAGAGTGATAAGTCGGTAGGGTTCTTCACAAAATCAATCGGAAGAATAACTCTTAATTCGTGAATTAAGTTTCAAATCTTGGCCAAAAGTCCTTTATTACATATTCGATACTATATTTATAATTGGAACATCCCTCCAAAGTTAGGAAAAATTCAATATGGCGGAAGTCAAGCCCAAAAACAGACTTTGACAAACTAACCTAGACAAATTAACTAGCACACGTTTTTTGACCTTTCTAACATAAACAGACCAAATTTAAAACAACCATATCTTCTTACACAAAAGTCCAATGCAATCATGGTTGGAATATCTAGAAAGAACACGTTCTGAACTTGAAACCCACCTAGATTAGTCTTGTTTTCACATGCAATGGATGACTTCAAATTCGGGTTCAAATTCATTTGTTGTTCTGACCATAAACAACATCAATTCCTTCACTTATTTGCATATCAACCCAAATTCAAGTAGCCTAGCATCAAAAGAACCATTAAGGGCTTTTCCCATCTCCAAGTTCCAATTGTAGGCAAATAAACATCCTTGAACCAATTTCAAACTGATTGTTAGTTTTTAACTCCGACGCAGCTTCAATCATTCCAATTTGACTCGTCAAGGCCCTTTGTAGTTGTTTTGCTCTCGCTCTTGTCATTGGACCATCTGAATCCTCTTGCATATTAGATTTAGCTTTACAAGATGGATTATAATTCTCATGATGCACATCATCGCCCCGGTTGAAAATGATTTGTCCTCAAATCAGAATCGTCATCGTCATCCAAGTATGGAGTCAAGTCTTTCACATTAAAAGTAGCTGATCCGTTGTAATCACCAGGAAGATCTACCTTATATGCATTGTCATTCACCTTCTCTATAATCCAAAATGGACCATCAGCTCTTGGCATCAACTTGGACTTACATTTGGTCGGGAATCTGCCCTTGCTAATATGAATCCAAACAAGATCTCCGGTTCAAACCTAACCATTTTCCGCCCCTTGTTAGCTTGTTTAGCATACTTTGTCGTTTTCTCCTCAATATGTAATCGAACCTGCTCATGTAGTTTCTTCATCAATTCTCGCTTTCTAATTCCATCCATAGATGTCCTCTCATCAATTGGAATATGAACAAGATCAATAGGAAAACAAGGATTAAAGCCATACACAACCTCAAATGGTGAAAATTTTGTAGCCCCATGCACACTACGATTATATGCAAACTCCACAATAGGCAAACAAGTATCCCAACTCTTCAAATTCTTATGTATAACAGCTCGTAACAAAGAAGATAAAGTTCGGTTTACTACCTCGGTTTGTCCATCGGTTTGTGGATGACATGCCGTCTTGAAAAGTAACTTCGTTCCAAGCTTCCTCCAAAGAGTCTTCCAAAAGTGGCTTAAGAACTTTGTATCACGATCGAGACAATGCTTTTAGGAACTCCATGTAAACAAACAATCTCTTGAAAGAACAAATCAGCAACATGTACCGCATCGTCGGTTTTGTTGCAAGGAATGAAATGGGACATTTTGGAGAATCGATCAACCACGACCATTATTGAATCCTTTCCACCCTGTGTTCTTGGTAACCCAAGTACAAAGTCCATGCTAACATCCATCCATGGTTGCTCTGGAATAGGCAATGGCATATACAGTCTATATGCATTCTTTTTACCCTTAGCTTTCTTGCAAATAGCACATCTCTCAATCACCTTGTGCACATCCCATAACCTGCTAGGCCAAAAAAAGTATTCTTTCAACAGCTCATAAGTCTTCTTCTCCCCAAAATGACCACTAAGACCACCACCATGAGCCTCTCGCACAAGCAACTCCCGTAACGATCCCGAAGGGATACACAATCTACCCATTTTGAACAAGTAACATTCATGCATAAAGAACCCATCACAAGCTCCCTTTGCACATTCGGCAACCATATTAGCAAAGTAGGAATCATTAGCATACTGTTCCTTCACTTGTTCAAAACCCATCAACTTTGCATTCAACATAGAGATCAGTGCAAACCTCCTAGAAAGAGCATCAGCAACCACATTAACTTGCCCTTTCTTGTACTTTATGACATAAGGAAATGACTCCATAAACTCCACCCATTTAGCATGTCTGCGATTCAGCTTGCTTTGCCCCTTAAGATACTTCAAGGATTCATGATCGTATGTATAAAAAATTCTTTAGGCAACAAGTAGTGCTGCCATACCTCTAGAGCCCGAATCAAAGCATAGAACTCCTTGTCGTAAATAGAGTAGTTCAAACGTGCTCCATTTAACTTTTCACTAAAGAATGCAATCGGCCTCTTTTCTTGCAGCAAGACAGCCCCAATTCCAACTCCGGAAGCATCGCACTCTATTTCGAATGTTTTAGCAAAGTCCGGAAGTGCTAAACTGGAGCAAGACACAACTTTTCCTTAATTAGCTCAAAAGCTTTTTGCGCATCTTCACTCCATCTAAAGTCGTTCCCTTTTTTTCAAGCATTCTCGTCATAGGAGCAACAATAGAGTGAAGTCTTTCACAAATCGCCTTGTAGAAAGAAGCTAAACCATGGAAACTTCTCACATCGCGATACTAGCGGTTTTGGCCAGTCCCCGAATTGCCTCAATTTTCTCCTCATCAACCTTAACTCCCCTGCTAGAGATAATATACCCAAGAAACACGACACTTTCTTTACAGAAGTAACACTTTGTGAGTTTCCCATACAACTTAGAATCTTGCAAAGTTTCAAACACAACTCTAAGATGCTTCATATGATCATCAAAGGTCTTGCTATACACCAGGATATCATCAAAATATACTACAACAAACAGACCCAATATACTTCCTCAAAACATGATTCATAAGCCTCATAAATGTACTAGGCGCATTAGATAACCCAAACGACATTACCATCCATTCATATAACCCCTGTTTAGTTTTAAATGCTGTTTTCCATTCATCTCCTTCTTTCATCCTAATTTGGTGATAATCACTCATCAAATCAACTTTAGAAAACAATGCAGCACCATGCAACCATCAAGCAAATCATCAAGTCTGGGTATAGAAAATTGATACTTAACTGTTATTTTGTTGATAGCACGGCTGTCCATACACATCTTCATGGTACCATCTTTCTTCGGTACAAGCAAAGTAGGTACGGAACATGGACTAAGTGATTCTCGCACATAGCCCTTCTCTAAGAGCTCACCAACCTTGCCTTTGAATCTCTTTTGCTTCCTCTCGGATTGTATCTCGTATCTTTGGTCCCATTAGGAAGTGAAGCTCCCGGCACCAAATCAATTTGATGCTCAATTCCACGAATAGTTGGTAACCCTTTAGGTAATTCATCTCGGAAACACACCTTTAAATTCTTCAAGCAATTCCTTAACTTTGTATTGGTAAGTCCAATCCTTCTACTTGAAGTAATTGCTTTGCCCAGATCATGAAAACAGCCCCGCCGAAGCTAATGCTTGTTTGATGTCTCCTTTTTCGGCTAACAACAGCCCCTTACGTGATTCCACCTCCTTTTGTTGGCTTCGTATCTCGATTCTCTCTAACTTTGTTGAGAACTCAATGGTAACAAGTTCACCTTCTTTCCATTCAACATAAAAGAATAAGTGTTCTTTCGTCCATTGTAGGTCACATCCTTATCAAACCGCCATGGACGACCTAGCAACAAATGGCTAGCTGACATCGGCGCAACGTCACACAAAACCTCGTCATGATAGGTTTTAATGGAAAAAGGTACACGGACTTGCTTTGTCACCCGAATCTCCCCATTCTTATTCAGCCATCGCAAACCGTACGGCGCTGGGATGTGGAAGGGTAGTTAAACCCAATTTCTCCACCAAGGTAACTGATGCAACATTAGTGCAACTTCCATTATCAATGATCATCCCACACACCTTATCTCGAATCGACATCGAGTATGAAAGATGTTCTCACGTTGCTCATCACTAACGTCAATTTGTGCATTCGAACCCGTTGCACAACCAACAAATCTCCAGCCATAATTAAGTTTATCAACCTCAATTCCAGCAAGCCTTTCTTCTGTTTTTAGCTCCTGCCTTAGATCGCAACTGATGCTCTGATACTAGATGATGTGTCGTGAATGATTCAAAAATCGGCAACAATGAATCTGACGAAAATGGATGGAGGATGGGTCTGGTTGTGTTGTCTTTCTTTTGGTGTTTAGGCTGGATTATAGTGATTTCAAGGTAAATAAGATGGAGGATAGACTAGAATGATACTTTGATAAGTCGATCTGGACGCTACAAAGATCAATCTAGGATTTCGACGCCACACTCTTTGTGATTGAAGAGTGATAAGTCAGGTAGGGTTCTTCACAAAAATCAATCTGGAAGAACAACCTAGATTAGTCTTGTTTTCACATGCAATGGATGACTTCAAATTCGGGTTCAAATTCATTTGTCAGTTCGACCATAAACAACACCAATTCCTTCACTTATTTGCATATCAACCCAAATTCAAGTAGCCCAGCATCAAAAGAACCATTAGGCTTTTCCCATCTCCAAGTTCCAATTGTAGGCAAATAAACATCTTTGAACCAATTTCAAATTGATTGTTAATTTTTAACTCCGACACACGCTTCAATCATTCCAATTTGACTTGTCAAGGCCCTTTGTAGTTGTTTCGCTCTCGCTCTTGTCATTGGACCATCTGAATCCTCTTACATATTAGATTTAGCTTTACAAGATGGATTATAATTCCCATGATGCACATCAGCAACCCACACGAAAAGACATCAATTCCTGAAAAGCCAAGTAAATCTAAAACTTTGTTTTGAGCTAGGATCCAAGGCTTGTTTGGATCAGGTTATAGGCTTTTTAGTTTAGGGTTTTTGGGTCAGTTTTGAGTGGACCTCATATAAGTCCACATAAGGGCATTAAGGTTAATTTTTCAAGAACTATTTAAACTCATGTAAGCCAAAATTTCGGTAGCTTTGATGATAATTACTTCTGAATTTTTCAGTTTTAACGTGTGAGAGTGATTCTTGCGTTAATGAGTTCTTGAACGAACTGAATCTGACTTATCGAAGATTAACTGGTTTCATGGCGTCATTCTACTCAATCCAATAGTGTTGGTGCCTTGGGGCAGGTTTCCGTTGTGTCACACTCCTATCAGACCTATTTCAGCTTTCCAGGATCAGATCTCAATCTTGATTGTGGGTTGTTGTGTGACCACGTGATCACGAGGTTCGCATCACATTGACTTGGTGGCTGGTTTTGGACATTGTTGGCTCGGTTATTGATATTGTTGGGCGGCGCAAAACATCATTGCTAACATCAAAATTTGAGCACCTAGTCTTCATCAAAGTTGTGGGCAATTGTCTCGGCTTTTCAACAAAAAAAAAAACCGAGCTCATTTGGACTTCTAGAACTCGAGATATGAGCTGAAAACCGAACGATGTCCGGGCCGGAGATGACGATTCCCGACTTCTCCATTGTTACTACCATTTGAACTTGAAAATGGCACTTTTAAATCATGATTGACCAGGAAAGTATTCCTCAATTGGTGTGATGTCAGATGTCGAATCTATTGTCAATTTTGACAAATGATCCGCGATAATATTTTCGGTGCCTTTTTCTTCCTCGATTCCTTCCTGTTTGAAATTTCAAAGATTTCAGAATCATGATTGACTTCGCATGAGAAAATGGAAGTATTGGTGGGGAATCAGTCTTTTCTTTGCAATGTTCAGGTTTAACCCCTTCCTTACCCTCAGAGATTGACTCATCATCTTTCTCACAAGGTTCAAGAATTGGTTTTTCAATAACCTTACCACTGTGAAGAGTAATGACTGATTGGACTTGATCCATGTGTTGGCTTCCAAAGCTGCTTGCACTTGAATTGTATTGCCCTTTGGGATTTTGTGCTGTGGTTGAGATGAGACTCCCGAAAACCGAGAGCGAGATGTGAATTTTGCAAGAGTATCTTTAAAATCTGTTATGCTTTAAACAAGTTGAGTGTTGATTGTCTCTTGCTTTTCAATGAATGCATCCAATGTCTCCTCAAGATTTCTTCTATGAGGGGGATCACAAGGAGGTGCATATCCATGAGAATTTTAAAAATTATAGTGTGCTTGAAATGGTGGCTGTGAAGTTTGTGCATTATTGTTACCACTTTTCCAATTGAAATTTGGATAATCTCTCCAACCAGAGTTGTACGTTTGCGAGTATGGATCATGATTTGGCCATTGAAAACTGTTTAAAGCATTGGCTTGTTCATGAAGACATTCCTTAGAAGAAGGCAAAGTTGGACAATCATTGGATGAGTGTTCATTAGTTTCACAAATTTGACACATAATTTCTTGAACATATTTTAATTGACCATTCTTTTTTAATTCTAGTGCCTCGACTTTTCTAGCTAAAGATGCAAATTTGGGGTGGAGGTCATGATCTTCCTTAAGGTTGTACATGACTCCACTAGATGTATGAGGTTGAGTTTTACCTGGTGCCTCACAAGTGCCTGTAGTGTCCCAATTTTGAGCATTTTTAGCTAACAAGTCTAAGCACTCCAATTTTCATCAGGGTCTTTATTTTCAAAAGGTCCATTGCACATCAATTCCATCATTTGCTTATCTTTAGATGTTAACCCTTCATAAAATTGTGAAACCAATCTCC
The DNA here is from genome assembly GCA_019202695.1 of Populus x sibirica. Taxonomy (NCBI): domain Eukaryota; kingdom Viridiplantae; phylum Streptophyta; class Magnoliopsida; order Malpighiales; family Salicaceae; genus Populus; species Populus x sibirica. The sequence goes on along the minus strand of JAGMVL010001759.1, from coordinate 209,006 downwards.
ATGTTTCAAAACCATGATGAGGCCAGGTATTAAGCAAGTCCTTATATCTATCCCAACACTGGTAAAATGTTTCTCCTGGTTTTTGAGTGAAAGTGGTGATTTGTCTTTTGAAAGAGTTTGTTCTATGAGAAGGGAAAAATTTATTTAAAAATTGTTGTTGCATTTCTTCCCAAGCACGAATGGATCCTGACCTAAGATTTTGTAGCCATGTTTTAGCTTTATCTTTTAATGAAAAAGGATAAAGCTTTAATCTGATGGTGTTCATGCTACAATTTAAGTCATTATAGGTGTTACAAACTTCTTCAAATTCACTTAAATGCAAGTATGGATTTTCTAATTCTGAGCCATGAAAAGTAGGTAAAAATTGAATAATGCTTGGCTTAAAATTAAAATGAGATGCATCAGGAGGAAAAATTATACATGATTGTGCACTTGTTCTTGTTGGATTCATGTAGTCTCTAAGTGTTCTAACACGATTATTCTCATTATGAATTGACGAACCATCTTCTTCGGCCATGTTTTCTGAAGAAAATAAGGATTTCCTAGAAAGTCTACCACTTAATGTGCGTGTCCAAACTCTCATGCAAGTACAGAAAGAAAGAAGAAAACGAGAAAGAAGAAACAAAGATTAGAAAAACAAATAAAAGTGAAAAGAAAAGAAAATAAATGAAAATATATAATTTATACAATAACTTACCTCCCCGACAACGGCGCCAAAAACTTGACACGATCAAAGAGTTGATGTCTTATCCAAGTACAGGAGTGTCGAAGTAATAAATAACCCGGCAAGACTGGGATCGAACCATAGAGAGGTTAACTGTATAAATTACAATAATAAAAGGAGAAAAGTTGAGAACTTTTGAGATGTGATATTGATGTAAAGATTTAATCAAAGATAAAAACAGTTGTCAAGGTTAGAGGATCCACTAATGGTATTTCAAATAAATATAATATAAACTCCTTTTTATTACTCAATTGGAAACCACACACAAAAGAGGTTCCAATTGGATGATTTATCATTGATAGCTCATTATAGATTATTAACATGATCATATTAATCATCTTATCTAAGTAACACCATACTTGTAAATATTATCAGGTATTCATGATGCTAACTTATGTTAACAACAAATCAAGTTCATATCATAATAAGTAAGGTATTAAGAATTAGTAAGATAAAAAGATAAGACATGTTAATGGCAAACTTTCTTAGATATAAATATTAAAGTCCATGTTGAGTTTATAATATACCTATTCTAACACCATTAGTGAAACCTTTTCACATTGACATAATTAACTTAGCTAAACATAATGAAGAAGAAAAACATAAATAAACAATATAAGAACATAAACATGATATAAGTTAACTAAGTATAGGAAAAGAAATGAAAAAGCATAAATAAGAGATTAATATAGCATGAAAGAAAACTTGAACATTACAAAGAGAGAAAGCAAGAAGATGATCTTGATCTGAAAACAAGATGACTAAATACATGGCAAATGCCTCCTTTTATAGGCTAAAATTCAGAACTATTGATTGGTTGACTAACTATTTAGTTGGTGGCCAACCATTGGCTTGGTGGCTGGTTTTTGACATTGTTGGCTGGTTTTTGATATTGATGGCTGGCCAAAACATCATTGCTAACATCAAAATTTGAGCACCTAGTCTTCATCAAAGTTGTGGGCAATTGTCTCAGCTTTTCAACAAAAAAAAAAACCAGAGCTCATTTGGACTTCTAAAACTCGAGATATGAGCTGAAAACCGAACAGTGTCCGGGCTGCAAGACAGATTCTGACTTCTCTGTTGTTGCTATCATTTGAACTCGAAAATGGCACTTTTAAATCTTAGACTCCTCATGAAAGTTTTAGGCCTATGTCTTAACTTTCCATACATATAAACCAGACCTAAATCCAAGTTCTACAACTCCAGTTATGATCCAATAACCGAATGGTATTCTAGTTTGAATTAAACCAGCATCATTTCTTTTAGCCCTTTCTTTGTCTCTTCACTTTCAATAGTTAATCACATCAATCAATCCTTTGAATTGTGAGATATACCTGCATTCAAAATAAGCATTTACCATAAATTAAAGATATCTTATATTATCAGACTTGTTAATATAAACACATGCTTTAGTTAGTGATGCGAACCTCGTGATCACATGGTCACGCAACCCACACGTAAAGACACCAATTCCCGGAAAGCCAAGTAAATCAGGTTTGATAGGAGTGTGACACAAAGATAACTTGTACCTAGGCACCAGCATTATTGAAAACGGAGACCCCCACCCAACGAATATTGATTCGCGAACGAGAAGTATAAGGATGACGCCACGAAGACAGTTGTTCTTTGATAAGTCGTTTTTCAGTTCTTTAGAGAAACATGGAAGGAAGATTATCTCACCAACACACGCACACAAAGTGCGGCAAACAAGAAGTTTTATTAATCTAAATTGTCTAACCTTATATGTCTGGTTATGCCCTTATTTATAGTGGCTCCAAACTAAAAATAAACCCTAATGGACCCCTTATATGGACTTATATGATGCCCACTTACAATTAAACCCAAATAATATAAATAAACCCTAAACTAAGAAGAAAATAATAATAACAATAATAAATACGAATTTAATATCCTAAATATGATAGGATCAGATTTGTTGCCCTTTAGAAGTCCCATATAAGCTAGGAGAATCACATCTGAAGGTAGAATTAATTCTGAAATCTTCTTTCCTTTTTGTTGTTAGGATGAATATGGAATCCTTGTAAGAAAAAGATTCTGAAACATTTATGAATCCTTGTCACACATGGAAACTATGTTGCAACCCATTAAAGATCTTTGAAGAATTAGGATATTCCCAAAATAAGGTGCCACATCCTTTTAGAAAAAGAATCCTAGCCAAATAGGAAGTCCACAAGTCAAAAGGAAATAAATAACAAAATTCATACAGCCTCTGTTGACCCATATTGCGATGTCTTTCCAAGCCTGATTGATCTGAAATTTTAACCCAAGGTAGGACAACATGTCAGGAGACTCCATGTAAAATTGCAGCCCGATCCAATGGTCGGATTAAGAATTATAACTGTTGCCGTAAAACTGGATAGTTGCACATTTTACATCAAAATCCGAATTTGACCTTGCCTGGATCGTATCTGTTAGGGAATTTAATGATACTTTAGTGCAATATGATGATATAAGCCTTAATGAAAATGCACTTTTAAGTACTAATGACATTTCACATATAGAACTTAATGGAACACACAACCGACTCTCTTTAAACAAATATCCATCAAGTCTATAAAACTTCCCAAAAGCCGAAGTTTCGCAAGCATTGTAAACATTAGAAAAATCACTATCATCCTTGTACAATTCTTTTATGTGTTCCAATCCTAGAAATCTAGCATCCAAAGTAGATAAAAGAACGTACCTGCGCGAAAAAGCATCAGCCACAATGTTTTCTTTTCTTTGCTTATACTTGATCACATACGGAAAGGTTTCAGTAAATTCAACCCATTTGGCATGTCTCCTACTCAACTTACCTTGTCCTTTCAAGTGCTTCAATGATTCATGATCGGAATGTATCACGACTCCTTGGGCCACAGGTAATGGTGCCACGTCTCTAAAATTCTTACCAAGGCATAGAGCTTCTTGTCATATGCAGGGTAATTCAAGGCTACCCCATTAAGTTTTTTGCTGAAATACGCAATGGGTCTCCTATCCTGCATTAACACGGCTCCTATACCAATACCTGACGCATCAGATTCAACTTGAAAAGCTCCCATAAAGTCTAGCAAAGCTAAAACAGGCGCCGAACAAAGTTTATTTTTCAACAAATTAAAAGCCTTATCCTGTTCATCATTCCATTTGAATCCAACATACTTTAATGAGCTGTAACATAGTTTCCAAGTGTGGCAAGGATTCATAAATGTTTCAAAATCCTTTTCTTACAAGGATCCTTATTCATCCTACCTACAACAAGGAAAGAAGATTTCAGAATTAATTCTATCTTCAGATTTGATTCTCCTAGCTTATATGTGACTTCTAAAGGGCACCAAATTTGATCCTATTATATTTAGGATATTAAATTCGGATTTATTATTGTTATTATTATTTTCTTCTTAGTTTAGGGTTTATTTATATTATTTGGGTTTAATTGTAAGTGGGCATCATATAAGTCCACATAAGGGCATTAGGATTTATTTTAGTTTGGATTCACTATAAATAAGGGCATAACAAGACATGTAAGGGTAGATAATTCAGATTAATAAAACTTCTCGTTTGCTACACTTTGTGTGTGTGTGTGTTGGTGCGATAATCTCCCTTCCATGGTTCTCTGAAAAACTGAAAGATGACTTATCGAAGAACAACTGTCTTCGTGGCGTCATCCTTATACTTCTCGTTCGCGAATCAATATTCTCTGGGTGGGGGTTTTCTGTTTCTAATAGTGCTGGTGCCTAGGTACAAGTTATCTTTAAGTCACACCTATCAAACCTGATTTACTTGGCTTTTCGAGAATTGGTGTCTTTTCGTGTGGGTTACGTGACCACGTGATCACAAGGTTCGCATCACTGTCCTTCATGCTCCTTAAATGCCTCAAGCCCCTCTAGGTCCATTTTGCTCGATATGTTCTGAACAATCTCATTCAATGCTTTTTTAAACTTCTTTGCCCTAGCTCTTGTGATTGGCCCAATTGGCACCTCAAATAGGTAGTTGGCATGATTACGCTTGGTGTTGGGCTGATCCGCATCACCTTTCTTCAACAACATTGTTGATAAGAATTTCAAATAAGCACGTCGTACTAACCACTTGCGTACATACTTTTGAATGATAACCACAATGATTCTCCTTCTTCTTTCATTCTTTTGGTGATGTACCTCCTTTTTTCATGAAGCTTGAAGTTCACTTGCATTCTTCAGTTCTTGGACGAACTGGATCTGACTTATCAAAGATTAACTAGCTTCGTGGTGTCATTCGACTTCATTCCAATAGTGTTACATGAGTCAGGTTTTCATTGTGTCACACTCTTATCAGACCTATTTTGGCTTTTCGGTATCAAATCTCAATCTTGATTGTGGGCTGCGTGCTCACGTAATCATGAGATTTCTATCACATTGCCTCCCAAGTAGTGATTTGATTAACCCTATCTATTTCAACTATTTCTTTTGGCACCACTTTCTTCTACACCTTTTAGCCCTCACCTCCTAGGTAATGCTTTGTTTAACCCTATCTATTTCAAATAACATTTTAGGTATTTTTTTCTTCTGAGAGCTCTTTTGAGCCCTCGCTTTCAAGACAATGTGCTATTTAATCTCTACAAGCTTAATCAAATGACATTAATGGTTAAATTGTAAGAACTAGAAGTCCCAGGGACCAATTTTGAAGTTTCATAAATTAATTGACTAAATGAAGGGTGAAATTGAATGGATTCCCAATTATTATGTTTAATTGAGGATTAATTGAGGATTAATTGAAATGTTCCAAGAGTTTAAGGACCAAATAAAAAATAGAAAATAGAGGGGAAAAAAACCCTAATTTCCTCCTAATAGATGACAAGTCATTACTTTGAGATGTAGGTCCCTTAAAAATTAGATCATTAAGATGGAAATTCAAAAGTATGTCATTAAAATTTTAGATGTCTTTGTTGGCATATAAAAAATGGTTATCCTAAGATCATGGCTCTTTCTGAAAAATGAATGGCTGATGTGAACCTCTTGAACATGCGGTTCCCACATACAAAGAAACCAATTTCTGGAAAGCCAAGTAAATCAGTTTTAATATGAGTGTGACACAAAGACAACTCGTATTGATGTGAACCTCGTGATCACGTGGTCACGCAACCCATAATCAAGATTGAGATCTGATTCTAGAAAGCCAAAATAGGTTTGATAGGAGTGTATCACAATGGAAACCTTTCCCAATGCACCAACACTATTGGAATGAATTAAAATGACGTCACAAAACCAGTTAATCTTCGATAAGTCAGATTCAATTCCTTCAAGAACTGAAGAATCACTCTTACATGTCAAAACTAAAAAATTCAGAAGAAATATTCATCAATGGTTGCCGAAATTGTGGTTACATGAGTTTAAATAGTTCTTAAAAAATTAACTCTGATGGATCTACCCTAGTGGACTGATTTAATCCACTTACAAAACTTACCCAAATACCATTGATGGATCAATTGTTGGATTTGGAGTTATTCTCAATAGCGTAGAATTAGATGGTAGAAAATTCTACACAAAAGTCTGAATCTGACATTTCTTGGATCGTATCATCTCACAACTTGCTTTCTTTTGGTTCCTTAGGAACTAAAATCTACAAATCAAAGTAAGTAGCCTTCACAGCGCAATCCAATTATAATTTTCAGACTCTCAATAAATATACTAAAAACAAAGCGAAACAAAACTACGATTATGATTTTGTGAGTAGCAATGCAAATTCATATGAATTGTTGACGACACTAAGACACGAAATAAAACAAAAGCGAAAATTAGAAAAAACAATGAATTGAATCCTAAATAAACCAATTATAAACAAAAAGAATTTGATGAAAACAAACAGTAAGGATCACGTTTTGGAATTTGACGCAAATTTGACATTGGACCAAAAGATGTTAAAATGATCTCAAATTCAATATTTAGTATTCAAATACCAAAAAAACAACAAATGTAAGTTTATAGGTCATTCTCTTATGTCTAGGTACCCAAACCCCTTGTATGATCAGTTTGCGGCCGAATTGAACCTCCATTTAAAACCTCAAGCAAACGATATCAAAATAAGCTCAAATTTAATATATGGTGCGATCTCACCCCCGATAGACAAAATATGATGGTTCAATTGATTCTCAGGTGATTTGCTTATGATTCACTGAGAGTTATGTTTCTGCAGCAGAATTGAAGCTTGAATTAAAACCTCAAGTAAATCATATCAAAATAAGCCCAAATTCAATATATCATGTGATCTCACCCCCAGTAGATAGGATATGAAGTTTCAAATTGATTTTGAGGTGGTTTGATTATGCTTCATTAAGATTTGTGTTTATGCAGTAGAATTGAATTATCCTTCAAATTTCTAACCACTACAAGTTGTATAGAAATGCTCATACAATACATTCAAGGTTTTCACAACCCCAAAGTGACTTATTAAACCACCCCCATGTGCTACTATTTCTGATTCACTGGCTAGTCCAAGTCTACCGTAAATGTAAGTGCAGGCCCATCCTGGGCTACTATTTGTTTATCAAGCCTGATCGTGCCTCCAAGTATGGTGTTGTTTGAGCATTGAGTTTGCCTTGTGTAGCTTTATTTTAATAGTGAATGTCATCTTGAATTAAAGTTTTGTGTTTGGATTCTCTAAATATGAACAAAAGATGAAAAGTTTTTTTTTATTTTATCATCATTTTCGCAACTAAACGAATGAATCATTTTCGAAAAGACTAGCTCCTACACTTTCTTTCTTTTGTCGAGATTGGTTTGTTGTTCTTCCTTAAGTGCGCCATTTATCAATTCGTTCTACTTGCTTGATTAGAATGGTCTTTTTAGGTGTGTAATAAAGGATGAGTTGCATGTTTATCAAAAAAAGAAATTTATAAGCCCAAATGGTATTTAAGAGACTTTAAACCTGGGATCACCATCAACCACTCATTTTCCATGTCGTATGATCACTATATTTTCATTGGCAAGTTTTGTCTTTCCAAAAACTAGGTAGGAAAATTCCCTATTTCCAAAAAGGCTTCCTCTTTACCAAACAGGAATTCTTAATGTTACCAATTGACGTATATGATTTGTTTCCCTACCACCCTAGCATTGTTATTTTTTTTTCTTATTTGGTCATCCTTATAAAAAAAGAAGAAAAAAATCATACAATCATGCTACCCATTCTGTTTTGCATTGACCTGGTATTAGAAACTTCCTGGTCTCTAAGTGCGGGTAATGACTGCTATCAGCAGCCTTGCAACCTTTTAGTTTTCCTTGGATTTTCCCTAGTCAAGGACTTTCCTTTAGCCCTTTCCAGGACTTGGGATCTAATAATTTGATACGATACAGGCAAGGTCAAATTTGGATTTTGATGTAAAATGTGCAACTATCCTGTTTTACGGCAACAATTATAATTCTCAATCCAACCGTTGGATCAACACTATGGGTCAACAGAGGCTGTACGAATTTTGTTATTTACTTCCTTTTGACTTGTGGACTTCCTATTTGACTAGGATTCTTTTTCTGAAAGGATGTGGTAGCTTGTTTTGGGAATATCCTAATTCTGCAAGAATCTTTAATGGGCTGCAATATAATTTTTCAAGTGTGGCAAGGATTCATTAATGTTTTAAAATCTTTTTCTTACAAGGATTCCTTATTCATCCTAGCTACAACAAGGAAAGAAAACTTCAGAATTCAATCTACCTTCAGATCAGATTTCCTAGTTTATTTAAGACTTCTTAAGGGTAACAAATCTGATTCTAGCATATTTAGGACGATAATTTTTTATTTTATTTGTTTTTTATTATCTTCTTCTTAGTCTTTAGGTTATTATTACTTATTTGGGTCAATTGTAATTAGGGTTTATTTAAGTCTAGAGTTAGTATAAATAAAGGCGTAACTAGACATGTAAGTTAGACAATTCAGATTAAAAAAAAACTTCTTGTTTGGCGCACTTTGTGTGTGTGTGTGTGTTGGTGAGATAATCTCCCTTCCATGGTTGTCTAAAGAACTAAATAGCGACTTATCGAAGAACAACTGTCTTTGTGGCGTCATTCTTATACTTCTCATTCGTGAATCAATATTTGTTGGGTGGAGTTTCCGTTTTCAATAGTGCTGGTGCCTAGATACAAGTTATCTTTGTGTCACAATCCTATCAAATCTGATTTACTTGGCTTCCCGGGAATTGATGTCTTTGCATGTAGGTTACATGACCATGTGATCATGAGGTTCACATTACTTGTTTTGGGAATTTCCTAGTTACACAAGGATCTTTAATGAGTTGCAATATAATCTCGAAGTGTGGCATGGATTTATGAATGTTTTATACTCCTTTTCTTACAATAATTCTTTATTCATCATAGTAACACAAGGAAAGAAGGGCTGGTGATATTTAATGACAGATTAGTTATTTTTATTATTTTCTTTCATGTTTGGGCTTAATTAATACTTTATTTTTAAATAAAGTAATTAGGATCTCTGTTTTCGAATATTCAATGATAGTTTAAATGTTTAGGAATTATAAAATTTAAAAGAAATTTTAAAAAAAAAAATTATGAATTTCTATTAACGATACTTTAATAATAGTTGAAATGTTTTGAAATTATAAAATTTAAAAGAAATTTTTAAAAAGTAATTAGGATTTCTGTTTCGGATGCTTCAAGGATAGTTGAAATTTTTTCAAATTATAGAATTTAATAGAAATTAAAAAAACTAATTATGAATTTCTGTTTTTTATACTTTAAGGATAGTTGAAATGTTTTAAAATTAAAACTTTTTAAAAACAATTAAAAAATGAAATTATGATTTTCGTTTCGGGTATTTCCAGGATTATTGAAATATTTTAAAATTATAAAATATAAAAAAATTTAGAAAAACTAATTAGGATTTCTGTTTGGGATACTTGATACTTAGTTCAAAGTTTTAAAATTATAAAATTTAAAATAAATTTCAAAAAAGTAATTAAAATTTCTGTTTTGGATTTTTCAATGACATTTTTAATGTTGGAAAATTATAAAATTTAAAAGAAATTTAAAAAAATTAATGATGAGTTTCTATTTAGGATACTTCAACGATAGTTGAAATGTTTTAAATTAAATTTTTTTAAGAATAATTAAATAAAGAAATTATGATTTTTATTTCGAGTACTTCAAGGATAATTTAAATGTTTTAAAATTATAAAATTTAAAATAAATTTAAACAAAGTAATTAGGATTTCTGTTTTTGATTTTTCAACGGTAGTTGAAATGTTTTAAAATTATAAAATTTAAAAGAAATTTTAAAAAAATAATTATGAAATTTTGTTTAAGATACTACAAGGATTGTTGAAACCTTTTAAAATTAAAAAAATATAAAAAAAACTTTAGAAAAAGTAATTAGAATTTGTGTTTGGGATACATGAAGTTTAGTTTAAAGTTTTAAAATTATAAAATTCAAAAGAAATTTTAAAAAAAATTATTAGAATTTCTGTTTTGGATTTTTAAATGATAGTTCAAATTTTTTCAAATTATAAAAATTAAAAGAAATTTCAAAAAAGTAATTATGAATTTTTGTTTATGATACTTTAAGGATAGTTGAAATGTTTTAAAATTATAAAATTTAAAAGAAATTTAAAAAAGTAATTATGAATTTCTGTTTTGGATTTTTCAACGATAGTTGAAATGTTTTAAAATTATAAAATTTAAAAGAAATTTTGAAAAAGTAATTATGAATTTCTATTAACGATACTTCAAGAATAGTTAAAATATTTTAATATTATAAAATTTAAAAGAAATTTTAAAAAATTAATTAGAATTTATGTTTCGGAAGTTTCAAGGATAGTTGAAATATTTTAAAATTATAAAATTTAAAAGAAATTTTGAAAAAGTAATTATGAATTTCTATTAACGATACTTCAAGGATAGTTAAAATATTTTAAAATTATAAAATTTAAAAGAAATTTTAAAACATTAATTAGAATTTATGTTTCGGAAGTTTCAAGGATAGTTGAAATGTTTTCAAATTCTAAAATTTAAAAGAAATTTAAAAAAATAATTATGAATTTCTATTAACGATTCTTCAATGATAGTTTAAATATTTTAGAATTAAAATTTTTGTTTTGGTGTCTACAAGGATAGTTTAAATGTTTTAAAATTAAAAAAAAATTAAAAAAAAAATATGATTTCTGTTTTTGGTACTTTTAAGAAAATTTAAATGTTTTAAAATTATAAAAAAAATAATTTTAAAATTTTGAACTAAGTTTCAAGGATTTTTGTTTGGGATACTTGAAACTTAGTTCAAAATTTTAAAATTATAAATTTTAAAGAAATTTTAAAAAGTAATTATGATTTCTGTTTTCAAATATTCAACAATATTTTAAATATTTGGTAATTATAAAATTCTAAAAAAGTAATTATGAATTTATATTTACGATACTTCAAGGATTGTTGAAATGTTTTAAAATTATAAAATTTAAAAGAAATTTTAAAAAAGTAATTAGGATTTCTATTTCGAATGCTTGAAAGATAGTTTAAATATTTTCAAATTATAAAATTTAAAAGAAATATAAAAAAAGTAATTATGAATTTCTATTTAGGATACTTGAATGATAGTTCAAATGTTTTAAAATTATAAAATATAAAAATAATTTAGAAAAAGTTATTAAGATTTCTATTTGGGATACTTGAAGATTAATTCAAAGTTTTAAAAATTATAAAATTTTAAAAAATTATTAGAATTTCTGATTTGGATTTTTCAATAATAGTTTAAATGTTTTAAAATTATAAAATTTAAAAGAAATTTAAAAAATGTAATTAGAATTTCTGTATTGGGTACTTTAAGAATTGTTGAAAAGTTTTAAAATTAAAATTTTTTGAATAAAATAAAAAAAAGACATTATAATTTCTGTTTTAGGTATTTTAAGGATAGTTTAAATGTTTTAAAATTATAAAATTTAACAAATATTTAAAAAAACGATTTAGGATTTCTATTTAGTATACTTGACGCTTAGTTTAAAGTTTTAAAATTATAATTTTAAAGAAATTAAAATAAAGTAATTAGAATTTCTATTTTTGATTATTCAATGATTGTTTAAATATTTAGTAATTATAAAATTTAAAAGAAATTTAAAAAACCTAATTATGAATTTCTATTAACGATACTTTAAGGATAGTTCAAAGTTTTAATATTATAAAATTTAAAAGAAATTAAAAAAAGTAATTAGGATTTCTGTTTTGGATTCTTCTATCATAGTTTAAATGTTTTAAAATTTTAAAATTTAAAAGAATTTAAAAAAAAATAACTATGATTTCTGTTTTGGGTACTTAATGGATAGTTGGATAGCTTTAAAATTAAAACAATTTAAAAAATGAAATTATGGTTTCTGTATTTGGTACTTTAAGGATAGTTTAAATGTTTTAAAATTATAAAAAATTTTAAAAAACTATTTAGGATTTTTGTTTAAAAGAAATTTTAAAAAAATAATTATGAATTTTTGTTTAGAAAAAGATTAAAAAAACAATTATGATTTGTGTTTTGGGTACTTGAAGGATAGTTTAAATGTTTTAAAATTATAAAATTTAAAATAAATATAAAAAAAATAATTAGGATTTCTGTTTAAGATACTTGAAGTTTAGTTCAATGTTTTAAAATTGTAAAATTTAAAAGAAATTGAAAAAAAATTATTAGGATTTATGTTTTGCATTCTTCAATGATAGTTTTAAAGTTTTAAAATTATAAAATTTAAAAAAAATAATTAGGATTTCTGTTTTGGAATCTTCAATTATAGTTTAAAAGTTTTAAAATTATGAAATTTAAATTAAATTTAAAAAAAAGTTATTAGGGTTTCTATTTGGATTCTTCAATGATAATTTAAATGTTTTAAAATAATAAAATATAAAAGAAATTAAAAAAAAAAGTAATTAGGATTTCTGTTTGGGATACTTGAAACTTAATTAAAAGTTTTAAAATTATAAAATTTAAAAAAAATTTAAAAAAAGTAATTAGAATTTCTGTTTTGGATTCTTCAATCATAGTTTTAATGTTTTAAAATTATAAACTTTAAAAAAATTAAAAAATATAATTATAATTTCTGTTTTGGATTCTTCAATTATAGTTTAAATGTTTAAAAATTATAAAATTTAAGAGAAATTTTAAAAAAATAAATTATGATTTCTGTTTGGGATACTTGAAGTTTAGTTCAAAGTTTTAAAATTATAAAATTTAAAAGAAATTTAAAAAACATAATTAGGATTTCTGTTTTGGATTCTTCAATGATTGTTTAAAAGTTTTAAAATTATAAAATTTAAAATAAATTTTTTTAAAAAAAGTAATTAGGATTTCTATATTTGAATCTTCAGTTATAGTTTAAAAGTTTTAAAAATATAAAATTTAAATTAAATTTAAAAAAAAGTAATTAGAATTTCTATTTGGATTCTTCAATGATAGTTTAAATGTTTTAAATAATTAGGATTTCTGTTGGGATAAAGCTTAATTAAAAGTTTTAAAATTATAAAATTTAAAAGAAATTTAAAAAAAGTAATTAAGATTTCTGTTTTATATTCTTCAATTGTAGTTTAAATGTTTTAAAATTATAAACTTTAAAACAAATTTAAAAAATGTAATTATAATATCTATTTTGGATTCTTCAATTATTGTTTAAATGTTTGAAAATTATAAAATTTAAAAGAAATTTAAAAAAACAAATTATGATTTCTGTTTGTGATACTTGAAGTTTAGTTCAAAGTTTTAAAATTATAAAATTTAAAAGAAATTTAAAAAAATAATTAGGATTTCTGTTTTGAATTCTTCAATGATAGTTTAAAAGTTTTAAAATTATAAACTTTAAAATAAATTTTTTAAAAAAGTAATTAGGATTTCTATCTGGATTCTTCAATGATAGTTTAAAAGTTTTAAAATTATTAAATTTAAAAAAAGTAATTAGGATTTCTATTTGGATTCTTCAATGATAGTTTAAATGTTTTAAAATTATAAAATATAAAAGAAATTGAAAAAAAGTAATTAGGATTTTTGTTTTGGGATACTTGAAGTTTAGTTCAAAGTTTTAAAATTATAAAATTTAAAAGAAATTCAAAAAAAAGTAATTAGGATTTCTATTTTGGATTCATCAATTATTGTTTAAATATTTTAAAATTATAAAATATAAAAGAAATTTTAAAAAAGTAATTACGATTTCTATTCGGGATACTTGAAGTTTAGTTCTAAGTTTTAAAATTATGAAATATAAACTAAATTTAAAAAATGTAATTAAGATTTCTATTTGGGATACTTGAAGCTTAGTTCAAAGTTTTAAAATTTTAAAATTTAAAATAAATTTTAAAAAAGTAATTAGGATTTAGATTTGGATTTTTCAATCATAGTTTAAAAGTTTTAAAATTTTAAAATTTAAAAGAATTTTAAAAAAAGTTGTTATGATTTCTGTTTTGGGTACTTAATTGATAGTTGAATAGTTTTAAAATAAATTTTTTTTGAAACAAATTAAAAATCAAAATTATGGTTTCTATGTTCGGTACTTTAAGGATAGTTTAAATGTTTTAAAATTATAAAAAAAAAATTAAAAACAATATTTAGGATTTTTGTTTAAAAGAAATTTTAAAAAAATAATTATGAATTTCTGTTTAGAATACTTCAAGGATAGTTGAAATTTTTTAAAATTATAAAATTTAAAAGAAATTTGAAAAAACTAATTAGGATTTCTATTTAGGATACTTGAATTTTAATTCAAAGTTTTAAAATTATAAAATTTAAAATAAATTTAAAAAATGTAATTAGGATTTCTATTTGGATTTTCAATGATAGTTTAAATGTTTTAAATAATTAGGATTTCTGTTTGGGATACTTGAAACTTAGGTAAAAGTTTTAAAATTATAAAATTTAAAAGAAATTTTAAAAAAATAATTAAGATTTCTGTTTTGCATTCTTCAATCATAGTTTAAATATTTTAAAATTATAAACTTTAAAACAAATTTAAAAAATGTAATTATAATTTCTATTTTGGATTCTTCAATTATAGTTTAAATGTTTGAAAATTATAAAATTTAAAAGAATTTAAAAAAAAAAATTATGATTTCTACTTGGGATATTTGAAGTTTAGTTCAAAGTTTTAAAATTATAAAATTTAAAAGAAATTTAAAAAATATAATTAGTATTTCTGTTTTGGATTCTTCAATTATAGTTTAAAAGTTTTAAAATTATAAAATTTAAAATAAATTTAAAAAAGTTAATTAGGATTTCTCTTTGGATTCTTCAATGATAGTTTAAATGTTTTAAAATAATAAAATATAAAAGAAATTTAAAAAAAGTAATTAGGATTTCTGTTTGGGATACTTAAAGCTCAATTAAAACTTTGAAAATTATAAAATTTAAAAGAAATTTTAAAAAAAGTAATTAGGATTTATATATTGGAATCTTCAGTTATAGTTTAAAAGTTTTAAAAATATAAAATTTAAATTAAATTTTAAAAAAAGTAATTAGAATTTCTATTTGGATTCTTAAATGATAGTTTAAATGTTTTAAATAATTAGGATTTCTGTTGGGATACATGAAGCTTAATTAAAAGTTTTAAAATTATAAAATTTAAAAGAAATTTTAAAAAAGTAATTAGGATTTCTGTATTGGAATCTTCAATTATAGTTTTAAAGTTATAAAAATATGAATTTTAAATTAAATTTAAAAAAAGTAATTAGGATTTCTATTTGGATTCTTTAATGATAGTTTAAATGTTTTAAATAATTAGAGTTTCTGTTTGGGATACTTGAAGCTTAATTAAAAGTTTTAAAATTATAAAATTTAAAAGAAATTTTAAAAAAGTAATTAAGATTTCTGTTTTGGATTCTTCAATCATAGTTTAAATGTTTTAAAAATATGAATTTTAAATTAAATTTAAAAAAAGTAATTAGGATTTCTATTTGGATTCTTCAATGATAGTTTAAATGTTTTAAATAATTAGAGTTTCTGTTTGGGATACTTGAAGCTTACTTAAAAGTTTTAAAATTATAAAATTTAAAAAAAAAATTTAAAAAGGTAATTAAGATTTTTGTGTTGGATTCTTCAATCATAGTTTAAATGTTTTAAAATTATAAACTTTAAAACAAATTTAAAAAATGTAATTATAATTTCTGTTTTGGATTCTTCAATTATAGTTTAAATGTTTGAAAATTATAAAATTTAAATTTTTTTTTTAAAAAAACAAATTATGATTTCTGCTTGGTATAGTTGAAGCTTAGTTCAAAGTTTTAAAATTATAAAATTTAAAATAAATTTAAAAAAGTTAATTAGGATTTCTCTTTGGATTCTTCAATGATAGTTTAAATGTTTTAAATAATTAGGATTTCTGTTGGGATACTTGAAGCTTAATTAAAAGTTTTAAAATTATAAAATTTAAAAGAAATTTAAAAAAAGTAATTAAGATTTCTGTTTTATATTCTTCAATTGTAGTTTAAATGTTTTAAAATTATAAACTTTAAAACAAATTTAAAAAATGTAATTATAATTTCTATTTTGGATTCTTCAATGATAGTTTAAATATTTGAAAATTATAAAATTTAAAAGAAATTAAAAAAAATAATCAGGATTTCTGTTTGTGATATTTGAAGCTTACTTCAAAGTTTTAAAATTGTAAAATTTAAAATCAATTAAAAAAAGTAATTAGGATTTCTGTTTTGGATTCTTCAATGATAGTTTAATAGTTTTAAAATTATAAAATTTAAAATAAATTTAAAAAATATAATTATAATTTCTGTTTGGATTCTTAAATGATAGTTTAAATGTTTTAAAATTATAAAATATAAAAGAAATTGAAAAAATAATTAGGATTTCTGTTTGGGATTCTTGAAGCTTAGTTCAAAGTTTTAAAATGGTAAAATTTAAAAGAAATTTTAAGAATGTAATTTGGATTTCTATTTCGGATTCTTCAATCATAGTTTAAATGTTTTAAAAATATAAAATTTAAAACAAATTTAAAAAATATAATTAGAATTTCTGTTTTAGATTCTTAAATTATAGTTTAAATGTTTGAAAAGTATAAAATTTAAAAGAAATTTAAAAAATATAATTAGAATTTCTGTTTTGGATTCTTAAATTATAGTTTAAATGTTTGAAAACTATAAAATTTAAAAGAAATTTAAAAAATATAATTAGAATTTCTGTTTGGGATAATTAAATTATAGTTTAAATGTTTGAAAACTATAAAATTTAAAAGAAATTTAAAAAAAAAGTAATTAGAATTTCTGTTTGGGATACTTGAAACTTAGTTCAAAGTTTTAAAATTATAAAATTCAAAAGAATTTTTTAAAAAAATAATTAGAATTTTTGTTTTGGATTCTTCAATGATAGTTTAAAAGTTTAAAAATTATAAAATTTAAAAAAAATTAAAAAAAATAATTAGGATTTTCATTTTGGACTCTTTAATGATTGTTTAAATGCTTTAAAATTATAAAATATAAAAGAAATTTTAAAAAAGTAATTAGGATTTCTGTTTTTGGTACTTCAAAAATAGTTGAAATGTTTTAAAATTATAAAATTTAAAATTTTAAAAAAAACTATTTACTATTTTTATTTGGGATACTTAAAGTTTAGTTTAAATTTTTAAAATTATAAATTTTAAATAAATTAAAAAAATAATAATTAGGATTTCTTTTTTCAATTCTTTAACGATAGTTTAAATATTTGAAAATTATAAAATTTAAAAGAAATTTAAAAAAAGTAATCTGGATTTCTATTTAGAATACTTGAAGCTTAATTCTAAGTTTTAAAATTGTAAAATTTAAAAGAAATTGAAAAAAAGTAATTAGGATTTCTGTTTTAGATTCTTCAATGATAGTTTAATAGTTTTAAAATTATAAAATTTAAAATAAATTTAAAAAATGTAATTAGGATTTCTATTTGAATTCTTCAATGATAGTTTAAATGTTTTAAATAATTAGGATTTCTGTTTGGCATGCTTGAACCTTAATTAAAAGTTTTAAAATGATAAAATTTGAAAGAAATTTTAAAAAAATAATTTGGATTTCTGTTTCGGATTCTTCAATAATAGTTTAAATGTTTTAGAAATATAAAATTTAAAACAAATTTAAAAAATATAATTAGAATTTCTGTTTTGGATTCTTAAATTATAGTTTAAATATTTGAAAATTATAAAATTTATAAGAAGTTTAAAAAAAGTAATTAGGATTTCTGTTTGCGATACTTGAAGCTTAGTTCAAAGTTTTAAAATTATAAAATTTAAAAGAAATTTTAAAAAAATAATTAGAATTTTTGTTTTGGATTCTTCAATGATAGTTTAAAAGTTTGAAAATTATTAAATTTAAAAGAAATTTAAAAAAATAATTAGGATTTCTATTTTGGACTCTTTAATGATAGTTTAAATGTTTTAAAATTATAAAATATAAATGAAATTTAAAAAAAGTAATTAGGATTTCTGTTTTTGGTACTTCAAAGATAGTTGAAATGTTTTAAAATTAAAAAATTTAAAATTAAAAAAAAAAACTATTTACGATTTCTATTTGGGATACTTAAAGTTTAGTTTAAATTTTTAAAATTATAAATTTGAAATAAATTAAAAAAATAATAAGTAGGATTTCTTTTTTCAATTCTTTAACGATAGTTTAAATATTTGAAAATTATAAAATTTAAAAGAAATTTTAAAAAAATAATCAGGATTTCTATTTAGGATACTTGAAGCTTAATTCAAAGTTTTAAAATTGTAAAATTTAAAAGAAATTGAAAAAAATTAATTAAGATTTCTGTTTTGGATTCTTCAATGATAGTTTAATAGTTTTAAAATTATAAAATTTAAAATAAATTTAAAAAATATAATTAGGATTTCTATTTGGATTCTTAAATGATAGTTTAAATGTTTTAAAATTATAAAATATAAAAGAAATTAAAAAACAACAATTAGGATTTCTGTTTGGGATTCTTGAAGCTTAGTTCAAAGTTTTAAAATGATAAAATTTAAAAGAAATTTTAAAAAAGTAATTTGGATTTCTGTTTCGGATTCTTCAATCATAATTTAAATGTTTTAAAAATATAAAATTTAAAAAATATAATTAGAATTTCTGTTTTGGATTCTTAAATTATAGTTTAAATGTTTGAAAATTATAAAATTTAAAAGAAATTTAAAAAATATAATTAGAATTTCTGTTTTGGATTCTTAAATTATAGTTTAAATGTTTGAAAACTATAAAATTAAAAATAAATTAAAAAACAAAAGTAATTAGAATTTCTGTTTGGGATACTTGAAGGTTAGTTCAAAGTTTTAAAATTATAAAATTCAAAAGAAATTTTTTAAAAATAATTAGAATTTCTGTTTTGGATTCTTCAATGATAGTTTAAAAGTTTGAAAATTATAAAATTTAAAAGAAATTAAAAACAATAATTAGGATTTTCATTTTGGACTCTTCAATGATAGTTTAAATGCTTTAAAATTATAAAATATAAAAGAAATTTAAAAAAGTAATTAGGATTTCTGTTTTTGGTACTTCAAAGACAGTTGAAGTGTTTTAAAATTATAAAATTTAAAATTTTTAAAAAAACTATTTACGATTTCTCTTTGGGATACTTAAAGTTTAGTTTAAATTTTTAAATTTTTAAATTTTAAATAAATTAAAAAAATAATAATTAGGATTTGTTTTTCCAATTCTTTAGTGATGGTTTAAATATTTGAAAATTATAAAATTTAAAAGAAATTTAAAAAAAGTAATTAGGATTTTGTTTGTGATACTTGAAGTATAGTTCAAAGTTTTAAAATTATAAAATTTAAAAGAAATTTTAAAAAAGTAATTAGTATTTCTGTTTTAGATTCTTAAAGGATAGTTTAAATGTTTCAAAATTAAAACAATTTAAAAAAAGAAATTATGATTTACGTTTATGGTACTTCAAGGATAGTTTAAAGGTTTAAAAATTATAATATTTAAAAATAATAATTAGAATTTCTATTTCGGATGCTTAAAGGATAATTTAAATGTTTAAAAATTATAAAATTTAAAAGAAATTTTAAAAAAGTAATTAAGATTTCTATTTTTGATTTTTTAAGGATAGTTTAAATGATTTAAAATTATAAAATTTAAAAAAACATTTAAAAATTTAATTTGGATTTCTCTTTTGGATTCTTCAAAGATTGTTTAAATATTTTAAAATTATAAAATTTAAATTAAATTTCAAAAATATAATTAGGATTTCTGTTTTGTATTCTTAAAGGATAGTTTAAATGATTTAAAATTATAAAATTTAAAAGAAATTTAAAAAAATTAATTTGGATTTCTCTTTTGGATTTTTTAAAGATAGTTTAAAATATTTTAAAATTTAAAAGAAATTTAAAAAATGTAATTAGGATTTCTGTTTTGGATTTTTTAAGGATAATTTAAATATTTTAAAATTTTAAAGTTTAATAGAAATTTTAAAAAAGTAATTAGGATTTCTATTTTGGATACTTCAAAGATAGTTGAAATGTTTTAAAATTAAAAAAAAATTAAAAAAAGAAATTATGATTTCTGTTTCGAGTACTTTAAGAATAGTTAAAATATTTTAAAATTATAAAATATAAAATAAATTTATAAAAAAATTTAATTACGATTTCTGTTTAGTTTATTTCAAGGAGAATTTAATTGTTTCAACATTATAAAATATAAATACAAATTATATTAAAAAAATTAAATTTCTGTTTAGGATAGTTCAAGGATAGTTTAATTGTTTCAACATTATAATATATGAATTTTGTTATTTACTTTCTTTTGACTTGTGTATTTGGCAAAGATCCTTTTTCTACAAGGATGTGGGAGCTCGTTTTGAGAATTTGTTTTTTAGTTTCGCAAGAATCTTTAATGAGCTGCAATATAATCTTTAAGTGTGGCAATGAGTCATTATTGTTTAAAACCCTTTTCTTAAAAGGATTCCTTATTCATTCTAGCTTCACAAGGAACCAAACAAATCAAAACATTAGACCACTATTCTAAAACACCCAAATCTATCCGAGAGTGGGGGTAATAAGATAAGAGAAGTGAAGAAAGTTAGGAAGGGTGATGAGACTTGTGTGGAAAAACCAAAGAAACAACTCAATTTTTATGCTAGAGAGGGTAAGGTTAGATTTGTATTTTTCACTAACAAGACAATGATTTTACTTGTGTGCAAAGTCTGATACAGTTCAGCCATATGATTCAACCCAAGCAAGGTCAGAGTTCGGTTTTGGCGTAAAATATCTACCATCCAGTCTTATATTATTGAGCATAAGTCCAAATCCAACCGTTGGATCGAGCTGAAACTTTACCAGAAGATTCCAGAGGTATTGGTCTATGTTGCGGTTCTAATTCATATTAATAGCTGTTTGGGAAGGACTTGCGATACAGGTTAGAACAGAATATATGAATTTTGTTATTTACTTTCTTTTGACTTGTGTATTTGGCAAAGATCCTTTTTCTACAAGGATGTGGGAGCTCGTTTTGAGAATTTGTTTTTTTGTTTTGCAAGAATCTTTAATGAGCTGCAATATAATCTTTAAGCGTGGCAATGAGTCATTATTGTTTAGAACCCTTTTCTTAAAAGGATTCCTTATTCATTCTAGCTACACAAGGAACCAAACAAATCAGAACATTAGACCACTATTCTAAAACACCCAAATCTATCCGAGAGTGGGGGTAATAAGATAAGAGAAGTGAAGAAAGTTAGGAAGGGTGATGAGACTTGTGTGGAAAAACCAAAGAAACAACCCAATTTTTATGCTAGAGAGGGTAAGGTTAGATTTGTATTTTTCACTAACAAGACAATGATTTTACTTGTGTGCAAAGTCTGATATAGTTCAGCCATATGATTCAACCCAAGCAAGGTCAGAGTTCGGTTTTGGCGTAAAATATCTACCGTCCAGTCTTACATTATTGAGCGCAAGTCCAAATCCAACCGTTGGATCGAGTTAAAACTTTACCAGAAGATTCCAGAAGTATTGGTCTATGTTGCGGTTCTAACTCAGATGAGTTGGAGTTTGGGAAGGACTTGCGATATACGTTAGAACAGGCTATATGAATTTTGTTATTTACTTTCTTTTGACTTGTGGACTTTCTATTTGGCATAGATCCTTTTTCTACAAGGATGTGGGAGCTTGTTTAGGGAATTTGTTTTTTTAGTTTTGCAAGGATCTTTAATGAGCTGCAATATAATCTCTAAGTGTGGCAAGGATTCATTAATGTTTCAGAATCATTTTTCTTATAAGGATTCCTTATTCATTCTAGCTACACAAGGAACCAAACAAATCAGAACATTCGACCTCTACTAAAAAACCCCCAAATCTGGCCGAGAGTGGGGGAAAGATAAGAGAAGTGGAGAAAGTTCGGAAGGGTGATGAGAATTGTGTAGAAAGACTAAAGAAACAACCCAATTTTTATGCTAGAGAGGGTAAGGTTAGATCTGTATTTTTCACTAACAAGCCAATGATTTTACTTGTGTGCAAAGAATGATACTGTTCAGCCTTGTGATTCAACCCAAGCAAGGTCAGATTTGGTTTTTGGCATAAAATATCTCCCGTCCAGTCTTACGTTATTGAGCATAAGTCCAAATCCAACCATTGGATCGAGCTGAAACTTTACCAGAAGATTCTAGAGCTATTGGTCTATGTTGTGGTTCTAACTCAGATTAATAGGTGTTTGGGAAGGACTTGCGATACAGGTTAGAATAGGATATATGAATTTTGTTATTTACTTTCTTTTGACTTGTGGACTTTATATTTGGCAAAGATCCTTTTTCTATAAGGATGTGGGAGCTCGTTTTGAGAATTTGTGTTTTAGTTTCGCAAGAATCTTTAATGAGCTGCAATATAATCTTTATGTGTGGCAATGAGTCATTATTGTTTCAAAACCCTTTTATTAAAAGGATTCCTTATTCATTCTAGCTACACAAGGAACCAAACAAATCAGAACATTCGACCACTACTCAAAAACACCCAAATCTGACCGGGAGTGGGGGTAATATAAGAGAAGTGAAGAAAGTTAGGAAGGGTGATGAGAATTGTGTGGAAAAACCAAAGCAACAACCCAATTTTTATGTTAGAGAGGGTAAGGTTAGATCTGTATTTTTCACTAACAAGCCAATGATTTTACTTGTGTGTAAAGAGTGATACGGTTCAGCCTTGTGATACAACCCGCAAGGTTAGATTTGGATTTTGGAGTAAAATTTCTACCGTCCACTCTTACGTTATTGAGCATAACTCCAAATCCAACCGTTGGATCCAACTGAAACTTTACCAGAAGATTCCACAGGTATTGGTCTATGTTTTGGTTCTAATTCAGATGAATAGGTGTTTGGGAAGGACTTGCAATATACGTTAGAACAGGCTATATGAATTTTGTTATTTACTTTCTTTTGACTTGTGGACTTTCTATTTGGCATAGATCCTTTTTCTACAAGGATGTGGGAGCTTGTTTAGGGAATTTGTTTTTTTAGTTTTGCAAGGATCTTTAATGAGCTACAACATAATCTCTAAGTGTGGATCGTATCACTCCTAGCCCTGTTCGGTCCAGACCTTATTCCTTGGCCAGCAGATGCAAAATCATAGTCATCTTCACCCGCATATGCGTTTTCGTCAACAAACTCTTCAAAATCAGATCTGCATTCCGTACGGCCATACGAACCGTATTTCCTCGGCAATCAGCCCCACTATTCTTTTGCTTTATTGAATTCACCTCATCTTTCAAATCCTTGCACGTTCTAGACAACAACTCAAGTTGCTGGCCTATGGCTCGCAATTGGAAAGCTACGTCAGCGTTTTGTGTCGCTGATTCGTTCTTTTCAGACATTTTTTGAATCTGTAAAATTTAGTTAGTAGCACAAAATATATCCTCACACCTCTCGTGTATCCCACAAAAACAAAATCAAGGCTTTTCACTCTAATAAGCTCACTACGCCTTTTACCTCACAACTTGCTTTCTTTTGGTTCTTTAGGAACCGAAATCAACAAATCAAAGTCAAGTAGCCTTCGCAGCGCACTCTAATTATAATTTTCAGACTCAAGAATCAATAAATATACTAAAAACAAAGCAAAACAAAATTACGATTATGATTTTGCGAGTAGCAATGCAAATTCCTACGAATTGTGGACGAAACGAAGACACGAAATAAAATAGAAATGAATATTAGCGAAAACAGTTACTTGACTCCTAGATAACCCAAATATAATAAAAACAAAAATATTTTGACAAAATCTAACCTGTTACGCAATTTTTACGTAACAGAATTGAAACCCAAACCAAACGATGTCGAAATGACCTCAAATTCAATATTTAGTATTATAAAACTAAAAACACAACAAAAATAAATTTATAGGTCGTTCGTTTGACAGGTACCCGTTTCCCTTGTATGATCAGTTTGCGGCAGAATTGAACCTCCAATTAAAACCTCCAGAAGCCGATATCAAAATAAGCCCAAATTTAAGATATGGTGCGATCTCATTCCCAATACACAGAATATGAAGATTCAATTTATTCTATGGTGGTTTGATTATAGTTCACTAAGAGTAGTGTTTCTGTGGCAGAATTGAACCTCGAATTAAAACCTCAAGCAAACAATATCAGAATAATCCCAAATTTGACATATGATGCGATCTCACTCCCAATAGGCTGAATATAAAGTTTCAATTTATTCCAAGGTTGTTTGCTTATGGTTCACAAAGAGTTGTGTTTCTGCGGTAAAAAAATGAATGATCCTTCAAATTTCAACTAATCTCTCTCTCTCTTTTCTTTTTAATATACTGATATGATTAGAGACAGTAACAAGATGAAATATAATCCTTTTTTTTTTGCTTAGATGACGCAGACACGAAGAACAAGAAGATGAACGCAAACACTGAAAAACTTAAAGGAACACTAAAAAAACCGAAAATAACAGAAGGATATGACCTTGTTTCGGAGCCTAGCTCTGATACCAACTGATGCGAACCTCGTGATCACGCAACCCACAATCAAGATTGAGATCCGATCCTGGAAAGCCGAAATAGGTCTGATAGGAGTGTGACACAATGAAAACCTGCTCCTAGGCACCAACACTATTGGATTGAGTAGAATGACGCCACGAAGCCAGTTAATTTTTGATAAATCAGATTCAGTTCGTTCAAGAACTGAAGACTAAGCATGGTTTGTATGAATGGTTAGTAATGTCGTTTGGACTTACAAATGCACGTAGTACATTTATGCGTTTAATAAATCATATCTTGCGCACATTCATAGGTAAGTTTGTGGTTGTGTATTTTGATGACATTCTGATCTATAGCAAGAACTTAACTGAGCATCTTGATCATTTGCGTAATGTACTTAGTGTGTTGCGTAGTGAGAATTTGTATGCTAATCTTAAAAAGTGTGCCTTTTGCATGGAGAAAATTGTGTTTCTTGGCTATGTTGTAACGCACGGGGTATCGAGATGGATGAGGAGAAAGCTAAGGCCATCCGAGATTGGCCTACACCCAAATCGGTAAGTGAGGTAAGGAGTTTTCATGGGTTAGCTAGTTTTTATAGACGTTTTGTAAAAGATTTCAGTACTATAGCTGCACCCTTAAATGAAGTTGTTCAAAAGTCGTTTTTCATGGGTTTAAATGGGGGATGGAACAAGAATTGACTTTTGTTCTTTTGAAAGAGAAATTATGTTCTACACCTGTTTTGGCTTTACCTAACTTTACGAAAGCATTTGAAATAGAATGTGATGCATCTGGAATGGGAATATGATGCGAACCTCGTGATCACATGATCACGCAACCCACACGCAAAGACACCAATTCCCGGAAAGCCAAGTAAATCAGGTTTGATAGGATGTGATACAAAGATAACTTGTACCTAGGCACCAGCACTATTAGAAACGAAGACCCCCACCCAACGAATATTGATTCGCGAATGAGAAGTATAAGGATGATGCCACGAAGACAATTGTTCTTCGATAAGTTGTTTTTCAGTTCTTTAGAGAACCATAGAAGAGAGATTATCTCACCAACACACACACACAAAGTGCGGCAAACAAGAAGTTTTATTAATCTAAATTGTCTAACTTACATGTCTGGTTATGCCTTTATTTATACTAACTCTAGACTTAAATAAACCCTAATGGACCCCCTTTAGGCAGAGTTTTATTAAGCCCACTTACAATTGACCCAAATAAGTAATAATAACCCAAAGACTAAGAAGAAAATAATAAAAATCTGAAAGTTACCATCCTAAATATGCTAGAGTCAGATTTGTCACCATTAAGAAATCCCAAATAGACTAGGAAATCTGATATGAAGGTAGAATTTATTCTGAAGTCTTCTTTCCTTTTTGTAGCTAGGATGAATAAGGAATCCTTGTAAGAGAAGGATTCTGAAATAATTATGATTCCTTGCCACACTTGAAAACTATGTTGTAGCCCATTAAAGATCTTTGTAGAAATAGAAGATTCCTAAAATAAACTGCCACATCCTTTTAGGAAAAGAATCCTAGCCAAATAGGAATTCCACAAGTCAAAAGGAAGTAAATAACAAAATTCGTACAACCTCTGTTGACCCGTGTCTCGATGCCTTTCCAAACTCAGATTGACCTGAAATTTTAAACCAAGGTAGGCCAACATATCAGGAGACTCCACATACAATTTCATCTTGATCCAACGATCGGATTGAGAATTATGACTGTTGCTGTAAAACTGGATAGGTGCACTTTTTACGTCAAAATCTGAATTTGACCTTTCCTGGATCGTATCAGAATAGGTGCTGTTTTGATGCAAGATCGGAGACCTATTACGTATTTCAGTGAGAAGTTAAGTGGAGCGACCTTGAACTATCTCACTTACGACAAAGAACTCTATGCATTGGTAAGAGCACTTGAGACATGACAGCATTACTTATGGCCAAAAGAGTTCGTAATCCATTCGGATCATGAGTCCTTGAAACATATGAAAGGACAAGGTAAGTTGAATAGGAGACATGCAAAATGGGTTGAATTCATTGAAACCTTTCCTTACGTAATAAAGTATAAGCAAGGCAAAGAGAACATCGTAGCTGATGCACTTTCGCGCAGGTATGTTCTTTTACACACCATGAATACTAGATTGCTAGGCTTCGAAGGGGGATGAGAATTGTGTGGAAAAACCAAAGCAACAACCCAATTTTTATGCTATAGAGGGTAAGGTTAGATCTGTATTTTTCACTAACAAGCCAATGATTTTACTTGTGTGCAAAGAGTGTTACGGTTCACCCTTGTGGAACAACCCAAGCAAGGTCAGATTTCGATTATGGCGTAAAAATTTGTACAGTCCGGTTTTACGTTATTGACCATAACTCCAAATTCAACCGTTGGATCAAGCTAAAACTTTACCAGAAGATTCCAGAGGTATTGGTCTATGTTGTGGTTCTAAGTCAGATGAATAGAGACGGGAAGGACTTGCGATATAGGTTATAACAGGCTATATGAATTTTCTTATTTACTTTCTTTTGACTTGTGTACTTTTTATTTGGTAAAGAACCTTTTTCTTCAAGGATGTGGGAGCTGGTTTTGGTATTTTTTTTTACTTTCGCAAGGATCTCTAATGAGCTGCAATATAATCTGTAAGTGTGGTAAAGATTCATTAATGTTTCAGAATCCTTTTGTAAAAAGGATTCCTTATTCATTGTAGCTACACAAGGAACCAAACAAATCAGAACATTCGACCACTACTCAAAAGACATTGCAATTATTGCACTTCGACGGTATCCATTTGTAATCAGCTGAAATTGTTATGAATAACCCATTTGGACAAATGAAGGTCGTATTCCTTAACCGGCGTCTTGAAGCATCTATCTCAACGCAAACTCTTGCGTAACTAAGCCTTTTACGCAATAGTGTAGTATGATCAGCATGAAGGGGGACCCCAATAGCACTCGCTACACAGCTCAACCCCTTAATAGTCCAATACTCGAGAGGAACATTATACAGCCTAACCCATACCGAAACTCTGGCCAAATCATCTTTCAAAAATTGCATGTTCGGTTGCCAACGTTGAAGCACCAAAGGTCTGTTTGCCATGTGTCATGAGGCTCTTTCCAGCACATTAGTGGCATGATCGACATAATCAAAAGTGAAGAGGAAGAAACCATTATCCGAAGATAAAACTTCTGATAGACCGTAAGAGCCCCATATTCTTTTGGCAATAGAATTAACAACGGGATACGGTAATTTCTGCCCCACAAAATGACCAACTAGGGTGGATTTCCAAAGTTCGCAGCCATCTTCAAACACATCAAGTGGAGGAGCTACTATCACACGACCATCAATCATAGCGGGGGGAGCAAAGTGCAGATTATGGACTGGATTAATACCAAGGGTCTTGCTACCCTCATTGTCATCAACATCAGAACCCTTCAAAGCATTTAAAAAATTCAATTTGGGTCAAGGTTTAGCTGTTCTTGTTGCTGAGACCCTACCTTCACCTCATCAACTTTAGAACCCAACATATGGTTCATTTCTAGAACAACATTAGAAGCTTGGGCATTAGAGTGTTTCTCTATGCTAACATCAGAATCAGCTTGAAAACTGAGAAACCTCATCCCATGGCTATTCAACATATCTTGTAGTTCTAATCTTAATATATGTCCAGACTTAACTTCATTGTGTTGTTCAATGTTAGACCTAACCATTGAAACGTTTTCCACAGAAGAACATAGAGACATTATGGTAGCATACAAATACTAGAAAGAATAAAATTCTAAGAAGAGAAACTGAGTCCAAGAAGCAACCTAAGCTCAGAAATAACAAAGAACCTAATCTTATAAACAACAAGATTGTAACGATCCAACGATGAACAAAGGAGATCAAGCTACGACAACACCACTCTGAAACTAGCAAAAAAAAAGAAACTTTTCAAGGAGCTGTGATTTAATCTTCGAGTATGGCAAGGGCTTTCATGTCTATGACAGCTATAAGAGAACCCATGAAGAAAACCCATTCGCTCTGCTGCAACTTCACCACTTCTCCATAGTTCCAAAACTGGAAAATGCAGAATAGTAGAAATATTGCGAGATCAATATCTTCCACCTCGTTGATTGGAACACAGATCCGTTCAGTCAATGTTGAGAGAAGGTTGGAATGAACAACATAGTCAAAAATTGAAAACCCCCAAACCATGACTTAGTTTTTCGCATCCTTGAGCTAGAATCCTCCTTCGTTCCCTCTCCCCCTTGCTGAATACTCACAAGTAGGAAAAATAGAAGAAGACAAAGACACAACAAGAATAGAGTTTATGATAGGAAGAACACTGATTTAGACTTGAAATTACAAATCTGACTTTTGTTTGGACAGAACTGATCGAAAACAAACAAATATGAAATTGATGAGAATGACTCAAACAACAGCCAAATATCCCAAATATGATGATAATATACTGGAAGGAACAAAATCAACAGAAACAAAACAAGTTTTGAAAGACAACGCAAAACAAACCCGTTATAGCAAGACAAAACCCGATTCTGGAACCTAAAGCAAACCCAATCCAAATGACCTCAAATTTAATATTTAGTATTATAATACTAAAAAAACAACAAAAATCAATTTATAGGTTGTTCTATTATGTCTAGGTACCCAAACCCTCTGTATAATTAGTTTGCGGCAGATTTGAACCTTCAATTAAAACCTCCAGAAGCCGATAACAAAATAAGCCCAAATTTAAATATGATGCGATCTTACCCCCAATAGACTGAATATGAAGTTTCAATTGATTCCGAGGTGGTTTTCTTATGGTTCTCCAAAAATTGTGTTTCTGCAGCAAAAATTAAATGATCCTTCAAATTTCAACTAATCCCTCTCTCTCTCTCTCTCTCTCTTTTCTTTTTAATATACTGATATGATTAGAGACAGTAACATGTAAGGGGGATGAAACTTTCAGATATTCTCCATTCCATGGTTCTCAAAAGAACTGAAACGACTTATCGAAGAACAACTAACTTCGTGATGTCATCCTTATACTTCTCATTCGCGGATTAATATTTGTTGGTTGGGGGTTACCGTTTCCAATAGTGCTGGTGTCTAAGTACAAGTCATCTTTATGTCACACTCCTCTCAAACCTGATTTACTTGGCTTTCCAGGAATTTGGTATCTTTGCGTGTGGGTTGTGTGACCACGTGATCACGAGATTCACATCAGTACGCTTATACGTTTAATGAATCATGTGTTGCGTGCATTCATAAGTAAGTTTGGTTGTGTATTTTGATGACATTCTGATCTATAGCAAGAACTTAACTAAGCATATTGGTCATTTGTGTAATGTATTTAATGTGTTGTGTAATGTATTTAATGTATTTATATGCTAATCTTAAAAGGTGTACCTTTTACACGGAGAAAATTATTTCTTGGCTATGTTGTAACTACACAGGGTATCGAGATGGATGAGGATAAAGTTAAGGCTATCCGGAATTGGCATGCACCCAAATCAATAAGGTAAGGAATTTTCATGGGTTAGTCAGTTTTTATAGGTGTTTTGTGTAAGTTTTTCAGTACAATAGCTGCACCCTTGAATGAGGTTATTAAAAAGTTAGTTGGGTTGAAATGGTGATATGATCTGGGCAACGAAAAAACAATCAAATTTAGATTCCGATATAAAACGTGCAACTATCCAGTTTCACGGCAACAATTATAATTTTATGTGGAGTCTCCTAACATGTTTTCCTACCTTGAGTTACAATTTCAGCACAATCAAAGTTTGAAAAGGCATTGAAATATTGGTCAACAGAGGCTGTATGAATATTGTTATTTACTTTCTTTTGAGTTATGGACTTCCTATTTGGATATGATTCTTTTCCTACAAGGACGTGGCAAATGGTTTTGGGAATTTCCTAGACTTGCAAGGATATTTAATGGGCAACAACATAGTTTCCATATGTGGTCTGGACTCCATATTAATGTGGAATCCTTATGGTGTATGGAAACAATTATTCTATTCTTATTATAATTGGAATCTATCATTAAATAAGTTTTCAAGTTAGCTAATAATACTTTGCAAACAAGGAAACTAAAGAGAAGACAACTTCAAATTTGATTCTCCTAGCTCATACGGGACTTGTAAAGGGCAGCAAATCTGATCCCATCATATTTAGGATATTAAATTTGGATTTATTAGTGTTATTATTATTTTCTTCTTAGTTTAGGGTTTATTTATATTATTTGGGTTTAATTATAAATGGGCATCATATAAGTCCGCACAAGAGGTCCATTAGGGTTTATTCTAGTTTGGAGTCACTATAAATAAGGACATAACCAGACATGTAAGGTTAGACAATTCAGATTAATAAAACTTATTGTTGGCTGCACTATGTATGTGTGTCTTGGTGGGATAATCCCCCTTCCATGGTTCTCTAAAGAACCGAAAAACTACTTATCGAATAACAAATGACTTTGTGGCGTCATCCTTATACATCTCATTTCCGAATTAATATTCGTTGGGTGGGGGTTTCTGTTTCCAATAGTGTTGGTGCCTAGGTACAAGTTATATTTGTGTGACACTCTTATCAAACCTAATTTACTTGGCTTTCTGGGAATTTGGTGTCTTTGCGTATGGGTTACTTGACCGCGTGTTCAAGAGGTTCGCATGATTTGGTATCAGAGTTTGGCTCTATTAATCAGGTTATATCCTTTTATTTCTTGTATTTTTGTTTTTACCTTCCACGTTAATTTTTTTTTTTGGTAAGTTGATGTATGTATTAAAAGAAGAAGATACAAACATTATAAGGGGCATACCCCGATTTACA
The DNA here is from genome assembly GCA_019202695.1 of Populus x sibirica. NCBI lineage: Eukaryota > Viridiplantae > Streptophyta > Magnoliopsida > Malpighiales > Salicaceae > Populus > Populus x sibirica. The sequence continues at coordinate 177,603 of JAGMVL010001759.1, read as the reverse complement.
ATGATAACGAAACATAAACCAACAGATGGCTACGGAGCTAGCCACCGACCATAAAACTGAAACCTCACTAGATTCGTTAGGGAAACCAATACAACCAGACTAACTATCAAATTAAGAATCTATGTTATTCACCCTCCAAGCTCGTTGGATCCTTTTGTTTTCATTTGTTGGTACGACATTCCTCATCAAATCAAGCTTATCACGAATGATACATTCGATTTGATTAAAGACCAAATTCGAAGTTCTAGACATTCCAAAGAAAGATCCTTGCATTCCGTTCTTGCCATACATGATATACTTGTAGGCTGAAACTCGGTTTACGAGAAATATTGACGAAACTCTTGCCATGCCAAGAGACAAGTGGCCCATCGAATCCATTCATCCCGGCCTTTTGTCATTCTTGGAATGTCGCATCTGTCACAAACATCCCACCGGATCGCTTTAGTATAGGAGCATTCAAAGAACAAGTGGTTGTGATCCTCATTGTTGTGGAGACAGAGTGAGCATCTATTGGGACCATGTATACCAAACCGATGAAGTTTATCTTGAGTTGTGAGTTTCGTTGGACACCATCCATAGAAGAAATGAATGTCTTGGAACAAGCATTCTTGAACCACACAATGTCATGCCATTCAACCATCTGACGATGACGTCTTAGTTGTTCCCAAGCTACTTTGACCGAGAATCTGTGATTTGGTGAATCCAACCAAACTATCTCATCTTTTTGCCCCATCTTAGGATTAGAATTGGAAGGAATAGCTTCTATAATGGGGTGCCAGCCAATAGCTTGGGTGGTAGGAGTTTTCCATTCTGAGTTATGAATTAGCACATTCACCTTCACGTTCTTGGTCATACCTGAATCATAGATGAATCTTTCCCCATAAGAATCAACGAGTGGGCTGTGAGGATGCCAATTGTCAAACCATAGAGAGGTTGTCATTCCATCTCCTATGATGTACTTCATCTTCGGCCATGCTAAGGATCCGAGCTTTAGAATCTTTCCCCAAGCCCAAGAGCAATTCGTGGCGTCTTGATTGTCCAGAAATTCCTACCTCGCAACGGATTGGATCCGATCCAAGTAGACCATATTGAGCCATCCGAGTCATTGCACGGTTCCAAATGTGTTTCAACAAAGCAATCTTGTTCCATTCTCGTTATCCTTTTTATTCCTAGCCCCCCTCCTTTTTTGGAAGACATACCGATCCCAAGCCACTTTAGCCCGAGTAGTTCTCATATCTGAACTTGACCAAAGAAAGGATTTCATAATTTGCTCCACATTTTTAATTACTTGCCCAGGTAAGAGAAAGAGAGATGCCCAATAGACCTGTATGGAAAATAATACTTGAATTAATCGGTTGTACCCGTCCCCGCATACGAGTGTTCTACAAGTCCAATGTCGAACTTTAGAGGTGATTCGATCCACGAGGCCCTTACAATAAACGGCCTTTAGTGCGGACGAGAGAAGAGGTACTCCCAAATATTTCATAGGGAGCTCCCCCTCTCTAAACCCAAGAATATGAATAATTTGTTCCCTCTCGGCATTTAACACACCGCTCAAGAAGGTGTCACTTTTGTTTGGATTTGGATACGGACACGATAGATCTTGAAACTTTGTGAGCACGGTTCCGATCATACGAATTGAGTTTACATCCCCGTTGCTAAAAATCATCAAGTCGTCGCAAAAACAAAGATGAGAAATTTTTTCCTTCTTGCATCTCTAGTGGAACTTGAATTCTTGGTTGGCACTCATCTTGCGAGAATAGCCCGAAAGGATTTCCATACATAGGACAAACAAATATGGGGACAATGGATCCCCTTGTCTCAGCCCCTCTTCCCCCTTGAAAGTAACCCGCAAGCTCACCATTGACGTTGATAGAGAATTGACATGATGTAACACAAACCATGATCCAATCAATGACTGTTCTAGGGAATCCCATTTTTATTAACATAGCGTCAACGAAATCCCACCGCACCGAGTCATAAGCCTTCATCGATCAACTTTCATAGCACAACGAGCAGTCCCGTTGATTTATGATAGCCTTTCATTAGTTCCCGAGACAAAAGAATGTTATCACTTATTCTCCGTCCCGAGATAAAAGCGATCGATATGGACCAACTAAGGATGGCAAAACAACTTTGATTCTCCCGGCTAGAATCTTAGCGATGCATTTGTACACTGTATTGCAGCAAGATATAGGACGAAAATCTGTCAACCTTGTAGGATTAGCAACTTTAGGAATAAGGGAAATGGATGTAGCATTCATTTCTTTAAGCATTCTACGAGTCCGAAAGAAGGATCTAACAACGTTGATTACATCTTCCCCAACTATGTGCCACATTCTTTTGAAGAAACCTGCGTTAAAGCCATCCGGACCGGGGCTTTGTTATTCTTCAAACTAAACATAGCATGCTTAATCTCCTCCCTTGTTACATCTTGTGCGAGTACATGCTTTGTTGCGTTGAAGACAGTTTCAAGTTAATTGTCGATTCCATCACTTCCTTGTTCGAACCCTAGGCATCGGATCCACTCCTAACACATGATGGAAATATGCAATTACTTCGATTTGACTCGCCTCGTGTCCTTCGACAACCTCTCCATCCTCCCTTGTAAGTGATAGAAGCTTATTTCTATTCTGTCTTCCATTTACTGATTTGTGAAAGTAGCTAGTATTCCGATCCCCCAAGCTAAGCCATTGTATCCTTGCCTTCGTTTGAAAAAACTCTCTTCACCCGACGGTAGAAGCGTATTTACGAACAACATCCCTTTCTCGCATGCAAAAATTGGATTCTCATGCGCCGTATGCGAGCTCGTTGAGCCTTATCCATTTTGTTTTTTGCATCTTTAACTCTATCTCGAAATGTTGGAGAAGTGAGTCATATTGAAAAGTTTCAATTCCTGCTTTAACTTTCTTAGTTTGCAACACAGGTTCGATACATTGGACAACCCCCGAATTCCGATCCCATACCTTCTTCACCAAGGGCATGAACTCGTCATGATCCATCCACATATCGAAGAATCTGAATGGTTTCTTTATGTTCGATCATTGCCAATAACCTTTACCACCATAGGAGAATGGTCCGACATACCCGAAGGCAAAAATCTTGCTTCCGATAATGGGAAGTTCGATTCCACTTCTCATTGACAAGCACTCTATCTAGTTTCCGCATAATCAGATTCTCGGGACATTAGTTCGACCAAGTATAATGCATACCTGAATACCGAAGATCATCTACTTTCGCTTCTCGAATACATGTATCCATTCTGTCCATAGTACCATGTCCACGTAGTAGACCCTCCTAACTCTGTCCGACGGTTGCGGATAGCATTAAAGTCACTCATAAGAATCCACGGGGTTGACTCCCATCCATCACTACGACTCACTATATCGGACCATAATGCCTCACGTAAGGAAGCATTATTGTCTCCATAAATAATTGAAGTATTGAAACCGATATTGGTAGCTAATATAGTGACGAAACATGAATAGCCTGGTCCGACATTCCGAAAACATCCACCTTCACGGTATCGGCATTCCAACAAACCCAAATACGACCACGACAAGAGAAATCATAATTATACAAGAAGGACCAAGAACGCAGAAGAAGTTGAGAGACATTATCTTTATTCTTGTCTTTAACTCGAGTTTCAACCGGACCAAAAAGAGCTATCCTCTCTTGATGGATGAGCCGACGCAATTCCGAATGCTTTATAGGATCATTCAAACCTCTAATATTCCAACATCCAATAACCATAGGAAAATAGAGAGGAGTACAAACAGCAACACAAAGATTACCTTGACGTGCCTCCCGGAGAGGAGCCAGATTTCTTATTCTTCTTTGAAGAGGCTTTTGAACCCTTTTTCTTTTTCTCTAGAGAGTCTCTAGCCTTAATAGCTAACCGATTAACGGTTTCCCTTTCGGTGGAATTCGGGGTTTGAGGGGTTGTCGGGATCGTTGACGTTAACTCCTTATCGGTTCGTTCCCCATCCGTATCACCTCCCATTGCATCCATATCTTGATCTAAAGCGATGCTTGCAGCCCCTTGCTCCTGTTTCATGTCTTCTCGTAAACTCTTCGGGACAAGAGGAGAGGAAGGATTTTCATCTTCATGACAAGCGCATTGCGCATATCCGATGCCGCATGATCATTCATATTACAATCGAGACATATATATACCAGATGTTGAACAACCATTCTCATTGCAATTACCCACTTTAGATGCCAAGGGAGCATTCTCCCCACTCACGAGAACCCTTGTTTCGTTTACCAACTACACCGCCATCGAAACCGATTCTCGCTTGTTATCCGCATGATTTAGATTTCATAGCTCCTAGATTCCTCTTACCCTCTGCCACCACTTTAAGATTATCAATGTTATTAGTAGCACATAGCGCCGTGGTGTGTCCAAAGACATTGCAATTACTGCACTTCGACGGTATCCATTCGTAATCAGCCTGAAATTGTTATGAATAACCCATTTGGACATGACGAAGATCATATTCTTTAACCAACGTCTTCGAAGCATCTATCTCAACGCAAACTCTTGCGTAACTAAGCCTTTACGCAACAATGTAGTATGATCCGCATGAAGGGGGACTCCAATAGCACTCGCTACACAGCTCAACCCCTTAATAGTCCAATACTCGAGAGGGACATTATACAGCCTAACCCATACCAGAACTCTGGCCAAATCATCTTTTAAAAATTGCATGTTCGGTTGCCAACGTTTAAGCACCAAAGGTCTGTTTGCCATGTGCCACGGGGCTCTTTCCAAAGCACATTAGTGGCATGATCGACGTAATCAAAAGTGAAGATGAAGAAACCATTATCCGAAGACAAAACTTCGATAGACCGTAGGAGCCCCAAATTCTTTTGGCAATAGAATTAACCACGAGATACGGTAATTTCTGCCCCACAAAATGACCAACTAGGGTGGATTTCCAAAATTCACAGCCATCTTCAAACACATCAAGTGGAGGAGCTACTTGTCACACGACCATCGGTTATAGCGGGGAAGCAAAGTGCAGATTACGGATCGAACTAATGCCAAGGGTCTTGCTACCCTCATTGTCATCAACATCGAACCCTTCAAAGCATTTAAAAAATTCAATTTGGGTCTAAGTTTTAGTTGTTCTTGTTGATGAGACCCTACCTGCACCTCATCAACATTAGAACCCAACACATGGTTCATTTCTGGAACAACATTAGAAGCTTGGATAGTAGAGTGTTTCTCTATGCTAACATCGAATCGGCTTGAAACCGAGAAATCCTCATCCCATGGCTATTCAACATATCTTGCGTTCTAATCTTAATGTATGTCCGGACTTGTGTTGTTCAATGTTAGAGCTAACCATTGGAACATTTTCCACGAAGAACATAGAGACATTATGGTAGCATACAAATACTAGAGAGAACAAAATTCTAAGAAGATAAACCGAGTTCAAGAAGCAACCTAAGCTCAGAAATAACAGCAACCTAATCTCATAAACAGCAAGATGCAGATTAGTTCATGAAGGAAGAAGAGAATTACAGAATTACGAGGTCAATATCTCCCAGTACACTGATTGTATCAATGATCCATTCGGTCAAGATGTAGAGTAGGTTCTGAAGAACAACATACTAAAAAATGGTAACGATCCAACGGTGAACAAAGGAGATCAAGCTACGACAAATCACTCTGAAACTAGCAAGAAAAATGAAACTTATCCAATGAACTGTGATTTAATCTTCACATATGGCAAAGGCCTTCATGTCTATGACAGCCATAAGAGAAATCATGAAGAAAATCCATTCACTATGCTTGCAACTTCACCACTTCTCCATAGTTCCGGAATTGAAAATGCGGAATAGTAGAAATATTGCGAGATCAATATCTCTTACCTCGTTGATTGGATAACAGATCCGTTCGGTCAATGTTGAGAGAAGGTTGGAAGGAACAACATAGTCAGAAATGAGAACAATCCAACGGTGGACGGAGTAGATGTAGCTCCGACAGCACCACACTCTCTCTCTTTCTCTCTTTTCTCTCTCTCTCTCTCTATTTAGTCACTATTAGGTACATTTCACGTTAATTTTTCTTTGTGTTGTCCTTGTTTTGGGTCTGATCTTGTTTCAAAACATGTTAGAAACTCCACATAAAATTTCAGCTCAATCCAACGATCAGATTGAGAATTATGATTATTGTTGTAAAACTGGACAGTTACGTATTTTACGTCAGAATCCGAATCTGATTGTTTTTTAGTTGCTCGGATCGTATCAATTATGAACTCTTTTGGCCACAAGTTATGTTGTCACATCTCAAGTTGATTGTGGATTGCGTGACCACGTGATCTCGAGGTTCGCATCACAAGTGCTCTTAGAGTTCTTTGTCGTAAGTGGGATAGTTCAAGGTCATTCCACTTAGCTTCTTATTGAAATACGCAATGTCTCTGAGCCTGCATCAAAACAACACCTATTCCCGGAAAACCAAGTAAATCAGGTTTGATATGAGTATGACACGAAGATAACTTGTACCTAGATACCAACACTATTGGAAATGAAAAACCCCCACCCAACGACCTTGAACACACACATAATATTGATACACGAACGAGAAGTATAAGGATGATGTCACGAAGACAATTGTTCTTTGATAAGTCGTTTTTCAGTTCTTTAGAGAACCATGGAAGGGAGATTATCTCAACAACACACACACACACACATAAAGTGCGGCAAATAAGAAGTTTTATTGATTTGAATTGTCTAATTTACATGTCTCGTTATGCCTTAATTTATACTAACTTTAGACTTAAATAAACCCTAATGGACCCCCCTTAGGTGGACTTATATAAAGCCCACTTACATTTGACTCAAATGAGTAATAATAACCCAAAGACTAAGAAGGAAATAATAAAAAAAAACAATAAAAATCCAAAAACTACCATCCTAAATATGCTAGAATCACATTTGTCACCCTTAAGAAGTCCCAAATAAACTAAGAAATATGATCTGAAGGTAGAATTAATTCTGAAGTCTTCTTTCCTTGTTGTAGCTAGGATGAATAAGAAATCCTTGTAAGAAAAGGATTTTGAAACATTAATGAATCATTGCCACACTTGGAAAACTATATTGCAACCCATTAAAGATCCTTGTAGAATTAGGATATTTCCAAAACAAGCTGTCACATCCTTTGAGGAAAAGAATCCTAGCCCACAAGTCAAAAGAAAGTAAATAACAAAATTCGTACAACCTCTGTTGACCAGTGTTGGGATGCCTTTCGAAACTCCGATTGATCTGAAATTTTAACCCAAGGTAGGACAACATGTCAGGCGACTCCATGTACAATGTAAGCCCAGTCCAACAGTCGGATTGAGAATTATGATTGTTTCTGTAAAACTGGATAGCTGCACATTTTAAGTCAAAATCCGAATTTGCCCTCGCCTGGATCGTACCATTCCCTCTCTCTTCTTGCTTCATCTCCCCTAGAGTACGGGATAGGCTCGTGGATTCTTTTTTAGAACAACAATCTCTTTATTTCTCTCCCTTTGATACCACCTCTCTTTTTGAATCTTCCTTTTTTTTTTCCATAACACCTCATCAAAATACATGAAATCCCTTTGGTTTCTAGGCTGCTAAAAACCTTCTCAATGGCCTATGGTCTCATCCTTAAAACCACCATCACTAATATCATCAAGTATAGTTTAAATGTTTAAAAATTATAAAATATAAAAAAAATATAAAAGAATTAATCAGATTTCTCGTAATGATACTTCAATGATAGTTTAATTGTTTTAAAATTTTAAAATAAAAAATAATAATTAGAATTTCTAATTAGAATACTTCAAGGATAGTTTTATAATTTTAAAAAAATTTAAATATAAAAACAATTTAGCAAAAAAAAGTAATTAGGATTTCTATTTAGGTTACTTCAACGACAATTTAATTGTTTAAAAATTTTAAACTATAAAAACAATTTATAAAAAACAATAGTATTTAGAATATCTTTTTAGGATATTTCAATTATAGTTTAAATGTTTTAAAATTATAAAATATAAATAAAATTATAAAAAAATATTTGTTTTAAAGATAGTTTAAATGTTTTAAAATTATAACAAAAAATAATTAGGATTTCTATTTAGGTTACTTTAAGGATAATTTAAATATTTTAAATTTTTAAAATATAAAAAAAATTGATAAAAAAATAATAAGGATTTCTGTTTAGAATATTCTAAGGATAGTTTAATTGTTTTAAAATTATAAAATATTAAAAAATTATTAGGATTTCTGTTTAAGATACTTCAAGGATAGTTAAAATGTTTTAAAATTTTAAAATTAAAAAAATAATAATTAGGATTTCAGTTTAAAATACTTTAAATGTTTTAAAATTATAAATATAAAAAAAAATTGATAATAAAAAAAATAATCAATATTTCTGTTTAGGTTACTTCAATGATAGTTTAAATATTTTAAAATTATAAAGATATAAACAATTTATAAAAAATATATTAGGATTTTTATTTTGGATACTTCAATGATAGTTTAAAAGTTATAAAATTATAAAATATAAAACAAATTTATAAAAAAAAAGTAATTAGAATTTCCGTTTAGTATACTTCAAGGATAATTTAAATGTTTTAAAATTATAAAATATAAAATCAAATTATAAAAAAAAGTAATTAGGATTTTTGTTTAGAATACTTTAAGGATAATTTAAATTTTTTTAAATTATAATTTATAAAAATATTATTCAAAATTTTTGTTTAAATACTTCAAGAATACTATAAATGTTTTAAAATTCTAAAATACAAAAATAATTATAAAAAAATAATTTGGATTCTATTTAGGATGATACTTTAAGGATAGTTTAAATGTTTTAAAAATATAAAATATAAATACAATTTATATAAAAAAATAATTAGGATTTCTGTTTAGGATATTTCAAGGATAGTTTAAAAGTTTTAAAATTTTAAATTATAAAAACAATTTATAAAAAAAATTAATCAGGATTTCTGTTTAGAATACTTGAAAGATAGTTTAAATATTTTAAAATTATAAAATATAGAAACAATTTTTTTAAAAAAATATATTATTATGATTTTTGTTTATGATACTATAAGGATAGTTTTAAAGTTAAAGCATTATAAAATATAAAACAAATTTATAAGAAAAAGTAATTAAAATTTCTATTTAGTATACTTCAAGTATATAAAAAAATTTGTTTTAAAAATAATAATTAGGATTTATGTTTAGGATGATACTTCAAGAATAGTTTAAATGTTTTAAAATTATAAAATATAAATAAAATTCATAAAAAAAAACAATTTGAATTTCTGTTTAGGATATTTCAATGATAGTTTAAAAGTTTTAAATTATAAATGCAATTTATAAAAAAAACTGTTAGGGGGTGATAACATCTTCCCTTTTGCGTAATTAGCCCCGTACCATAGAATATCTGTTGACCAGTTAGAGTTTCTAGTAACCATAATACTAGGTGACAACTCCTTGAACAAGACATTTTCCCCTAAAAGAACAAGATGCCACATATCTGTTCTTTTTTCCAATCGAGTGATAATTTTTATTTGGTCACTGCGATGTCCGCGTGGGACAGAATGACGACTCCGCTGGGGACCATAGGACTAAGCTTTGCTATTTGTCTTTTTATTGCTAAACAATATTTTTCATATTATTTTCTTTATTGTCACTATATTGTGTTTATCAAGTTTTATTTTTTTTTTATCTATTTTTGCTCTTTTTAATGTTTTAGCATGCATAGTTATTCATGTTTATCTTGCATATATATTGGATTTGGATCTAGGTCTTCACGCATCACTCATCTCATTTTTAAACTATATGGGTATCAACTTTAAGATAAGTGGAGGAGTAACGACACCCTAATGGCTTTAGCCTGCATGAGGCTCGCGAAACTATCTAACTCTCGCATGATTGTTTGCTCGACAGTGGTCGATATGCCGAACTGATATTACTGAGGGTCTCTATCTTCACGCTGCTTGTAAACCTCATATCAACCTTTCAAGGACGATCACTGAGCATGCGAAAGACCGTTGAGACTAGATAGCAAAATTACCCCAATGCATTTAATGACCAGAACCTACCCTTTAGGTTGATCCCTGCGTAATTTTACTGAGATAAGCTTAAATGTGTAAGCATCCTTATTACAGGGTTTTCGGGTGACATAATGGTTGCTATTCCTAAGATAACAATTGTTGAGTATGGACTCGAGTCTGAATCCTTGCAAATGACCGAGAGAGACTGCCCTAGACTGGATACCGCTACTCAAAGACATTAGATGCATAATAAAAAAACACCAAAAATATGGTTGAAAGTTCAGATGACAAAAGGCTAAACAGATCTCCTCTCGGCATTACAATGAATATCGGATTCGGATTTGACCACACATCCAAAGAATAGTGATCGTTATGTCATCCCCCAAAAGGCGAATCCATACCCCATATATTGCATTCATCTTCATGCATGTTTGAACATACACTTATGAACTGTCATAATACAGCACTCTAGGTGAAATATAGGTCCCCCATTGAAACACACTTATAACACTCGATCGCGAAAAAAGACAAATGAAAAACGAAGAAAAAGCCCAGTTGGAAGCCCAACACCGAAAAGAGATGGAAAGTCTTAGAGAAGAAGTCGCAAGGCTTACTAGCCTACTCGAACAGGCCTTGAGATCTAAACCTGAAGAAGCAAAATTTACAACTCAGCCTGAACCTATGCTCGTAAATCCACATAATCTGGGGGCAAATAAGGTGTCTCAACAGGCTATGTATTTCTAATTTGCTCAACCAAAGATATCCCATAAGAATGTCATCTACCATTGACCTTACAAAGAAGGAATCTCAAAAGAACAAGAAGGTAAAAGAAGATGGCCTGGACAAATGGTTTGCCCTGGAACAAAGGCTAATAGCATTCGAGGGATCTAGCCTACATGACTATATAAAGGCTGCTGAGATGTGTTTGGTACTTAACATAGTTATTTCTAAGAAGTTTAGGGTGCCAGAATTTATAAAATATACAGGAACTCAATGCCCTATAACTCATCTCAAGGCATACTGCAACAAAATGCTGAGGTAGTTTATGACGAGAAATTGTTGATTCACTTCTTTCAAGACAGTTTGAGTGACATTGCCCTTACTTGGTATATGCGGTTGGATAATACCAAGGTAAAAAGTGGAATGACTTAGTTGATGCCTTCATTATGCAATATAAGTTCAATATAGATGTGGGCCCTGATAGGTTAAGCTTGCAAACTATGGAAAAGAAAAAGAAGGAGAACCATAAGAGAATACACTCAAAGGTGGCGTGAGACAGCCACATGGGTTGATCCTCCTTTGTTGGAAAAGGAGATGATCAATTTGTTTGTCAACACTTTCAAGGCCCCGTACTTTGAATACCTGGTTGGAAGCTCTGCACAATATTTTTCTGACGTAGTTGCTATAACTGAGAGGATTGAACAAGCTATCCATTTAGGAAGGATTGCTGACTCGACTAAGGAGAAACATTTCACTAGAGAAAAGAAAGAAACCGAGGTTCACAATGTCAAAGGTCGTTACAAAAATGATAGAAAGAGCTACCAAAACAAAGACATCTAGAGATCAATTGACTATTAGAAAGGTGCCCTTGTCGAGGAATTCATAGGAGAGAGATGGTTGGAAGATTCCATAAATTCCAATCGATGATCGCTAAGTGTTTAGCCCTTTTATGTGTCACCTTGCTAGTATAAGGTCTTTGTTGCTTTTTTAGGATTTCAATGAAATAATGAGTTTGTCCTTCAATTGTGTCTCTTCCTTTGATTTATAAATAAAATATCCTGAAAGGGATTTCCTCTAAGCACTCACAAATACACTTTTGAAGCCTCGCGTGATCTCATAGACTCAATTCATCTCTTTTACCAAAATCAGTTTCCCCATTGGAATTTTAAAAATTGAACTTGCATTTTGATTTCAAAAATAATTTGATGTTTATTTAAAATGATATTTTTGACATTCTACTTGTAGAATGACACATGAATCAAGCAACTCCTTCATTGAGGTGCCTAAACTCTGAACCAAAGTGCACGAATAAAAAATGAACTTTCACCGTCACACCATGACCCTTGAGCCCTATGTTTTAAATGCATGCATAATGGTATGTAGTGGACTTCTTGTTCATAAACTCATGAAATGCATTTCTTTGCAAAATTCCAAATCATCACACTGGACGAGGTTAAAGTTTATTGATCTTAAATGCTTGTGCTTGAAATGAGGAAAGGTCATCTTTGTTATTCCTTTCACATTCTAAAAGGGTATATCCCTTACGGTCCTATTTTGAGTCTGAATAATGTTTCTTTCATGAAAAATCCGTGAGAAAGCCGAAAAGGCAAAAGAGCCCAAGAAACTCAATGACTAGAGGGCATGCCCAAATCACAAGAAAAAGTGATAACCAAGATAAAGTGAGTATGCTCTAGAAAAGCAATGAAAAAAGAAAAAAGGCGAATCAAAGGAAAGCGACGAAAAAAAGAGAGGAATGACACAAAGAGTCGAACTGCTGATAGTGATCCTCAGTCTTTGAAACCCTGAAACACTCTTTGAGCCTTATGATCTTTTCTTTCATAACCAAAAACCGCATGCCTACATTACGTGCTTATAGAAGTCCTTTCTCATCAAGTAAGTAAGCAACCTGGAACAATAAATAATGCTCTTAAAATGCAAAGAGTACTTTTTTATAGGAGTCATGACATCGAGAACAAACTACTCATTATTATTCAAGCTGATAAAATGAGTGTTAAAAAAGAAACAAGTTTTTCTCAAACAAAACCTCGAGTTTTTTCTCGAGCCCTTCACTTTGGAAACCCATAAGAAACAGAAGGTCACCTCATGATGTAATTTCACATAAGACAATAGCGCCAAATACAAGAGCAAATAATCTCTTTTCCAAGAAAAAACCGAGTTGCAAGATTTCAAAAGCATATGTTTTTAAACTTACATCAAAACAATTTTTGTTTTCAAAATGCAAGATCAAGATTTCAAGATTCATTCCGGACAAATATTCCTTCATCAAACCGAAAATGGGAGAAATATGAAAATGGTCGCTTAAAAACCATTATCCGCGGAGTTGCGGACAAAGCACACCTAGAACAATGACCAGTACAAGGGGGCAACATTATGCTTAGAAGGAAAAATCGATCTCTTCTAGAAAAAGAGATGAACATTTCCTACAACAAGATAAGAGGGCATCTTGGTTTATAAAAGGCAGCTTGATCCTTTTAGCTAGTGACAACGAATGTTTTTAAAAGTGAGATGGGGATTAATGAATGATCCTCTCAAATTATTTGACGAGACGAAAAATCTCTAACAAGCAAGTGGGTCACGATGGGCACCATAAACGCTAAACTGTGTAAATGAATATGGGAAGAGACTTACATGGGCCAACTCGAGTAGGCTAGATGCTAAACGACAAAGATGACCCAAATCAGAGATAGCAAGTCATCATCAATTAAGCAAACAAGAAGATTAAGAAGAAATGGAGGCCTATATTTCAAATTAGGTAAAGATACATGCATATCATCTAAACTTTGAGACATTGGACAATGAGTTTTTCAAATTTCACAAGAGAAATCTCTGACAGGATCCATCAAATAGAAGGCCACCTTGAAATGGCCAAGATTGAAATTGCTTTTGAAAATTTTTCACCTATGAGAAATTTTAACCTGGGTAGGCTGCCCATGAGAATCAGGCCACAAAAAAAAAATCTTTGTATTTTTCCACCACCTTTCATTTCTCATCCCTAAGGTAGTGCGTTTCCTAACCCTACCTCCTTTCGAGTACGTCTTCGAGCCCTCACCTCATTTTGAGTGCGCCTTTGAGCCCTCACCTTCTTCGAGTGCGCCTTAGAGCCCTCATTTTCTTTTGAGTGCACCTTCGAGCCCTCACCTCTTTTTTTTTTGTGCGCCTTCGAGCCCTCACCTTCTTTTGAGTGCGCCTTCAAGCCCTCGACCATTCTTTTGAGTGCGCCTTCGAGCCCTCACCTCTTTTTTTAGTGCGCCTTCGAGCCCTCACCTCCTTCGAGTGCACCTTCGAGCCCTCAACCATCTTTTTGAGTGCACCTTTGAGCCCTCACCTCCTTCGAGTGCGCCTTTGAGCCCTCACCTCTTTTGCCTTCGAGCCCTCATCTTCTTTTCGAGTGCTCCTTTGAGCCCCCCATCTTAGGGACAGTGCATCTTTGAGCCCTATCATGTCATCCCTATAAGACTTTCTTTTTCCACTTAGGCGGGTCACCCATTACAATGAGCCCCTTCTTTTTCTTGGGTAGGTCACCTATTACAATGAGACCCTTCCTTTCATTCTTGAGTAGGTCACCCATTACAATGAGACCCCTTCTTTTTCTTGGGTAGTTCACCCGTTACAATGAGATATTTTCTTCATTTTTTTACTTGGGTAGGTCACCCGTTACAATGAGACCCTTTCTTTGTATTTTTTTTTCACCGGGTAGGTCACCCATTACAATGAGACCATTTAAAAAAACAAAAAAAAAACAAAAACTCAATAAAAAAAGAAAGAAAAAGAGGAAGGGTTTTCACAATTATTCTTCTTTACAAAACTTACAATACAAAGTTAAAAGAAAATAAATTTTCTAATGCCTTTGCACCGTAAGCATTGTAAAGAGGGGGCAACTGTTGTAACCCAATTTTAGCCCATTGGCTTGTTAATTTAATTTTACATGGTTTAAAATGTAAAATTAAAATATCAGAGATTTATTTCGATGAAAAGTGTGATTTGTCAACTTGCATGAAAAGTAGGGACTGCAATGTGCTTTTGTCATTCTATCCTTATCTTCAAGATAATCTCTATCTTCAAGATAATCCTTGTCTTTCAAAATAATGATAGTTATCTGCTTTTGAATTTGATTCTTAATCAAATTCAAACTTCAAAGAAGAGAATGAGTTTGATTGAAACTTTGTTTTTCACACGCAAAGGGACTCTGGCACTATAAATACAGATCTTAGTGTATATCTCAAGCATAGTTTAACTGTTTTAAAATTATAAAATATAAAAACAATTTATAAAAAAATAATTATGATTTATATTTAGGATATATCAAGGATAGTTTAAATGTTTTAAAATTATAAAATATAAAAATAATTTATAAACTTAATTAGGATTTTTATTTAGGATACTTCAATTAAAGCTTAAATGTTGTAAAATTATAAAATATAAAAACCAAGTATAAAAAGAAAGTAGGATTTCAGTTTATGACACTTCAATGATTGTTTAAATGATTTAAAATTATAAAATATAAAAATAATTTATAAACAAATTAATTAGGATTTTTGTTTAGGACATATAAAGGATAATTTAAATGTTTTAAAATTATAAAATATAAAAACAATTTGAAACAAAATTTAATAGGACTTTTGTTTAGCATACTTCGAGTATAGTTTAAATGTTTTAAAATTTTAAAATATAAAAAACATTTAAAAAAATAATTAAGATTTATTTTTAGGATACTTCAATGATAATTTATATGTATTATAATTTTCAAATATAAAAAAAAAATTTATATATAAAAAACTTAATTAGAATTTCTGTTCAGGATGGTAGTTTAAATGTTTAAAATTTTTAAATTATAAAAAACAATAATTAGAATTTCTTTTTAGGATAATACTTTCAGGATACTTTAAATGTTTCAAAATTATAAAATATAAAATAAATTTATTAAAAACAAAAAGTAATTAGAATTTCTTTTACGATACTTGATGAATGATTTCAATTTTTTAAAATTATAAATACAAAAACAATTGATAAAAAAAATTAAGGAGTATTTATATTTAGGATACTTAAAGTATAGTTTAAATGTTTTAAAATTATAAATTATAAAACAAATTTAAAAAACAAATTAAATAGGATTTCTGTTTAGATACTTAAAGGATAATATAGATGTTTTAAAATTATAAAAACAAATATAAGAAAATAATTAGAATTTCTGTTTAGGATAGTTCAAGGATATTTTAAAAAATTTAAAATTTAAAATTATAAAATAATTTATAAAAAAAATTAATCAAGATTTCTGTTTAGGATGGTTCAAGAATAGTTTAATTGTTTTAAAATTTTAAAATAAAAAAATTTATAAAAAAATAATTATGATTTCTTTTTAGTATACTTCAATGATAGTTTAAATATTTTAAAGTTATAAAATATAAAACAAATTTATAAAAAAATAATTATGATTTATATTTAGAATACTACAATGATAGTTTAAATATTTTAAAATTATAAAATATAAATACATTTTATAAAAATAATAATTAGGATTTCTATTTAGGATATTTTAACGATAGTTTAAAAGTTGAAAAATTTTAAATTATAAAAACAATTTATAAAAAATAATAATTAGGATTTCTTTTTAGGATATACTTCATGAATATTTTAAATGTTTCAAAATTATAAAATATAAAACACATTTATTAAAAAAAAGTAATTAGAATTTCCTTTTAGGATACTTGTTGAAAGGTTTAAATGTTTTAAAATTGTAAGTATATAAAAAATTGATAAATTAAATTAAGGAGTATTTATGTTTCGTATATTTAAAGGATAGTTTAAATATTTCAAATTATAAAATATAAAAACAATTTATAAAAACATAATTAGGATTTATATTTAGGATACTTCTAGGATAGTTAAAATATTTTAAAATTATAAAATATAAAACAAATTTATAAAAAAACATTAATTACGATTTCTGTTTAGGATAGTTCAAAGATAGTTTAATTGTTTTAGAATTATAAAATATAAATACAAATTATAAAAAAAACTAATTTGGATTTCTATCTATGATAGTTTAAGGATAATTTAAAAGTTTTAAAATTATAAATTATAAAAACAATTTTTTTAAAAACTTAATCAGGATTTTTGCTTATGATACTTTTAGAATAGTTTAAATGTTTTAAAATTATAAAATATAAAAATAATTTTTTAAAAACATGTAGTTATGATTTCTGTTTATGATATTTAAAGGATAGTTTATATGTTTTAAAATTATAAATTATAAAAATAATTTTTTTAAAATGTAATTGGGATTTCTGTTTAGGATACTTTAATGATAGTTTAAATATTTTAAAATTAAAAAATAGAAAAAAAATTTATTTAAAAAATTAATTAGGATTTCTATTTAGGATAGTTCAATGATAGTTTAATTTTTTTAAAATTTTAAAATATAAAAAATCAATTTAAAAAATAATAATTAGGATTTCTATTTAGGATACTTTAATGATTGTTTAAATATTTTATAATATTTAAATAAAAAACAATTATTTATAAAAAAAATAATTTGAATTTCTATTTAGGATAATTAAAGGATAGTTTAAATGTTTTAAAATTTTAAATTTTAAAAACAATTTATAAAAAATAATAGCTAGGATTTCTTTTTAGGGTGATACTTCAAAGATACTTTAAATGTTTCACAATTATAAAATGTAAAACAATTGTTTTTTAAAAAAGTAATTAGAATTTCTTTTAGGATACTTGATGAATGGTTTAAATATTTTAAAATTATAAATATAAAACAAATTCATAAAAAAAATAATGAGTATTTCTTTTTATGATACTTTAAGGATAGTTTAAATATTTTAAAATTATAAATTATGAAAACAATTTATAAAAATAGTTAATCAGGATGTCTATTTAGATACTTCATACATAATATAAATGTTTTAAAATTTTAGAATATAAAAGCAATTTATAAAAAATAATAATGAGGATTTCTGTTTATGATTTTTCAATGGTAGTTCAAATGTTTTAAAATTATAAAATAAAAAAAATTATAAAAAAAGTAATTAAAATTTTTGTTTAGGATACATGATGGTTTCAATTTTTTAAAATTATAAATATAAAAACAATTGATAAAAAAAAATAATGAGTAATTCTGTTTAGATACTTGAAGAATAATATAAATGTTTTAAAATTATAAAATATAAAAATATTTTTTTAACATGTAATTATGATTGATGTTTATGACACTTTAAGAATAGTTTATATGTTTTAAAATTATAAATAATAAAAATAATATTTTTAAAACGTAATTGGGATTTCTGTTGAGGATACTTTAATGTAGTTTAATTGTTTTAAAATTGTAAAATGTAAAACAATTTAAAAAAAATAATAATTAGGATTTCTACTTAATAGATTTCAATGATAGTTTAATTTTTTTTAAAATTTTAAAATATAAAAAACAATTTAAAAAAATAATAATTAGGATTTCTATTTAGGATACTTCAATAATTGTTTAAATGTTTTAAAATATTTAAATATAAAAAACATTATGTATATAAAAAAAGTAATTCGAATTTCTATTTAGGATACTTAAAGGATAGTTTAAATGTTTTAAAATTTTAAATTTTAAAAACAATTTATAAAAAATAATAGCTAGGATTTCTTTTTAGGATGATACTTCAAGGATAATTTAAATGTTTCAAAATTATAAAATGTAAAACAATTGTTTTTTAAAAAAGTTATTAGAATTTCTTTTAGGATACTTGATGAATGGTTTAAATGTTTTAAACTTATAAATATAAAGCAAATTGATATAAACAATAATGAGTATTTTTTTTATGATACTTTAAGGATAGTTTAAATGTTTTAAAATTATAAATTATGAAAACAATTTATAAAAATAATTAATCAGGATTTCTATTTATACACTTCAAGGATAATATAAATTTTTTTAAATTTTAAAATATAAAATAAATTTATAAAAAAAATAATGAGATTTCTGTTTGCGATATTTCAATGGTAGTTTAAATGTTTTAAAATTATAAAATAAAAAAATTATAAGAAAAGTAATTAAAATTTTTGTTTAGGATACATGATGGTTTCAAATTTTTAAAATTATAAATATAAAAACAATTGATAAAAAAAATAATGAGTATTTCTGTTTAGATACTTGAAGAATAATATAAATGTTTTAAAATTATAAAATATAAAAATATTTTTTTTAAAATATGTAATTATGATTTCTGTTTATGATACTTAAAGGATAGTTTATATGTTTTAAAATTATAAATGATAAAAATATATTTTTTTAAAATGTAATTGTGATTTCTGTTGAGAATACTTTAATATAGTTTAATTGTTTTAAAATTGTAAAATGTAAAAAAAATTAAAAATAATAATAATTAGGATTTCTATTTAATAGATTTAAATGATAGTTTAAACATTTTAAAATTATAAAATATAAAAACAATTATAGAAAAAAATAAATAAGATTTTTGTGTAGGATATTTCAATGATAGTTTATTTTTTTAAAAAAAATTAAAATATAAAAAAAAGTTTTTAAAAACAATTGTGATTTCTGTTTTGGATACTTCAATGATAGTTTACATGTTTTAAAATTATAAAATATATAAAAAAATAAAAAATAAAGTAACTATAATTTCTATTTAGTATACTTCAAAGGTATTTTAAATGTTTTAAAACTCTAAATTATAAAAAAAATTATAAAAAAATAATTAGGATTTATCTTTAGGATACTTTAATGATAGTTTAATTGTTTTAAAATTATAAAATATAAAATAAATTTATAAAAATTAATTAGGATTTTTGTTTAGGATATTTCAAGGATATTTTAATTTTTTTAAAATTTAAAATCAATTTATAATAAAAATAATTAGGATTTCTGTTTAGGATATTTCAATGATTGTTTAAATGTTTTAAAATTATAAAATATAAAACAAATTTATAAAAAAAAAGTAATTTGAATTTCTATTTAAGATAATTGAAGAAAGGTTTAAATGTTTTAAAATTATAAATATAAAAACAATTGATAAAAAAACATTAATGAATATTTCTGTTTAGGATACTTTAAGGATAGTTTAAATGTTTTAAAATTATAAAATATAAAATAATTATACAAAATAGCAATTAGAATTTTTGTTTAGGATACTTCAAGAATAGTTTAAATGTTTTAAAAATATAAAATATAAAATAAATTTATAAAAATTAATTAGGATTTTTGTTTAGAATATTTCAAGGATATTTTAATTGTTTTAAAATTTTAAGATATAAAATCAATTTATAATAAAAATTATTAGAATTTTTGTTTAGGATATTTCAATGATTGTTTAAATGTTTTAAAATTATAAAATATAAAAAAAATTTATAAAAAAAATAGTAATTTAAATTTCTATTTAAGATAATTGAAGGATGGTTTAAATGTTTTAAAATTAAAAATATAAAAACAATTGATAAAAAAACATTAATGAATATTTTTGTTTAGGATACTTCAATGATAGTTTAAATGTTTTAAAATTATAAAATATAAAAATAATTTATACAAAATAGCAATTAGGATTTTTGTTGAGGATACTTCAAGTATAGTTTAAATGTTTTAAAATTATAAAATATAAAACAAGCTATAAAAAAAGTAATTAGGATTTATGTTTAGTATACTTTAAGGATACTTTAAATATTTTAAAATTATAAAATATAAAAACAATTTATAAAAAAATAATTAGAATTTCTGTTTAGAATATTTCATGGATTTTTTAAAGTTTTAAAATTTTTAATTATAAAAAAAAATTTATATAAAAAAATTTGGATGTCTATTTAGTACACCTTAAAACTTTTAAAATTATAAAATATAAAAATAATTTATAAAAAAATATTTAATTTTTTTTTTGTTTTGGATACTTCAAGGATAGTTTAAATGTTTTAAAATTATAAAATATAAAAAATATTTATAAAAAATAGTAATTAGGATTTATCTATTAAAGTTATTAGTGAAATTTTCAATCATGTATTTTTGTTCATTATTATTATATTTCAGGATTGTTCTTTTATTCTTATATTGCATTTGAACTCTAGCAGGGACATCACACAACCATGGCGCATAGAACTCCGTTCCACATGTTTTGATATAAATTATGTAATCATGTGTTTAGGTGATATGCATTTTGTATAACAATATAATGACTATATATTTGCCGATCAATACTTTTGTAATAGACTTGTAATGACAACTTTCCTAAAAGAGGATGTGGACTTACAAGTATAAAGACATAATGATATGAATGCATTGTATTGAATATTCCCTTTTATTAAGATGTTGAATTATGTGATTATTTGAGTATGGCGCTATATCAATTAATGATACCTATATGATCAATTTGTAAACACTGTTGTGAAAAGTATCGATGGGTGTGATGATAAAAAAAAATTTCACCATTCTCATGTCATTATGAATAAACATCGTATCATGAAATGATGTGAAATTATGAGCTACTACATTGTAGATCATCGAAGTGTTGCGAGGAGCCTCACCATGAAGTCAAGCATTCCTCTCATTCTATAATAATCTGTAGAAGCTAACATCAAACAAACTAAAACTGATTGAAGAGAGTTATCTTCAACCATGAGAGATATACAAAAGACGATACTGGTCCATGATCCACTTCTAAAGGGGATGAGACTTTTGGAGCATAGATCATACCAAATGTGATGAGAGTTTTACTTTGTCTAGGACGTACAAGGATATGATAGATGAGGTGAATTCGATAAAGCAATAAAAGAGTGGGGCTGATCGCTGAGGAAATACGGTCCGTAGGGCTGTACGGAATGTCAGATTTGATTCTGAAGAGCTTGTTGACGAAAACCCAGATGCGAATGAAGATGACTATGATTTTGCATCTGCTGGCTAAAGAATCAGGTCTGGGGCGAATAGGGCTAGGAGAAATGTGAATGGCATGGGGAATTAAGAAAATATGGATGGGACTTAGACCCCATTAAACTTAAAATTCCTAACTTCAAAGGTAAAAACAATCCAGAGGCTTATTTGAAGGAGAAAAAGGTGGATTTGATTTTTGAATGTTGTAGCTATTCAAAGGCAAGGAAGGTGAAATTGGTAGTCATTGAATTACAGATTACACATTGATTTGATGGGATGAGAATTTGATTGGTAGGAGGAGGAATGGATAAAGGCCAATAGCATCGTAGGAGGAGATGAAACTGTTGATGAGGAGACAATTTGTGCCTAACCATTATTATAGGGATTTGTATATGAAATTACAAAGTCTAAATGAGTATTACAAGGAAATGGAGATCATGATGATTCGGGGCAATGTAATTGAGGATAGGGAGGCCATGATGACTAGATTTCTTAATGGGCTGAATAGGGAGATTGCAAATATGGTCGAATTACAACATTATGTTGGAGTTGGAGGATATGGTCTATATGGTGACAAAGATGGAAAGACAAATAAAAAGAAGGGGCAGCACACGTTTTCAGACCAATTTAGCTTCAGCTTCATCTTCATCACTATGGAAGCCAAATCAGAGGAGATAGGGCTAATGAATTGTCCATTAAACTTGTTGGTGATTCGATGATGAATCATCTTCAAGAAAGAGGGAATAATACGATTCAAGCAAGATCAGATTCAGATTTTGGCGTAAGAGTTTCTACCGTCCAGTTTTATGCTATTAAGCATAACTTCAAATTCAACCGTTGGATCAACCTGAAACTTTACCAGAAGATTCCAGAGGTATTTGTCTATGTTGGGGTAAGCTTTTCAGTGAATCGGAACTCGGGTAGAGCTTGCGATATAGGTCAGAACAAACTGCATAAATTTTATTATTTTCTTCCTTTTGACATGTGGACTTCCTATTTTGGCAAGGATCCTTTTCCTACAAGGATGTGACTTTTAGAGATCTACTAGTTCTACAAGGATCTTTAATGGGTTACAACATAGTTTCCAAATATGCCAAGGATTCATTAATGTTTCATAATCCTTTTCTTATAAGGATTTACTTATTCGTCCTAGCTACACAAGGAAAGAATGTCTAGTGATATGATTAGAGATAGTAACAAGATGGAATATAACCTTTTTTTTTTTTGCTTAAATGACACAGACACAAAGAACAAGAAGATGAACAACACAAACACTGAAAAACTTAAAGGAAGACAAAAAAAACAAAAATAATAGAAGGATATGACCTTGTTTCAGAGCCTAGCTCTATACCAATTGATACGAACCTCGTGATCACGTGGTCATGCAACCCACAATCAAGATTGAGATCTGATCCCAAAAAGCTGAAAAAGGTCTAATAGGAGTGTGACACAATGAGAACCTGCCCCAAGGCACCAACACTATTTGAATGAGTAGAGTGAAGCCACGAAGCCAGTTAATCTTTGATAAGTCAGATTCAGTTCATTCAAGAACTGAAGAATGCACGAATCACTCTCACACGTTAAAACTAAAAAATTCAGAAGTAATATTCATCAAAGGCTACCGAAATTTTGGTTACATGAGTTTAAATAGTCCTTGAAAAATTAACCCTAATGGACTTCTTATGTGGACTTATATGAGGTCCACTCAAAACTGACCCAAAAACCGTAAACTAAAAAGCCCAAAACCTGATCCAAACAAGCCTTGGATCCTAGTTGAAAAACAAAGTATTAATCTTACCCAAACATGAAAGAAAATAATAAAATAGCTAATTTGTCATTAAATACCAGTAGCTTTTCTTTCCTTGTGTAGCTAGGATGAATAAGGAATCCTTATAGAAAAGGATTCTGAAACATTAATGAATCCTTGCCACACTTGGAAATTATACTGCAGCTCATTAAAGATCCTAGTGGAACTAGGAAATTCCCAAAACCAGCTACCACATCCTTGTAGGAAAAGAATCCTAACCAAATAGGAAGTCCACAAGTCAAATGGAAGTAAATAACAAAATTCGTACAGCCTCTGTTGACCAGTATTGTGGTGCCTTCCCGAAGTCCGATTGACCTGAAAGTTTAACCCATAATAGGAAAACATATCTGGAGAGTCCACATAAAATTTTAGCCTGATCCATCGGTCAGATTGAGAATTATAACTGTTGCCATAAACCTGGACTGTTGCGCTTTTTACGCCAAAATCCGAATCTGACCTTACTTGGATCGTATCACAAGGCTGAACCGTATCAAAAATACAGATGCGGGTGAAAATGACTATGATTTTTCATCTGTTGGCCAAGGAATTAGGTTTGGACCGAACAGGGTCAGGAGGAATGTGAATTTCTGTGGCATGGGCACTTATGAAGATATGGATGGAGACTTGGACACCATTAAACTGAAAATTCCTAACTTTCAAGGTAGAAACGATCCCAAGGCTTATTTAGAGTGGGAGAAAAAGGTGATTGGATTTTTGATTGCCATAGCTATTCTTAACAAAAAAAGAAGTGAAATTGGTGATAATTGAGTTTACGGAGTATGCATTGATTTGGTGGGATCAGATTATGATCAGTAGGAGGAGGAATGGGGAGCGACCCATTTAGACTTGGGGGGAGATGAAAGTCTTAATGGGGAGACGATTTGTGCCAAACCACTATTACAGAGACTTATATCTGAAGCTCCGAGGTCTGAATCAAGGTTATAAAACAGTAGATGAATATCACAAAGAAATGAAGATAGCAATGATTCGGACCAATGTTGTTGAGGATAGAGAAGCCACCATGGCTAGATTTCTTAATGGGTTGAATCGGGACATTGCCAATGTGGTTTAGCTATAACACCATGTGGAGCTAGAGGACATGGTTCACATGGCTATGAAGGTGGAGAGACAACTTAGGAAGGGACATGCTCGGCCAGCGTTTAATTCGGGTTCTTCATCATCTTGGAAGCCGAATCTAAAGAGAGAGGGTACTGTCCGGCCGAGATCCTTTGTTCCTTCTAGAACTAAACCACCAAAGGCTAAAGTTGATGTCCATACTGATGCCAAAGGTAAATCTAAAACTCAACCTAAACGCACTCGTGATGTTAAATGTTTCAGGTGTCAAGGACATGGACATTATGCTTCAGAGTGTCCAAACAAGAGAATCATGATGATTAGAGATAATGGTGATATAGAATCTGAAAGTGACAAATCTAATTGTGAAGGCATGCCACCATTGAAGGATAGTGATGGGGATGGGTTAGCATTACCGGTTGAGGAGTTTTTGGTTATAAAGCGAACACTTCAGGTTCAGGTCAAGGAAGATGAAACTAATCAACAAAGGAAGAACATCTATACGCGTTGTTATGTACAAAGCAAGGTGTGTGGTTTAATTATATATAGTGGAAGCTGTGTTAATGTTTGTAGTACCACCCTTGTTAGTAAACTGAATTTGTGTACTGTTAAGCATGCTAAACCATAGAGATTGCAATGGCTGAATGATAGTGGTGAAGTGAAAGTGACTAAACAGGTTATGGTTCCATTTTCGATTGGGAAATATGTTGATGAAGTTCTACGCGACGTGGTACCAATGCAAGCAAGTCACATCTTGTTGGAGAGACCATGGCAATATGATAGGAAGGCAAGTCATGATGGGGTTAAAAATAGGTATACCATTGTAAAATATGGTAAAACCATCATTCTTGTACCTCTTACACCCAAATAGGTGTATGCTGATCAAATAAAGCTAATGAGTGAGCATGAGGTGACGGGGAGAGAAAATCAAGGTGTGGAACAAGGGGAGAGAAAACCATTAGATTCGGCTAGAATCCAAACCACTACAACCCATTCGGCCACCCATCCAAACACAAATAAATATTCGGCCAACACTCCAAACAAATCAGACCATTCGACCACTACTCAAGAACACCCAAACCTAGCCGAGAGTGGAGGTAAGACAAGAGGAGTGAAGAAAGTCAGGAAGGGTGATGAGAATTGTGTGGAAAAACTAAAGAAACAACCTAATTTTTTTGCTAGAGAGGGTGAGGTCAGATCTGTATTTTTCACTAACAAGCCAATGATCTTGATCATATTGTGCCTAGTGTTGCTATTGCTTTGTTGCAGGAGTTTGATGATGTGTTCCCCGACGATACTCCTAGCGGATTACCACCATTGAGGGGGATAGAGCATCAGATTGATTTCGTACCTGGAGCTTCAATTCCTAATCGACTAGCCTATAGAAGCAATCCCGAGGGGACGAAGAAGCTTCAAAGGCAAGTTGATGAGCTGATGGAAAAGGGATACATTCGTGAGAGTATGAGCCCGTGTGCTGTACCCGTGCTACTTGTGCCTAAGAAGTAAGGAACATGGAGGATGTGTGTTGATTGCCGAGCCATCAACAACATAACGGTAAATTATAGACACCCCATTCCTAGGCTTGATGACATGTTAGATGAGTTACATGGATCCCGTATTTTCTCTAAAATTGACTTGAAAAGTGGGTACCATCGATTAGGATGAAAGAAGGTGATGAGTGGAAAACAACATTTAAGACTAAACATGGTTTGTATGAATGGTTAGTAATGTCGTTTGGACTTACAAATGCACCTAGTACGTTTATGCGTTTAATAAATCATGTGTTGCGTGCATTCATAGGTAAGTTTGTGGTTGTGTATTTTGATGACATTCTGATCTATAGCAAGAACTTAACTGAGCATCTTGATCATTTGCATAATGTACTTAGTGTGTTGCGTAGTGAGAAATTGTATACTAATCTTAAAAAGTGTGCCTTTTGCATGAAGAAAATTGTGTTTCTTGGCTATGTTGTAACTGCACAGGGTATCGAGATGGATGAGGAGAAAGTTAAGGCCATCCAGGATTGGCCTACACCCAAATTGGTAAGTGAGGTAAGGAGTTTTCATGGGTTAGCTAGTTTTTACAGGCGTTTTGTGAAAGATTTTAGTACAATAGCTGCATCTTTGAATGAAGTTGTCAAAAAGTCAGTTGGGTTTAAATGGGGGGTGGAACAAGAATTGACTTTTGTTCTTTTGAAAGAGAAATTATGTTCTGCACCTGTTTTGGCTTTACCTAACTTTACGAAAGCATTTGAAATAGAATGTGATGCATCTGGAATGGGAATAGGTACTATTTTGATGCAGGATCGGAGACCTATTGCGTATTTCAGTGAGAAGTTAAGTGGAGCGACCTTGAACTATCCCACTTACGACAAAGAACTCTATGCATTGGTAAGAGCACTTGAGACATGGCAGCATTACTTGTGGCCAAAAGAGTTCGTAATCCATTCGGATCATGAGTCCTTGAAACATCTCAAAGGACAAGGTAAGTTGAATAGGAGACATGCAAAATTGGTTGAATTCATTGAAACCTTTCCTTACGTAATAAAGTATAAGCAAGGCAAAGAGAACATCGTAGCCGATGCACTTTCGCGAGTATGTTCTTTTACACACCATGAATACTAGATTGCTAGGCTTCGAATATGTGAAGGAATTATATGATAATGATTCTGACTTTGCCGAGATTTATAATGCATGTGGACATTCAGCTTTTTGGTAAGTTTTATTTGATGGATGGTTATTTGTTCAAAGAGAATAGATTGTGTGTTCCTGCTAGTTCTTTGCATGACTTGCTTGTTCGTGAAGCACATGGGGGTGGTTTAATGCGTGAGTTGTGAAAACCTTGGATGTATTGCATGAGCATTTCTATTGGCCAAAGATGAAAAGAGATGTGCAACGAATTTATGAACAGTGCATTTGCTTGTAGAAACACAAAATCTAGAATACAACCGCATGGACTATATACACCATTACCTGTGCCTACTGGACCTTGGGTAGATATCTCTATGGACTTTGTTTTAGGTTTACCTAGGTCAAAGAAAGGTAGAGACTCTATTTTTGTTGTGGTTGATAGGTTTTCTAAAGGGGCACATTTCATTGCATGCAATAAAACGGATGATGCATCTCATATCGCAGACTTGTTTTTTAGGAAGATTGTATGTTTGCATGGCATTCCTAAGAGTATAGTGTCAGATCGTAATGTTAAATTCCTTAGCTACTTTTGAAAGACCTTATGGGGAAAGTTGGGAACTAAACTCTTATTTTCGACAACATGTCATCCTCAAACAGATGGACAAACTGAGGTAGTGAATAGAACATTATCCCAAATTTTGCGTGCTTATAATTCAAAAGAATTTAAAAAGTTGGGAAGAATGTTTGCCTTTTGTTGAGTTTGCTTATAATAGAACTGTGCATTCAACCACGAGTTTTTCTCCTTTTGAAAATGTTTGTGGTTTTAATCCACTATGGACTTAATTCCTTTGCTTTTTGAAGAAAGGGTAAGTTTAGATGGTGAAAAGATGACAAAGATGGTGAGACAACTCCATGAGGGAGTTCGACTGCAAATAGAGAAAAAGAGCAGACTTTACGCTTCTAAAGCAAATAAGGGACGTAAACTGGTTGTTTTCCAACCCGGTGATTGGGTTTGGGTGCACATGGGTAAGGAACGATTTCCTAACCAAAGGAAATCAAAATTACAGCCTCGTGGTGATGGTCCATTTCAGGTTTTAGAGAGAATCAATGACAACGCATACAAAATTGACCTTCCAGGTGAGTATGGTGTTAGTGCTACCTTTAATGTTGCTGATCTTACGTTGTTTGACATAGATTTTGATTCGAGGTCGAATCCTTTCGAAGAGAGAGGGGATGACGTGGACCAGCCCAGAAACACCAGCAAGGACCCAATACAACCTTATTTGGGCCATGAGGTGAGGACAACAAAGGAAACAAAAGAATCCTACTATAACTTGGAAACAACATGGGTGGCTACCTTTTCCTTTTGTTTCTAGGATTAAGGGGCTGCATGGAAGACTATAAATAAGCCTTAAATTAGTTCTGTAATATTTTACTTCCTTCTCTTCTTCTCACGGCAAAACATGGATTTAATATTAGGAGTTTTATTTTATTTTGTTAGCTACAGCCCAAGGTTTGTTTGGGCTTAATTAATACTTTATTTTGAGCTAGGATGCAAGGCTTCTTTGGATTAAGTTATGGGCTTTTCAATTTAGGGTTTTGGGTTAGTTTTGAGTGGACCTCATATAAGTCCACATAAGGGGTCCTTTAAGGTTAATTTTTCAAGAACTATTTAAACTCATGTAAGCCAAAATTTCGGCAGCTTTGATGGTTATTACTTCTGGATTTTTCAGTTTTAATGTGTGAGAGTGATTCTTGCATTCTTCAGTTCTTGAACGAACTGAATCTGACTTATCGAAGATTAACTGGCTTCGTGGTGTCATTCTACTCAATCCAATAGTGTTCGTGCCTTGAGGCAGGTTTTTGTTGTGTCACACTCCTATCAGACCTATTTCGGCTTTCCGGGATCACAACTCAATCTTCATTGTGGGTTGCGTGACCACGTGATCACGAGGTTCCCATCCGACACAGCTTCAATCATTCCAATTTGACTCGTCAAGGCCCTTTGTAGTTGTTTCGCTCTCGCTCTTGTCATTGGACCATCTGAGTCCTCTTGCATATTAGATTTAGCTTTACAAGATGGATTATAATTCCCATGATGCACATCATCAGCCCCGGGTTGAAAATGATTTGTCCTCAAATCAGAATCGTCATCGTCATCGTCATCGTCATCCAAGTATGGAGTCAAGTCTTTCACATTAAAAGTAGCCGATACATTGTAATCACCAGGAAGATCTACCTTATATGCATTGTCATTCACCTTCTCTATAATCCAAAATGGACCATCGCTCTTGGCATCAACTTGGACTTAAGTTTGCTCGGGAATCCGCCTTTGCTAATATGAATCCAAACAAGATCTCCGGGTTCAAACCTAACCATTTTCCGCCCCTTGTTAGCTTGTTTAGCATACTTTGTCGTTTTCTCCTCAATATGCAATCGAACCTGCTCATGTAGTTTCTTCATCAATTCTGCCTTTCTAATTCCATCCATAGATGTCCTCTCATCAATTGGAATATGAACAAGATCAATAGGAACACAAGGATTAAAGCCATACACAACCTCAAATGGTGAAAATTTTGTAGCCCCATGCACACTACGATTATATGCAAACTCCACAATAGGCAAACAAGTATCCCAACTCTTCAAATTCTTATGTATAACAGCTCGTAACAAAGAAGATAAAGTTCGGTTTACTACCTCGGTTTGTCCATCGTTTGTGGATGACATGCCGTACTGAAAAGTAACTTCGTTCCAAGCTTCCTCCAAAGAGTCTTCCAAAAGTGGCTTAAGAACTTTGTATCACGATCGAGACAATGCTTTTAGGAACTCCATGTAAATGAACAATCTCTTGAAAGAACAAATCAGCAACATGTACTTGCATCGTCAGCTTTGTTGCAAGGAATGAAATGGGACATTTTGGAGAATCGATCAACCACGACCATTATTGAATCCTTTCCACGCTGTGTTCTTGGTAACCCAAGTACAAAGTCCATGCTAACATCCATCCATGGTTGCTCGGAATAGGCAATGGCATATACAGTCCATATGCATTCTCTTTACCCTTAGCTTTCTTGCAAATAGCACATCTCTCAATCACCTTGTGCACATCCCGTAACATGCTAGGCCAAAAAAAATGTTCTTTCAGCAGCTCATAAGTCTTCTTCTCCCCAAAATGACCACTAAGACCACCACCATGAGCCTCTCGCACAAGCAACTCCCGTAACGATCCCGAAGGGATACACATTCTGCCCATTTTGAACAAGTAACCTTCATGCATAAAGAACCCATCACAAGCTCCCTTTGCACATTCAGCAACCACATTAGCAAAGTAGAAATCATTAGCATACTGTTCCTTCACTTGTTCAAAACCCATCAACTTTGCATTCAACATAGAGATCAAGTGCAAACCTCCTAGAAAGAGCATCAGCAACCACATTAACTTGCCCTTTCTTGTACTTTATGACATAAGGAAATGACTCCATAAACTCCACCCATTTAGCATGTCTCACGATTCAGCTTGCTTTGCCCCTTAAGATACTTCAAGGATTCATGATCGTATGTATAACAAATTCTTTAGGCAACAAGTAGTGCTGCCATACCTCTAGAGCCCGAATCAAAGCATAGAACTCTTTGTCGTAAATAGAGTAGTTCAAACGTGCTCCATTTAACTTTTCACTAAAGAATGCAATCGGCCTCTTTTCTTGCAGCAAGACAGCCCCAATTCCAACTCCGAAAGCATCGCACTCTATTTCGAATGTTTTAGCAAAGTCTGGAAGTGCTAAAACTCGGAGCAAGACACAACTTTTCCTTAATTAGCTCAAAAGCTTTCGGGCATCTTCACTCCATCTAAAGTCGTTCCCTTGTTTCAAGCATTCTCATATAGGAGCAACAATAGAGCTGAAGTCTTTCACAAATCGCTTGTAGAAAGAAGCTAAACCATGGGAACTCCTCACATCAGCGATACTAGCAGGTTTTGGCCAGTCCCGAATTGCCTCAATTTTCTCCTCATCAACCTTAACTCCCCGCTAGAGATAATATATCCAAGAAACACGACACTTTCTTTACAGAAGTAACACTTTGTGAGTTTCCCATACAACTTAGAATCTCGCAAAGTTTCAAACACAACTCTAAGATGCTTCATATGATCATCAAAGGTCTTACTATACACCAGGATATCGTCAAAATATACTACAACAAACAGCCCAATATACTTCCTCAAAACATGATTCATAAGCCTCATAAATGTACTAGGCGCATTAGATAACCCAAACGGCATTACCATCCATTCATATAATCCCTGTTTAGTTTTAAATGCTGTTTTCCATTCATCTCCTTCTTTCATTCTAATTTGGTGATAACCACTCATCAAATCAACCTTAGAAAACAATGCAGCACCATGCAACTCATCAAGCAAATCATCAAGTCTGGGTATAGGAAATCGATACTTAACTCGTTATTTTGTTGATAGCACGGCTGTCCATACACATCCTCATGGTACCATCTTTCTTCGGTACAAGCAAAGTAGGTACGGAGCATGGACTAAGTGATTCTCGCACATAGCCCTTCTCTAAGAGCTCACCAACCTGCCTTTGAATCTCTTTTGCTTCCTCTCGGATTACATCTCGTATGCTGGTCTCGTTAGGAAGTGAAGCTCCCGCACCAAATCAATTTGATGCTCAATTCCACGAATAGGTGGTAACCCTTTAGGTAATTCATCTCGGAAACACATCTTTAAATTCTTCAAGCAATTCCTTAACCCGTATTGGTAAGTCCAATCCTTCTAGTTGTAGTAATTGCTTTGCCCAGATCATGAAAACAGCCCCCGCCGAAGCTAATGCTTGTTTGATGTCTCCTTTTTTGGCTAACGACAGCCCCCTTACGTG
This sequence comes from Populus x sibirica, assembly GCA_019202695.1. Lineage (NCBI taxonomy): Eukaryota > Viridiplantae > Streptophyta > Magnoliopsida > Malpighiales > Salicaceae > Populus > Populus x sibirica. Next base: position 145,564 of record JAGMVL010001759.1, on the reverse strand, counting down.
ATTTCACCTCCTTTTGTTGGCTTCGTATCCGATCCTCCCTAACCCGTTGAGAACTCAATGGTAACAAGTTCACCTTCTTTCCATTCAAGCATAAAAGAATAAGTGTTCTTTCGTCCATTGTAGGTCACATCCTTATCAAACCGCCATGGACGACCCAGCAACAAATGGCTAGCCGACATCGGCGCAACGTCACACAAAACCTCGTCATGATAGGTTTTAATGGAAAAAGGTACACGGACTTGCTTTGTCACCCGAATCTCCCCATTCTCATTCAGCCATCGCAAACCGTACGGCTGGGATGTGGAAGGGTAGTTAAACCCAGTTTCTCCACCAAGGTAGTTGACGCAACATTAGTGCAACTTCCATTGTCAATGATCATCCCACACACCTTATCTCGAATCTGACATCGAGTATGAAATATGTTCTCGCGTTGCTCATCACTAACGTCAATTTGTGCATTCGAACCCGTTGTACAACCAACATATCTCCCTTCACCGGTTCGAAATCCTCTTCTTGTTCAGCCACTTGTCCCTCATCTTCATCTTCGCTTTCAACCTCATCTCCACCGATCGGCTCTCCATGATCCCCATGCAAAATCATCACCCTTTTATTTGGACATTCTGAAGCAATGTGCCCATGTCCTAAGCACTTGAAGCACTTGATGTCCCGAGACCTCCTAGGATGTTGAAGTTCTGTCACCTTCTCCTTTCCCTTCAAAGAATCAGAACTGGTATTCCCCTTAGTAAACTCCACCTTCTCATCTCGTTTAGGTGTGCTCCATGTTCGTGTAGGTGTAGACACAGCCCTTGTTGTGCTTGATGTAGTTACACCAATTCGGACACCTCCTCGTTTCTGCTGCCTCTCTACTCGAGTTGCAAGCTTTATGACTTCCTCAAGGAAGATGTACGGCTGTAGTTCAACAACATTAGCTATATCCTTCCTCAACCCTCCAAGAAATCTAGCTATTGTTTGCTCTTGGGGTTCCATCAATTCACATCGAATCAGCAGCAACTCAAACTCTTTCACATACTCTTCCACGCTCAAAGATCCTTGTCGCAGTCCCAAGTCCGATGTATAGCTCTTGTTTATAGTAATCAGAACAAATCTCTTCTTCATCACTCTTTTCATAGTTGCCCACGTTGTAATCTCCTCTTCTCCATCCCTTCTTCTCTCGAATCTTTAAATTTTCCCACCACAAAAGAGCATAATCCGTAAACTCAAGTGCTGCCACCTTGCACTTCCTTTCTTCGAATATTCATACCATTCAAACACCTTTTCAACCTTCTGAATCCACTCCAAGTATTCCTCGGGTGAACTACTTCCTCTAAACGGTGGAATCTTAAGTTTGAGACCATTAGGAGGATTATAATTCTGCTTTCTTGGTCTGCCCCTATCGTCGGCCTCATCATCCCCATTTGGATCTTCATCAGCTCCTATAATATCATTTCGTGGCACCCTAAGTGCTTGCCTCTGTTGGGGTTGCAAATTATTTCTTTGCATCATTTGCATAAGGGTATTCAACTGTTTACGAATTCCAGTCATTTCATCCCGAATCTCAGCATGAGATCGTTGTAAGCCCATAACCTGTGCCTGTTCCAAACTTAACCCTCTTGGCAAATCTTCTTTATCTCCAGCCATAATTAAGTTTATCAACCTTAATTCCAGCAAGCCTTTCTTCCTGTTTTTGGCTCCTCGCCTTAGATCGGCTCGATACCGTATGATGTGCCGTGAATGATTCGAAAATCGGCAACAATGAATCTAACAAAAATGGATGAAGGATGGGTCTGGTTGTGTTGTCTTTCTTTTGGTGTTTAGGCTGGATTATAGTGATTTCAAGGTAAATAAGATGGAGGATAGACTAGAATGATACTTTGATAAGTCGATCTGGACGCCACAAAGATCAATCTAGGATTTCGACGCCACACTCTTTGTGATTGAAAAGTGATAAGTCAGGTAGGGTTCTTCACAAAATTAATCTGGAAGAACAACTCTTAATTCTATGAATTAAGTTTCAAATCTTGGCCAAAAGTCCTTTATTACATATTCTGATACTATATTTATAATTGGAACATCCCTCCAAAGTTAGGAAAAATTCAACATGGCAGAAGTCAAGCCCAAAAAACAGACTTTGACAAACTAACCTAGACAAATTAACTAGCACACGTTTTTTGACCTTTCTAACATAAACAAACCAAATTTAAAACAACCATATCTTCTTACACAAAAGTCCAATGCAGTCATGGTTGGACAATCTAGAAAGAGCACGTTCTGAACTTGAAATCCACCTAGATTAGTCTTGTTTTCACATGCAATGGATGACTTCAAATTCGGGTTCAAATTCATTTCTTGTTCTGACCATAAACAGCACCAATTCCTTCACTTATTTGCATATCAACCCAAATTCAAGTAGCCCAAAGATCAAAAGAACCATTAAGGGCTTTTCCCATCTCCAAGTTCCAATTGTAGGCAAATAAACATCTTTGAACCAATTTCAAACTGATTGTTAATTTTTAACTCCGACACGCCTTCAATCATTCCAATTTGACTCGTCAAGGCCCTTTGTAGTTGTTTCGCTCTCGCTCTTGTCATTGGACCATCTGAATCCTCTTGCATATTAGATTTAGCTTTACAAGATGGATTATAATTCCCATGATGCACATCACCACCTAACACCGAAAAGGATGCTCATACTGATTGGAAAGGTATATCTCAACCTTCTCGTGATAGAGATATTAAATGTTTTAAGTGTTTAGGGAAAGGGCACATTGCATCTCAGTGTCCAAACCAAAGAGTTACGCTTACAAGAGACAATGAAGATGTTGAATTTGAAAGTGACAAATCTGAAAGTGAAGAGATGCCACCTTTGGTGGATTGTAGTGATGAGGAGATTGCATATCCAGTTGAAGGGGAGGGGGGTTATAAGATGTGCGCTGAACATCCAAATAAAAGAAGATGATGTAGATCAGCAACGGGAAAACATATTTCACACTCGATGTCACATCCAAAACAAGGTATGTAGCATGATAATCGATGGAGGTAGTTTTGCTAATGTAGCAAGTGATACACTTGTGAAGAAATTGAATCTGAGTTGTGTTAAGCATCCTACGCCTTATAGATTGTAAAGGATGGTAAAACCTGATCTCTTGTACCTCTTTCTCCAAAACAAGTGTATGATGATCAAATGAAATTAAAAAAGGAATGTGAGGATGGGAAGAGTGAAAATTCATGTGAGGACAATGGTGAGAGAAGACCATCAGATTCGGCTAAACCTAAATGATGTGTCGTGAATGATTCGAAAAATCAGCAACAATGAATCTGACGAAAATGGATGAAGGATGGGTCTGGTTGGTTGTCTTTCTTTTGGTGTTTAGGCTGGATTATAGTGATTTCAAGGTAAATAAGATGGAGGATAGACTAGAATGATACTTTGATAAGTCGATCTGGATGCCACAAAGATCAATCTAGGATTTCAACGCCACACTCTTTGTGATTGAAGAGTGATAAGTCATGTAGGGTTCTTCACAAAATCAATTTGGAAGAACAACTCTTAATTCTGTGAATTAAGTTTCAAATCTTGGCCAAAAGTCCTTTATTACATATTCTGATACTATATTTATAATTGGAACATCCCTCCAAAGTTAAGAAAAAATTCAACATGGCAGAAGTCAAGCTCAAAAAACAGACTTTGACAAACTAACCTAGACAAATTAACTAGCACACGTTTTTTGACCTTTCTAACATAAACAGACTAAATTTAAAACAACTATAACTTCTTACACAAAAGTTCAATGCAATCATGGTTGGACAATCTAGAAAGAACACGTTCTGAACTTGAAATCCACCTAGATTAGTCTTGTTTTCACATGCAATGGATGACTTCAAATTTGGGTTTAAATTCATTTGTTGTTCTGACCATAAACAGCATCAATTCCTTCACTTATTTGCATATCAATCCAAATTCAAGTAGCCCAAGCATCAAAAGAACCATTAAGGGCTTTTCCCATCTCCAAGTTCCAATTGTAGGCAAATAAACATCCTTGAACCAATTTCAAACTGATTGCTAATTTTTAACTCCGATGCAGCTTCAATCATTCCAATTTGACTCGTTAAGGCCCTTTGTAGTTGTTTCGCTCTCCCTCTTGTCATTAGACCATCTGAATCCTCTTGCATATTAGATTTAGCTTTACAAGATGGATTATAATTCCCATGATGCACATCACTAAATCAGTAATTAAACCGGTTGAGAGTGGAGGTAAAACCCGTGAAGTGAAGAAAGTAAGCTTGTGTGATGATAATAGTGTGGAAAAATTAAAGAAACAACCTAATTTTTATGCAAAAGGAGCTCAAATCAGATCTGCATTTTTCACTACCAAGCCAATGATCTTACTTCTGTATAAGGAGGCTTATTTTAACACTAACGATCTTGATTCTGCTATTCCTAGTGTGGCTGTTTCTTTGACGCAGGAGTTTGATGATCTATTCCCCGAAGACAACCCTAGTGGATTACCACCATTAAGGGGAATTGAACATCAAATTGATCTTGTGCCCAGAGTTTCAATTCCTAACTGTCCAGCCTATAGAAGCAACCCCGAGGAGACGAAGGAGCTTCAAAGGCAAGTAGATGAGTTGATGATGAAGGGGTATATTCATGAGAGTATGAGTCTTTGTGGTGTGCCTAAAAAGGATGGAACATGGAGGATGTGTGTCCATTGTCGTGCTGTCAATAACATAACGGTAAAGTATCGACATTCTATTCCTAAGCTTGATGACATGCTAGATGAGTTACATGGATCATGTATTTTCTCTAAGATTGACTTAAAAAGTGGGTACCATCAAATTAGGATGAAAGATGGTGATGCGTGGAAAACCGCATTTAAGACTAAGCAAGGTCTATATGAATGGTTAGTCATGCCATTTGGACTTACAAATGCGCCTAGCACGTTTATGCATTTAATGAATCATGTATTGCGTGCATTTTTAGGTAAGTTTGTTGTTGTGTATTTTGATGACATTTTGATCTATAGCAAGAACTTAAATGAGCATCTTGATCATTTGCGTAATATACTTAGTGTGTTGTGTAGTGAGCAATTGTATGCTAATCTTAAGAAGTGTACCTTTTGCATGGAAAAAATTGTGTTTCTTGGCTATGTCGTGGATCTGCAGGTATCGAGATGGACGAGGAGAAAGTTAAGACCATCCGGGATTGGCCTACACCAAAATCGGTAAGTGAGGTAAGGAGTTTTCATGGACTTGCTAGTTTTTATAGAAGGTTTGTGAAGGATTTTAGTACTATTGCTCCTTTAACTGAAATTGTGAAAAAGGCTGTTGGATTCAAATGGAATGATGAACAGGATAAGACTTTTAATTTGTTGAAAGATAAACTTTGTTCGACGCCTGTTTTAGCTTTGCCAGACTTTATGAGAGCTTTTGAAGTTGAATGTGATGCGTCAGGTATTAGTATAGAGCTGTGTTAATGCAGGATAGAAGACCCATTGCGTATTTCAGCGAAAAACTTAATGGGGCTGCCTTGAATTACCCAACATATGACAAGGAGCTCTATGCCTTGATAAGAACTTTAGAGACTTGGCAACATTACCTGTGGCCCAAGGAGTTTGTGATACATTCTGATCATGATCATTGAAGCACTTGAAAGGGCAAGGTAAGTTGAGTAGGAGACATGCCAAATGGGTTGAATTTATTGAAACCTTTCCGTATGTGATCAGGTATAAGCAAGGAAAAGAAAACATTGTGGCTGATGCACTTTCGCGCATTATGTTCTTTTATCTATTTTGGATGCTAGATTTCTAGGATTTGAACACATAAAAGAATTGTACAAGGATGATAGTGATTTTTCTAATATTTACAATGCTTGCAAAACTTCGTTTGTGTGTTCCATTAAGTTCTATGCGTGAATTGCTTGTACGTGAAGCACATGGGACCGGTTGATGGGGAATTTTGGTGTTGTTAAGACTTTGGATGAGTTGCATAAGCATTTTTATTGGCCTAAAATGAAAAAAATGATGTGAAATGCATATGTGATAAATGCATAACATGTAGGAAAGCAAAGTCTAGGACTCAATCACATGACTTGTATATGCCTTTGCCAGCACCAAAAGAACCATGGGTAGACATTTTGATGGACTTCGTCTTAGGTTTACCTAGGTCAAAACAGGTAGGGATTCCATCTTTGTAGTTCTTGATAGGTTTTCATAGATGACACACTTCATTCCAAGTCATAAAACTGATGATGCAACTAACATTGCTGATCCTTTTTCTACAAGGATGTGGGAGCTTGTTTTCGGAATTTTTTTTTTACTTTCGCAAGGATCTTTAATGAGCTCCAATAGAATCTTTAAGTGTGGCAAGGATTCATTAATGTTTAAGAACCATTTTCATATAAGGATTCCTTAGTCATTGTAGCTACACAAGGAACAAAACAAATCAGAACATTCAACCACTACTCAAAAACACCCAAATCTAGCCGGAGTGGGGGCAAGAAAAGAGAAGTGAAGAAAGTTAGGAAGGGGGATGAGAATTGTGTGGAAAAACCAAAGCAACAACCCAATTTTTATGCTATAGAAGGTAAGGTTAGATCTGTATTTTTCACTAACAGGCCAATGATTTTAATTGTGTGCAAAGAGTGATACGGTTCAGCCTTGTGATACAACCCAAGCAAGGTCGATTTCGATTTTGGTGTAAAATTTGTACCGTCCAGTCTTACATTATTGACCATAACTCCAAATCCAACCGTTGGATCAAGCCGGAACTTTACCAGAAGATTCCGGAGGTATTGGTCTATGTTGTGGTTCTAATTCAGATTAATAAGTGTTTGGGAAAGACTTGCGATATAGGTTAGAACAGGCTATATGAATTCCGTTATTTACTTTCTTTTGACTTGTGTACTTTCTATTTGGCAAAGATCCTTTTTCTACAAGGATGTTGGAGCTTGTTTTGGGGATTTTTTTTTACTTTCGCAAGGATCTTTAATGAGCTACAATATAATCTTTAAGTGTGGCAAGGATTCATTAATGTTTCGGAACCATTTTCACATAAGGATTCCTTATTCAATGTAGCTACACATGGAACCAAACAAATCAGAACATTCGACCACTACTCAAAAACACCCAAATCTGGCAGGGATTGGGGGCAAGATAAGAGAAGTTAAGAAAGTTAGGAAGGGTGATGAGAATTGTTTGGAAAAGCCAAAACAACAACCCAATTTTTATGCCAGAAAGGGTAAGGTTAGATTTGTATTTTTCACTAACAAACCAATGATTTTACTTGTGTGCAAAGAGTGATACGGTTCAGCCTTATGATACAACCCATAAGGTCGATTTGGATTATGGCGTAAAATTTGTACCGTCCAGTCTTACGTTATTGACCATAACCGATGTGAACCTCGTGATAACGCAACCTACACACAAAGACACCAATTCCCCCGAAAGCCAAGTAAATCAGGTTTGATAGGAGTGTGACACAAAGATAACTTGTACCTAAGCACTAACACTATTGAAAACGAAGACCCCAACCAACGAATATTGATTCGCGAACGAGAAGTATAAGGATGACTCCACGAAGACAGTTGTTGTTCGATAAGTTGTTTTTCAGTTCTTTAGAGAACCATGAAAGGGAGATTATCTCACCAACACACACACACAACCTTGTGATCACGTGGTCACGCAACCCACACGCAAAGACACAAATTCCTGGAAAGCCAAGTAAATCAGGTTTGATAGGAGTGTGACACAAAGATAACTTGTACCTAGGCACCAACACTATTGGAAACGGAAACCCCCACCCAACGAATATTGATTCGCGAAGGAGAAGTATAAGGATGACGCCACGAAGCCAGTTGTTCTTCGATAAGTCGTTTTCAGTTCTTGATGTGCATCATGGGAATTATAATCCATCTTGTAAAGCTAAATCTAATATGCAAGAGGATTCAGATGGTCCAATGACAAGAGCGAGAGCGAAACAACTACAAAGGGCCTTGACGAGTCAAATTGGAATGATTGAAGCCGTGTCGGAGTTAAAAATTAACAATCAGTTTGAAATTGGTTCAAAGATGTTTATTTGCCTACAATTGGAACTTGGAGATGGGAAAAGCCCTTAATGGTTCTTTTGATGCTGGGCTACTTGAATTTGGGTTGATATGCAAATAAGTGAAGGAATTGGTGCTGTTTATGGTCGAACAAGAAATGAATTTGAACCCGAATTTGAAGTCATCCATTGCATGTGAAAACAAGACTAATCTAGGTGGATTTCAAGTTCAGAACGTGCTCTTTCTAGATTGTCCAACCATGACTGCATTGGACTTTTGTGTAAGAAGATATGGTTGTTTTAAATTTGGTTTGTTTATGTTAGAAAGGTCAAAAAACGTGTGCTAGTTAATTTGTCTAGGTTAGTTTGTCAAAGTCTGTTTTTTGGGCTTGACTTCGCCATGTTGAATTTTTCCTAACTTTGGAGGGATGTTCCAATTATAAATATAGTATCGAATATGTAATAAAGGACTTTTGGCCAAGATTTGAAACTTAATTCACAGAATTAAGAGTTGTTCTTCCAGATTAATTTTGTGAAGAACCCTACCTGACTTATCACTCTTCAATCACAAAGAGTGTGGCGTCGAAATCCTAGATTGATCTTTGTGGCGTCCAGATCGACTTATCAAAGTATCATTCTAGTCTATCCTCCATCTTATTTACCTTGAAATCACTATAATCCAGCCTAAACACCAAAAGAAAGACAACACAACCAGACCCATCCTTCATCCATTTTTGTTAGATTCATTGTTGCCGATTTTCGAATCATTCACGGCACATCATCTGGTATCAGAGCCGATCTAAGGCAGGAGCCAAAAACAGAAGAAAGGCTTGCTGGAATTAAGGTTGATAAACTTAATTATGGCTGGAGATAAAGAAGATTTGCCAAGAGGGTTAAGTTTGGAACAGCACAGTGTTATGGGCTTACAACGATCTCATGCCGAGATTCGGATGAAATGACTGGAATTCGTGAACAGTTGAATACCCTTATGCAAATGATGCAAAGAAATAATTTGCAACCCCAATGAGGCAAGCACTTAGGGTGCCACGAAATGATATTATAGGAGCTGATGAAGATCCAAATGGGGATGATGAGGCCGACGATAGGGGCGCACCAAGAAAGCAGAATTATAATCCTCCTAATGGTCTCAAACTTAAGATTCCACCGTTTAGAGGAAGTAGTTCACCCGAGGAATACTTGGAGTGGATTCAGAAGGTTGAAAAGGTGTTTGAATGGTATGAATATTCTGAAGAAAGGAAGTGCAAGGTGGAGCACTTGAGTTTACGGATTATGCTCTTTTGTGGTGGGAAAATTTAAAGATTCGTAGAAGAAGGGATGGAGAAGAGGAGATTACAACGTGGGCAACTATGAAAAGAGTGATGAAGAAGAGATTTGTTCCCGATTACTATAAACAAGAGCTATACATCGACTTCGACTCTGCGACAAGGATCTTTGAGCGTGGAAGAGTATGTGAAAGAGTTTGAGTTGCTCGCTGATTCGATGTGAATTGATGGAACCCCAAGAGCAAACAATAGCTAGATTTCTTGGAGGGTTGAGGAAGGATATAGCTAATGTTGTTGAACTACAGCCGTACATCTTCCTTGAGGAAGTCATAAAGCTTGCAACTCGAGTAGAGAGGCAGCAGAACGAGGAGGTGTCCGAACTGGTGTAACTACATCAAGCACAACAAGGGCCGTGTGTCTACACCTACACGAACATGGAGCACACCTAAACGAGATGAGAAGGTGGAGTTTACTAAGGGGAATACCAGCTTCGATTCTTTGAAGGGAAAGGAGAAGGTGACAGAACTTCAACATCCTAGGAGGTCTCGGGACATCAAGTGCTTCAAGTGCTTAGGACATGGGCACATTGCTTCAGAATGTCCAAATAAAAGGGTGATGATTTTGCATGGGGATCATGGAGAGCTGACTAGTGGAGATGAGGTTGAAACTGAAGATGAAGATGAGGGACAAGTGGCTGAACAAGAAGAGGATTTCGAACCAGTGAAGGGAGATATGTTGGTTGTACAACGGGTTCTCGAATGCACAAATTGACGTTAGTGATGAGCAACGCGAGAACATATTTCATACTCGATGTCAGATTCGAGATAAGGTGTGTGGGATGATCATTGACAATGGAAGTTGCACTAATGTTGCGTCAACTACCTTGGTGGAGAAATTAAGTTTAACTACCCTTCCACATCCTAGGCCGTACAGTTTGCGATGGCTGAATGAGAATGGGGAGATTCGGGTGACAAAGCAAGTCCGTGTACCTTTTTCCATTAAAACCTATCATGACGAGGTTTTGTGTGACGTTGCGCCGATGTCGCTAGCCATTTGTTGCTGGGTCGTCCATGGCAGTTTGATAAGGATGTGACCTACAATGGACGAAAGAACACTTATTCTTTTATGCTGAATGGAAAGAAGGTGAACTTGTTACCATTGAGTTCTCAACAGGTTAGGGAGGATCAGATACGAAGCCAACAAAAGGAGGTGAAATCACGTAAGGGGCTGTCGTTAGCCAAAAAAGGAGACATCAAACAAGCATTAGCTTCGGCGGGGGCTGTTTTCATGATCTGGGCAAAGCAATTACTACAACTAGAAGGATTGGACTTACCAATACAGGTTAAGGAATTGCTTGAAGAATTTAAAGATGTGTTTCCAGATGAATTACCTAAAGGGTTACCACCTATTCGTGGAATTGAGCATCAAATTGATTTGGTGCCGGAGCTTCACTTCCTAACAGACCAGCATACAGATGTAATCCAGAGGAAGCAAAAGAGATTCAAAGGCAGGTTGGTGAGCTCTTAGAGAAGGGCTATGTGCGAGAATCACTTAGTCCATGCTCCGTACCTACTTTGCTTGTACCGAAGAAAGATGGTACCATGAGGATGTGTATGGACAGCCGTGCTATCAACAAAATAACAGTTAAGTATCGATTTCCTATACCCGGACTTGATGATTTGCTTGATGAGTTGCATGGTGCTGCATTGTTTTCTAAGGTTGATTTGATGAGTGGTTATCACCAAATTAGAATGAAAGAAGGAGATGAATGGAAAACAGCATTTAAAACTAAACAGGGATTATATGAATGGATGGTAATGCCGTTTGGGTTATCTAATGCGCCTAGTACATTTATGAGGCTTATGAATCATGTTTTGAGGAAGTATATTGGGCTGTTTGTTGTAGTATATTTTGACGATATCCTGGTGTATAGTAAGACCTTTGATGATCATATGAAGCATCTTAGAGTTGTGTTTGAAACTTTGCGAGATTCTAAGTTGTATGGGAAACTCACAAAGTGTTACTTCTGTAAAGAAAGTGTCGTGTTTCTTGGATATATTATCTCTAGCGGGGAGTTAAGGTTGATGAGGAGAAAATTGAGGCAATTCGGGACTGGCCAAAACCCGCTAGTATCGGCTGATGTGAGGAGTTCCCATGGTTTAGCTTCTTTCTACAAGCGATTTGTGAAAGACTTCAGCTCTATTGTTGCTCCTATGACGGAATGCTTGAAACAAGGGAACGACTTTAGATGGAGTGAAGATGCCCAGAAGCTTTTGAGCTAATTAAGGAAAAGTTGTGTACTTGCTCCAGTTTTAGCACTTCCGCAGACTTTGCTAAAACATTCGAAATAGAGTGCGATGCTTTCGGAGTTGGAATTGGGGCTGTCTTGCCGCAAGAAAAGAGGCCGATTGCATTCTTTAGTGAAAAGTTAAATGGAGCACGTTTGAACTACTCTATTTACGACAAGGAGTTCTATGCTTTGATTCGGGCTCTAGAGGTATGGCAGCACTACTTGTTGCCTAAAGAATTTGTTATACATACTGATCATGAATCCTTGAAGTATCTTAAGGGGCAAAGCAAGCTGAATCGCAGACATGCTAAATGGGTGGAGTTTATGGAGTCATTTCCTTATGTCATAAAGTACAAGAAAGGGCAAGTTAATGTGGTTGCTGATGCTCTTTCTAGGAGGTTTGCACTGATCTCTATGTTGAATGCAAAGTTGATGGGTTTTGAACAAGTGAAGGAACAGTATGCTAATGATTTCTACTTTGCTAATGTGGTTGCTGAATGTGCAAAGGGAGCTTGTGATGGGTTCTTTATGCATGAAGGTTACTTGTTCAAAATGGGCAGAATGTGTATCCCTTCAGGATCGTTACGGGAGTTGCTTGTGCGAGAGGGCTCATGGTGGTGGTCTTAGTGGTCATTTTGGGGAGAAGAAGACTTATGAGCTGCTGAAAGAACATTTTTTTTGGCCTAGCATGTTACGGGATGTGCACAAGGTGATTGAGAGATGTGCTATTTGCAAGAAAGCTAAGGGTAAAGAGAATGCATATGGACCGTATATGCCATTGCCTATTCCAGAGCAACCATGGATGGATGTTAGCATGGACTTTGTACTTGGGTTACCAAGAACACAGCGTGGAAAGGATTCAATAATGGTCGTGGTTGATCGATTCTCCAAAATGTCCCATTTCATTCCTTGCAACAAAACTGACGATGCAGTACATGTTGCTGATTTGTTCTTTCAAGAGATTGTTCGTTTACATGGAGTTCCTAAAAGCATTGTCTCTGATCGTGATACAAAGTTCTTAAGCCACTTTTGGAAGACTCTTTGGAGGAAGCTTGGAACGAAGTTACTTTTCAGTACGGCATGTCATCCACAAACTGATGGACAAACTGAGGTAGTAAACCGAACTTTATCTTCTTTGTTACGAGCTGTTATACATAAGAATTTGAAGAGTTGGGATACTTGTTTGCCTATTGTGGAGTTTGCATATAATCGTAGTGTGCATGGGGCTACAAAATTTTCACCATTTGAGGTTTTGTATGGCTTTAGTCCTTGTGTTCCTATTGATCTTGTTCATATTCCAATTGATGAGAGGACATCTATGGATGGAATTAGAAAGGCAGAATTGATGAAGAAACTATATGAGCAGGTTCGATTGCATATTGAGGAGAAAACGACAAAGTATGCTAAACAAGCTAACAAGGGGCGGAAAATGGTTAGGTTTGAACACTGGAGATCTTGTTTGGATTCATATTAGCAAAGGCAGATTCCCGAGCAAACGTAAGTCCAAGTTGATGCCAAGAGCTGATGGTCCATTTCGGATTATAGAGAAGGTGAATGACAATGCATATAAGGTAGATCTTCCTGGTGATTACAATGTATCAGCTACTTTTAATGTGAAAGACTTGACTCCATACTTGGATGACGATGACAATGACGATGACGATTCTGATTTGAGGACAAATCATTTTCAACCCGGGGCTGATGATGTGCATCATGGGAATTATAATCCATCTTGTAAAGCTAAATCTAATATGCAAGAGGATTCAGATGGTCCAATGACAAGAGCGAGAGCGAAACAACTACAAAGGGCCTTGACGAGTCAAATTGGAATGATTGAAGCCGTGTCGGAGTTAAAAATTAACAATCAGTTTGAAATTGGTTCAAAGATGTTTATTTGCCTACAATTGGAACTTAGAGATGGGAAAAGCCCTTAATGGTTCTTTTGATGTCGTGGGCTACTTGAATTTGGGTTGATATGCAAATAAGTGAAGGAATTGGTGCTGTTTATGGTCAGAACAGCAAATGAATTTGAACTCGAATTTGAAGTCATCCATTGCATGTGAAAAGAAGACTAATCTAGGTGGATTTCAAGTTCAGAACGTGCTCTTTCTAGATTGTCCAACCATGACTGAATTGGACTTTTGTGTAAGAAGATATGGTTGTTTTAAATTTGGTCTGTTTATGTTAGAAAGGTCAAAAAACGTGTGCTAGTTAATTTGTCTAGGTTAGTTTGTCAAAGTCTGTTTTTTTGGGCTTGACTTCGCCATGTTGAATTTTTCCTAACTTTGGAGGGATGTTCCAATTATAAATATAGTATCGAATATGTAATAAAAGACTTTTGGCCAAGATTTGAAACTTAATTCACAGAATTAAGAGTTGTTCTTCCAGATTAATTTTGTGAAGAACCCTACCGACTTATCACTCTTCAATCACAAAGAGTGTGGCGTCGAAATCCTAGATTGATCTTTGTGGCGTCCGGATCGACTTATCAAAGTATCATTCTAGTCTATCCTCCATCTTATTTACCTTGAAATCACTATAATCCAGCCTAAACAACAAAAGAAAGACAACACAACCAGACCCATCCTTCATCCATTTTTGTTAGATTCATTGTTGCCGATTTTCGAATCATTCACGGCACATCAGTTCTTTAGAGAACCAAGGAAGGGAGGTTATCCCACCAACACACAACAAGTGCAGCAAAGAAGTTTATTGATCTGAAAATTGCGTAACTTTACATGTTTGGTTATGCCTTTATTTATACTGACTCTAGACTTAAAGAAATCCTAATGGACCCCCCTTAGGTGGACTTATATGAAGCACACTTACAATTGACCCAAATAAGTAATAATAACCCAAAAACTAAGAAGAAAATAATAAAAATAATAAAAATCCGAAAATTACCATCCTAAATATGCTAGAATCAGATTTGTCACCCATAAGAAGTCCTACATAAACTAGGAAAAATCTGATTTGAAAAATTTGTGTTGCTGCCCCATTTCCTTTGATGTCCTTGATTAGCTTGGATTTCCTTGTTTAACTTGGACAAATAAGAAAACAAATTTCCTTCTTTGTTGCTGATTTAATTACTTTCCTTTATATGTTAGGAAAAGCATTAAATAGTCCTCCCCTCATTAGGAATAAGATATGGCCAACTTCCTTACTTAATTAGGAGAATAAATTGCTGACTTTTTATCCTTGTAGCATTAGGAAAAAAAACAAGCCTAACAAGGTTGGTATTGGGCCGGACATATCAACCCCTTGTTCCACACGAATTGGGCTCTTCTTGGACCTGAACTAGATGAATTGAAGGCTGTCCATCATGCTCTTTAAATGTTCCAAGCCCCTCTAGGTCCATCTTGCTCCATAAGTTCTCGAACAAGCCCATTCAATGCTTCTTTAAGCTTCTTTGCCCTAGCTCTTGTGATTGGCCCAGTTGGCACCTCCAATGGGTCGTTGGCATGATTACGCTTGGTGTTGGGCCAATCCGCATCATCCCCTCTCTCTTTAAAAGGATTCGACCTTGAATCATCGCCTACATCAAACAGAGTAAGATTAGAAACATTAAAGGTAGCACTAACACCATACTCACCTGGCAAATCAACTTTATAAGCATTGTCATTGATCCTCTCAAGTATCTGAAATGGCCCATCTCCTCGTGGTTGTAGCTTTGATTTCCTATGGGCCGGAAATCTCTCCTTGCGCATATGCACCCAAACCCAATCGCCGGGCTAAAAGACAACATGTTTGCGCCCCTTATTGGCTTTGGTCGCATACACACGATTCCTCTTTTCAATCTGTTGCCGCACACTCTCATGGTGTGTCTTCACCACCTGTGCTTTACGATTACCATCCAAACTAACCCTTTCATCAACAGGTAAAGGAATCAAATCCATTGGAGTTAAAGGGTTAAATCCGTACACAATTTCAAATGGTGAAAATTCAGTAGTAGAGTGCACACTACGATTATATGCAAACTCTATAAATGGCAAACAATCTTCCCAATTCTTTAAGTTCTTTTGAATGACAAAGACGCGAAGTTGTGTTAAGGTCCTATTAACTACTTCGTTTTGTCCATCTGTTTGGGGGTGACAAGTAGTGGAAAACAACAGTTTAGTTCCCAATTTTTCCCTATAACACCTTCCAAAAATAGCTAAGAAACTTAACATCTCTATCAGAAACAATGCTCTTAGGGACCCCGTGAAGTCGTGCTATCTCCCTAAAGAACAAATCAGCAATGTTAGTGGCATCATCGGTCTTATGACATGGAATAAAGTGTGCCATCTTTGAAAACCTATCAACAACTACAAAAATTGAATCCCTACCCAGTTTTGACCTAGGTAAACCTAAGACGAAATCCATCGAAATGTCTACCCATGGTTCCTTAGGTACTGGCAAAGGGGTATACAAGCCATGTGGTTGAGTCCTAGACTTTGCTTTCCTACAAGTTATGTATTTATCACATATGCGTTGCACATCTTTTTTTCATTTTAGGCTAATAAAAATGCTCATGCAACACATCCAAAGTCTTAACAACACCAAAATGCCCCATCAACCCGCCCCCATGTGCTTCACGTACAAGCAATTCACGCATAGAACTTAATGCAACACACAATCGACTCTCTTTAAACAAATATCCATCATGTCTATAAAACTTTCCAAAAGATGAAGTTTCGCAAGTATTGTAAACATTAGCAAAATCACTATCATCCTTGTACAATTCTTTTATGTGTTCAAATCCTAGAAATCTAGCATCCAAAGTAGATAAAAGAACATACCTGCGTGAAAGTGCATCAGCCACAGTGTTTTCTTTTCCTTGCTTATACTTGATCACATACGGAAAGGTTTCAATAAATTCCACCCATTTGGCATGTCTCCTACTCAACTTACCTTGCCCTTTCAAGTGCTTCAATGTTTCATGATCAGAATGTATCACAAACTCCTTGGGCCACAGGTAATGCTGCCACGTCTCTAGAGTTCTTACCAAGGCATAGAGCTCCTTGTCATATGTAGGGTAATTCAAAGTTACCCCATTAAGTTTTTCGCTGAAATACGCAATGAGCCTCTTATCCTGTATTAACACAGCTCCTATACCAATACCTGACGCATCACATTCAACTTCAAAAGCTCTCCTAAAGTCTGGCAAAGCTAAAACAAGCGCCGAACAAAGTTTGTCTTTCAACAAATTAAAAGCCTTATCCTGTTCATCATTCCATTTGAATCCAACAGACTTTTTCACAATTTCAGTTAAAGGTGCAGCAATAGTACTAAAATCCTTCACAAACCTTCTATAACAACTAGCAAGTCCATGAAAACTCCTTACCTCACTTACCGATTTTGGTGTAGGCCAATCCCGGATGGCCTTAACTTTCTCCTCGTCCATCTCGATACCCTGCGCAGTTACGACATAGCCAAGAAAAACAAATTTTTCCATACAAAAGGTACACTTCTTAAGATTAGCATATAATTGCTCACTACGCAACACACTAAGTACATTACGCAAATGATCAAGATGCTCATTTAAGTTCTTGCTATAGATCAAAATGTCATCAAAATACACAACAACAAACTTACCTATAAACGCACGCAATACATGATTCATTAAACACATAAACGTGCTAGGTGCATTTGTAAGTCCAAACGGCATGACTAACCATTCATACAAACCATGCTTAGTCTTAAATGCAGTTTTCCACTCATCACCCTCTTTCATCCTAATCTGATGGTACCCACTTTTTAGGTTAATCTTAGAGAAAATACATGATCTATGTAACTCATCTAGCATGTCATCAAGCCTAGGAGTAGGATGTCGATACTTTACCATTATGTTATTGACGGCACGACAATTAACACACATCCTCCATGTTCCATCCTTTTTAGGCACAAGTAGCACTGGCACAGCACAAGGACTCATACTCTCACGAATGTACCCCTTCATCATCAACTCATCTACTTGCCTTTGAAGCTCCTTTGTCTCCTCGGGGTTGCTTTTATAGCCTGGACGGTTAGGAATCGAAGCTCCGGGCACAAGGTCAATTTGATGTTCAATCCCCCTTAATGGTGGTAATCCATTAGGGATGTCTTCAGGGAATACATCCTCAAACTCCTGCATCAAAGAAACAGCCATACTAGGAATAGCAGAATCAAGATCGTTAGTGTTAAAATAAGCCTCCTTATACACAAGTAAGATCATTGGCTTATTAGTGAAAAATGTAGATCTGATTTGAGATCCTTTTGCATAAAAATTAGGTTGTTTCTTTAATTTTTCCACACTACTATCATCACATGAGCTTACTTTCTTCACTCCTCGGTTTTTACCTCTACTCTCAACCGGTTTAATTAATGATTTAGGTTTAGCCGAATCTGATGGTTTTCTCTCACCATTGTCCTCACGTGAATTTTCACTCTTCCCATCCTTACATTCTTTTTTTAATTTTATTTGATTATCATACACTTGTTTTGGAGAAAGAGGTACAAGAGTGATGGTTTTACCATCCTTTATAATAGTGAACCTATTTTTAAACCCTTCATGAATCGCTTTCCGATCAAACTGCCATGGACGCCCCAAAAGTAAGTGACTAGCATGCATTGGGACTACTAAATCACACAAAATCTCATCAGAATACTTCCCAATAGCAAACGCAATCAAAACCTGCTTAGTAACCCTCACTTCACCACATTCATTCAACCATTGCAATCTATAAGGCCTAGAATGCTTAATACAACTCAGATTCAATTTCTTCACAAGGGTATCACTAGCAACATTAGCCCAACTACCTCCATCAATTATCATGCTACATACCTTGTTTTGGATGTGACATCTAGTGTGAAATATATTTTTCCGTTGCTGATCTACATCATCTTCTTTGATTTGCATGTTCAGCGCACGCCTTATAACCAAGGCCTCTCCCTCAACAGGATATGCAATCTCCTCATCACTACAATCCACCAAAGGTGGCATCTCTTCACTTTCAGATTTGTCACTTTCGGATTCAACCTCCCCATTGTCTCTTGAAGCATAACTCTTCGGTTTGGACACTGAGATGCAATGTGCCCCTTCCCTAAACACTTAAAGCATTTAATATCTCTATCACGAGTAGGTTGAAATTCAGATTTACCTTTTCCATCCGTATGAGTATCCTTTCTGGCCTTAGGTGGTTCAGCATTTGCATAAGGCTTTGGTTGGACAGTCCCCTCTCTCTTCAAATTCAGCCTCCATATTGAGGAAGATGAAGCCGAATTGGTCTGAAAACGTGTACTGCCCCTTCTCTTTATTTGCCTCTCCACCTTCGTTGCCATATGGACCATGTCCTCCAATTCCACACAATGTTGTAATTCTACAACATTCGCAATGTCCTTATTCAGCCCATTTAGAAATCTAGCCATAGTAGCTTCCCGATCCTCAATCACATTGGCCCGAATCATGGCGATCTCCATCTCCTTGAAATACTCATCCACAAACCTAGAACCCTGATTCAAACCCTGCAATTTCAGATACAAATCTCTATAATAGTGGTTAGGCACAAATCGCCTTCTCATCAACACTTTCATCTCCTCCCACGACGCTACCGACCTCTCTACACTCCTTCTACTAATAACATTCTAATCCCACCAAATCGGTGCATAATCCGTGAATTCAATGACTACCAATTTCACTTTCTTTGCTTCCGAATAGTTATGGCAATCAAAAATCCAATCCACCTTTTTCTCCCACTCCTAATATGCCTCGGGATCGTTTTTACCTTGAAAAGAAGGTATTTTCAGTTTGATAGCATCTAAATCAGCATGTCCCCCAACACTACGGAAATTTTTCCTTTGGCCGAATTGGCCCCTAATTCTATTCCCATAATCCCTTCGGTTTCTAGGCTGCCGAAAACCTTCCCGATGGCCTATGGCCTCATCCTCAAAACCACCATCACCAATATCATCAACGGCCTCCTTAAAATCCTCATAATCAGCCCACCTTGGCCTTTCGGCCCTACTGCCACTGTTTGCTTTCGGTTCAGACCCAAGCTTCCTCATATTTTGGGTGCTTGTACCAGCCTCGTTACCACGTTTCTCCACCCTATCAAGTCTGTCACACATGTTTCCCATCACAAAATTCATCCTCTCCATCATCTGCGTCATGGCTTGCATTTGGAACGTAAGTTCTCCCTCGGGATGGGGTCGTGTGTTGTTTTGATCTGACATGATAGTACCTGCAAAAATTGGTTAGTGGTAAAAAAAAATTATCCTCACGTCGCTCGTGTTTCGCTCAATCACTCTTAATGTCCTCACACGCTTACACCTCTCGTCTCACCTTCTTGCAGTTCTTGCGAAACTGAAACCAACACCAAATAAAACCAACTTGGCAGCGCAATCCAAATATATATATATATATATGACTCAAGAAGCAATAAAAATTAGAAAACAAGCAAAACAAAACTGCGATGATAGTCTCGCGAGTAACAAGCGAGTCTATCCGAAATATGAATGAAACTGAAGACTTGAATAAAAACAGAAACAAAAAATATGCAAAATCATGAAACAACACCCAAATATATTGGATATGATGAAAATAAACTGCAAGAAACGAAAACAACAGAAAGCAACACATAATGAAAGATTAACGTGGATTAAACAATGATAACAACAAATGTCAAGGTTAGAGGATCCACTAATGGTATTTCAAACAAGTATAGTATAAACTCTTTTTATTCAATTGGAAACCACACACAAAGGAGGTTCCAATCAGATTATAAATTGTTAACATGATTACATTAGTTATCTTATTCGAATAATGCTAATACTTGTAAATGTTGTCGGCATTCATGATTATAACTTATGTTAACAACAAATCAAGTTCCTTTCATAGCTCGGGTGTCGGTTATACCATACAAGTATGGGCTATGAAAGTGCCAAGTATTTGTTGTACCAAGTGTTATACAACATAAATCTAGATTAACCATTTAACAAGCAAAGTATTAAAAGTGAACAAGATAACAAATATAAAACATGTTAGTATCCAACATTAAGGTCCATGTTAAGTTTATATTATACTTATTCTTACACCATTAGTGTACCCTTTTTACCTTGACATAATTAACTTAGCAACACATAATGAAAGAAAGAAACATAAATAAACAAGGAAAGGAAATGAAAAGCATAAGCAAGAAATTAATATAAGCAAAACTTAAGCATTACAAAATATAAAGAGAGAGCAAGAGCATGATCTTGATCTGAATACCAAGATGCCTAAATACATGGCAAATGCCTCCTTTTATAGGCCAAAATTCGGAACTATTGATTTGTTGACTAATTGATGAATGGGTGGCCACATCTTGACTTGGTGACAATTCTTATCTTCTTGTCTGCCAAAAACGTCATTGATAACGTCATAATTTGAACAGACTTCAATCATGAAAGTTCCAGGAAATTATCCCATCTTTCCAGGGTAAAAATTTGAGATCATTTGGACTTCTAGAACTCGAGATATGGGCTGAACACTGAACAGTGTTTGGGCTGCAGGACAGATTCGGACTTCTTCGTTGTTGCTACAATTTGGACTTGAAAACGGCCTTCTTAAATCTTGGACTCCTCATGAAAGTTGTAGGCCTATGTCTTAGCTTTCCATCCATATAAGGTAGACCTAAATCCGAGATCTACAGCTCCATATATGACCCGATTACCAAACAGTGTTCCAGTTTGGACTGCACCAACATCTCTTTTCTAAGGTTGGCTATCTCTTTGTCCTTTCAATTTCGCATACTTCAACTCATCAATCAATTCTTTCATTTATGTGATAGGCCTGCATTTAAGATGAACATTTACCATAAATTAAAGGTATCTTATATTATTAGATATGTTATTATAAAACATGCTTTAGTTAAGGAGTTATTGATACTTCAAGTGCAAAATGACGATATAAAACCTTGATAAAAATGCACTTTTAAGTACTAATCACACCCCCAACCAGCTTATTACTAGTCCCTAGTAATCAAAGCGTTAAAATAGAAAAACAATTTGCAAATTCCACAAAGCAAGGCATTCATCATTCAACTTCCATTAATCTATCCAGATAAACAAACTCTCATTAAATTTATATATCTGCTCAATACCTCTTAAACAAGATATTAATAAACCTTCCTTGTTATGTGCTCAATGTACAAAAACATAGATGATGGGGCTTTTATTGGAAGAAAACAATATTTGGTTCTAATGTTTAAGGTTAACTTCCTTGGGTTGGGATTATTATCTTTTTTTTCTTTTTCTCTTTTTTTCTCTTCTTTTTTTTTTTAATATATATACATATAACTTAAAACACAATGCATCTTTAACCCATGTAACGAGCTTTCGGCTAATGACTCCCAGACCAGTTGCTCTTAGGGCATTAGGTGTTGAGACACCCCTACGAGCTTAGTAACTCGGGTTGCAGATACTGATACATAGATAGTGCAATGTTTGATTCCCTTAAGCTTTTCTCCTTAACCCATGTAACAAGCTTTGGGCCAATAGCTCCCAAGTCAGTTGACTTTAGGGTATTAGGTGTTAAAACACCCCTTCGGGCTTAATTGCTTAGGTTAGGGAGGCTACGAAATCAAACTTATCTACGTTTTTATTATCATCATTTTTTTTGTTTTTTTTTTGTTTTTGTTTTTTTTGCAAATTATAGACTATCCCTATTCCTTAGTTGTTACCTTTAACAAAAGAACATAAATAATGTAATAATCCAATGTGCAACCCACAATCATATGTTAAAGTGTGTGTGTGAAAATGAAGGTTTAAGAATACTTGTTAAATAAGTATATGAGCAGAATCAAGTGATAACAATGCGAGAGTTTGTAAACCTGAATATTTCAAGAAGTATTCTAATAGGCCTTGTTATGAATATTGCAAATAACCATTGGAAAATGTTTACTAAGATGCGTCTCAAGAGTCACTAAAATTCCTCCTTACTCGCCATCCTAGGAATAACAGTTTTGTCAAATGGTTTTAAAAACAAAAGCAGTTAGTTGGTTAGTTTTTTTTTTATGTCAACTACTACCCTCTCCCCCCAACCAAAACGAGACATTGTCCTTAATGTCATAAGGTAGAAAGATAGAGTATAGAAGACATCACCTGAAACAACGAACACTGACAAACCTGAAACACACTTAAACAAATATAAGAAATAACAAAACATAATACTATGCTATTAATAAAACCAAAAGACACAAGGTTTCACAAATGAAGGCTCAAATCCAATCTAAGCTTTTTACGGCTTTCCTTAGTTGACCAATTTATGCGACTCATGACGGGATCAATTACAGGGGTGAAAGATTGTAGTTGGTCGATCAATTGTTCAGCAGTAGCAGCAGAGATTATGATTTGTCGTGTCGAAGATGTTAGAAATTCCTGTTCCACAGCTTGATCAAGAAAAGACAACAAATTATCATAAAAACCATTAACATTGAGCAAACCTATAGGTTTATGGTGAATGTGCAGTTGGGCCCAAGAGGTAATATGAAAGATCTCTTCCAATGTGCCCAGACCACCTGGTAAGGCAATGAAGGCATCAAGCATGGTTAAACATTGTATTCATTCGATCAAACATTGTGGAGACCTGTAGTTCCTCTCCAATTGTTTTTCCAATGATGTCCCCTTTTGCTAAAGCTTTGTGGACAACCCCCAAAACTTGACTACCTCCTAAAAATGCAGCTATTGACACACCCCCCATTAACCCAAGGCTGCCTCCTCCATACACTAAATGAATCTTTCTCTCAGCTAGTACCTGACCAAGATGATTTGCTGCTTCTAAAAATGTTATTTCCTTCCCAGGACTAGATCCACCGAAAACACAAATATTTTTTATGTGATAACTTGAGGGATCTGCCATTTCTACACACTTCTATATCTGTCTAATGTAAGGGTTGAGTAGAAATGAGGGGAAGGAAGAGAAGATTTTATAGATGAGAAATTGAAGATGCAATCATACCCCTATATGTAGACCAAATTTGAGTCTCACACACTCTCTCTCTCTCTCTCTCTCTCTATTTATTTAATTATTTATTTTGAAAAGGCATGTGTATGTACAGGTAGTTGTGATTGTGGCTCACATCTTCCCTTGGTTTTACGTCCAAGAACGGCTTAAACGCCCTCTATGGGTCGGGGATAGGCTTCCCATCCAGTTTTCTTAAAAACTGGCAAACAGGTCTTTTTTAGTCGATTCCCAAGACTAAGTCGATCATGTTCTTTATGAAAATGGGGCCATAAATCATGAATAGCACGATGCACATCTCCACTAGGATGCGTCTCAAGGGTTAATAGAAGATTATCTAAAGACCCCTTACTCGGCCATCCTTAATGAATTGTATTTTATCTTCACGGTTTATAGATACCATTCCTAAAGAACGACATGTTGCATTACAAGTCCATCTGGCACATCTGTGACAGACTTTCAGTCGTTTTGCACGACGTTTCTTTGCAAAAGTGCTTTTAGTGATGTGCATCATGGGAATTATAATCCATCTTGTAAAGCTAAATCTAATATGCAAGAGGATTCAGATGGTCCAATGACAAAAGCGAGAGCGAAACAACTACAAAGGGCCTTGACGAGTCAAATTGGAATGATTGAAGCCGTGTCGGAGTTAAAAATTAACAATCAGTTTGAAATTGGTTCAAAGATGTTTATTTGCCTACAATTGGAACTTGGAGATGGGAAAAGCCCTTAATGGTTCTTTTGATGCTGGGCTACTTGAATTTGGGTTGATATGCAAATAAGTGAAGGAATTGGTGCTGTTTATGGTCAGAACAGCAAATGAATTTGAACCCAAATTTGAAGTCATCCATTGCATGTGAAAAGAAGACTAATCTAGGTGGATTACAAGTTCAGAACGTGCTCTTTCTAGAATGTCCAACCATGACTGCATTGGACTTTTGTGTAAGAAGATATGGTTGTTTTAAATTTGGTCTGTTTATGTTAGAAAGGTCAAAAAACGTGTGCTAGTTAATTTGTCTAGGTTAGTTTGTCAAAGTCTGTATTTTGGGCTTGACTTCTGCCATGTTGAATTTTTCCTAACTTTGGAGGGATGTTCCAATTATAAATATAGTATCGAGAATATGTAATAAAGGACTTTTGGCCAAGATTTGAAACTTAATTCACGGAATTAAGAGTTGTTCTTCCAGATTGATTTTGTGAAGAACCCTACCCGACTTATCACTCTTCAATCACAAAGAGTGTGGCGTCGAAATCCTAGATTGATCTTTGTGGCGTCCAGATCGACTTATCAAAGTATCATTCTAGTCTATCCTCCATCTTATTTACCTTGAAATCGCTATAATCCAGCCTAAACACCAAAAGAAAGACAACACAACCAGACCCATCCTTCATCCATTTTCGTCAGATTCATTGTTGCCGATTTTCGAATCATTCACGGCACATCATCTGGTATCAGAGCATCAGTTGCGATCTAAGGCAGGAGCCAAAAACAGAAGAAAGGCTTGCTGGAATTAAGGTTGATAAACTTAATTATGGCTGGAGATAAAGAAGATTTGCCAAGAGGGTTAAGTTTGGAACAGGCACAGGTTATGGGCTTACAACGATCTCATGCTGAGATTCGGGATGAAATGACTGGAATTCGTGAACAGTTTGAATACCCTTATGCAAATGATGCAAAGAAATAATTTGCAACCCCAACAGAGGCAAGCACTTAGGGTGCCACGAAATGATATTATAGGAGCTGATGAAGGTCCAAATGGGGATGATGAGGCCGACGATAGGGGCAAACCAAGAAGGCAGAATTATAATCCTCCTAATGGTCTCAAACTTAAGATTCCACCGTTTAGAGGAAGTAGTTCACCCGAGGAATACTTGGAGTGGATTCAGAAGGTTGAAAAGGTGTTTGAATGGTATGAATATTCTGAAGAAAGGAAGTGCAAGGTGGCAGCACTTGAGTTTACGGATTATGCTCTTTTGTGGTGGGAAAATTTAAAGATTCAGAGAAGAAGGGATGGAGAAGAGGAGATTACAACGTGGGCAACTATGAAAAGAGTGATGAAGAAGAGATTTGTTCCTGATTACTATAAACAAGAGCTATACATCAGACTTCAGACTCTGCGACAAGGATCTTTGAGCGTGGAAGAGTATGTGAAAGAGTTTGAGTTGCTGCTGATTCGATGTGAATTGATGGAACCCCAAGAGCAAACAATAGCTAGATTTCTTGGAGGGTTGAGGAAGGATATAGCTAATGTTGTTGAACTACAGCCGTACATCTTCCTTGAGGAAGTCATAAAGCTTGCAACTCGAGTAGAGAGGCAGCAGAAACGAGGAGGTGTCCGAACTGGTGTAACTACAGCAAGCACAACAAGGGCTGTGTCTACACCTACACGAACATGGAGCACACCTAAACGAGATGAGAAGGTGGATTTTACTAAGGGGAATACCAGTTCTGATTCTTTGAAGGGAAAGGAGAAGGTGACAGAACTTCAACATCCTAGGAGGTCTCGGGACATCAAGTGCTTCAAGTGCTTAGGACATGGGCACATTGCTTCGGAATGTCCAAATAAAAGGGTGATGATTTTGCATGGGGATCATGGAGAGCTTATCGGTGGAGATGAGGTTGAAACTGAAGATGAAGATGAGGGACAAGTGGCTGAACAAGAAGAGGATTTCGAACCAGTGAAGGGAGATATGTTGGTTGTACAACGGGTTCTGAATGCAAAAATTAACGTTAGTGATGAGCAACGCGAGAACATATTTCATACTCGATGTCAGATTCGAGATAAGGTGTGTGGGATGATCATTGACAATGGAAGTTGCACTAATGTTGCGTCAACTACCTTGGTGGAGAAACTGGGTTTAACTACCCTTCCACATCCCGGGCCGTACGGTTTGCGATGGCTTAATGAGAATGGGGAGATTCGGGTGACAAAGCAAGTTCGTGTACCTTTTTCCATTAAAACCTATCATGACGAGGTTTTGTGTGACGTTGCGCCGATGTCAGCTAGCCATTTGTTGCTGGGTCGTCCATGGCAGTTTGATAAGGATGTGACCTACAATGGACGAAAGAACACTTATTCTTTTATGCTGAATGGAAAGAAGGTGAACTTGTTACCATTGAGTTCTCAACAGGTTAGGGAGGATCAGATACGAAGCCAACAAAAGGAGGTGAAATCACGTAAGGGGCTGTTGTTAGCCAAAAAAGGAGACATCAAACAAGCATTAGCTTCGGCGGGGGCTGTTTTCATGATCTGGGCAAAGCAATTACTACAACTAGAAGGATTGGACTTACCAATACAGAGTTAAGGAATTGCTTGAAGAATTTAAAGATGTGTTTCCAGATGAATTACCTAAAGGGTTACCACCTATTCGTGGAATTGAGCATCAAATTGATTTGGTGCCGGGAGCTTCACTTCATAACGGACCAAGCATACGATGTAATCCGGAGGAAGCAAAAGAGATTCAAAGGCAGGTTGGTGAGCTCTTAGAGAAGGGCTATGTGCGAGAATCACTTAGTCCATGCTCCGTACCTACTTTGCTTGTACCGAAGAAAGATGGTACCATGAGGATGTGTATGGACAGCCGTGCTATCAACAAAATAACAGTTAAGTATCGATTTCCTATACCCGGACTTGATGATTTGCTTGATGAGTTGCATGGTGCTGCATTGTTTTCTAAGGTTGATTTGATGAGTGGTTATCACCAAATTAGAATGAAAGAAGGAGATGAATGGAAAACAGCATTCAAAACTAAACAAGGATTATATGAATGGATGGTAATGCCGTTTGGGTTATCTAATGCGCCTAGTACATTTATGAGGCTTATGAATCATGTTTTGAGGAAGTATATTGGGCTGTTTGTTGTAGTATATTTTGACGATATCCTGGTGTATAGCAAGACCTTTGATGATCATATGAAGCATCTTAGAGTTGTGTTTGAAACTTTGCGAGATTCTAAGTTGTATGGGAAACTCACAAAGTGTTACTTCTGTAAAGAAAGTGTCGTGTTTCTTGGATATATTATCTCTAGCAGGGGAGTTAAGGTTGATGAGGAGAAAATTGAGGCAATTCGGGACTGGCCAAAACCTGCTAGTATCGCTGATGTGAGGAGTTTCCATGGTTTAGCTTCTTTCTACAGGCGATTTGTGAAAGACTTCAGGTCTATTGTTGCTCCTATGACAGAATGCTTGAAAAAGGGAAACGACTTTAGATGGAGTGAAGATGCCCAGAAAGCTTTTGAGCTAATTAAGGAAAAGTTGTGTACTGCTCTAGTTTTAGCACTTCCAGACTTTGCTAAAACATTCGAAATAGAGTGCGATACTTCCGGAGTTGGAATTGGGGCTGTCTTGCTGCAAGAAAAGAGGCCGATTGCATTCTTTAGTGAAAAGTTAAATGGAGCACGTTTGAACTACTCTATTTACGACAAAGAGTTCTATGCTTTGATTCGGGCTCTAGAGGTATGGCAGCACTACTTGTTGCCTAAAGAATTTGTTATACATACTGATCATGAATCCTTGAAGTATCTTAAGGGGCAAAGCAAGCTGAATCGCAGACATGCTAAATGGGTGGAGTTTATGGAGTCATTTCCTTATGTCATAAAGTACAAGAAAGGGCAAGTTAATGTGGTTGCTGATGCTCTTTCTAGGAGGTTTGCACTGATCTCTATGTTGAATGCAAAGTTGATGGGTTTTGAACAAGTGAAGGAACAGTATGCTAATGATTCCTACTTTGCTAATGTGGTTGCCGAATGTGCAAAGGGAGCTTGTGATGGGTTCTTTATGCATGAAGGTTACTTGTTCAAAATGGGCAGAATGTGTATCCCTTCAGGATCATTACGGGAGTTGCTTGTGCGAGAGGCTCATGGTGGTGGTCTTAGTGGTCATTTTGGGGAGAAGAAGACTTATGAGCTGCTGAAAGAACATTTTTTTTGGCCTAGCATGTTACGGGATGTGCACAAGGTGATTGAGAGATGTGCTATTTGCAAGAAAGCTAAGGGTAAAGAGAATGCATATGGACTGTATATGCCATTGCCTATTCTAGAGCAACCATGGATGGATGTTAGCATGGACTTTGTACTTGGGTTACCAAGAACACAGCGTGGAAAGGATTCAATAATGGTCGTGGTTGATCGATTCTCCAAAATGTCCCATTTCATTCCTTGCAACAAAGCTGACGATGCAAGTACATGTTGCTGATTTGTTCTTTCAAGAGATTGTTCGTTTACATGGAGTTCCTAAAATCATTGTCTCTGATCGTGATACAAAGTTCTTAAGCCACTTTTGGAAGACTCTTTGGAGGAAGCTTGGAACGAAGTTACTTTTCAGTACGGCATGTCATCCACAAACTGATGGACAAACTGAGGTAGTAAACCGAACTTTATCTTCTTTGTTACGAGCTGTTATACATAAGAATTTGAAGAGTTGGGATACTTGTTTGCCTATTGTGGAGTTTGCATATAATCGTAGTGTGCATGGGGCTACAAAATTTTCACCATTTGAGGTTGTGTATGGCTTTAATCCTTGTGTTCCTATTGATCTTGTTCATATTCCAATTGATGAGAGGACATCTATGGATGGAATTAGAAAGGCAGAATTGATGAAGAAACTACATGAGCAGGTTCGATTGCATATTGAGGAGAAAACGACAAAGTATGCTAAACAAGCTAACAAGGGGCGGAAAATGGTTAGGTTTGAACCTGGAGATCTTGTTTGGATTCATATTAGCAAAGGCAGATTCCCGAGCAAACGTAAGTCCAAGTTGATGCCAAGAGCTGATGGTCCATTTCGGATTATAGAGAAGGTGAATGACAATGCATATAAGGTAGATCTTCCTGGTGATTACAATGTATCAGCTACTTTTAATGTGAAAGACTTGACTCCATACTTGGATGACGATGACAATGACGATGACGATTCTGATTTGAGGACAAATCATTTTCAACCCGGGCTGATGATGTGCATCATGGGAATTATAATCCATCTTGTAAAGCTAAATCTAATATGCAAGAGGATTCAGATGGTCCAATGACAAGAGCGAGAGCGAAACAACTACAAAGGGCCTTGACGAGTCAAATTGGAATGATTGAAGCCGTGTCGGAGTTAAAAATTAACAATCAGTTTGAAATTGGTTCAAAGATGTTTATTTGCCTACAATTGGAACTTGGAGATGGGAAAAACCCTTAATGGTTCTTTTGATGCTTGGGCTACTTGAATTTGGGTTGATATGCAAATAAGTGAAGGAATTGGTGCTGTTTATGGTCGAACAGCAAATGAATTTGAACCCGAATTTGAAGTCATCCATTGCATGTGAAAACAAGACTAATCTAGGTGGATTTCAAGTTCAGAACGTGCTCTTTCTAGATTGTCCAACCATGACTGCATTGGACTTTTGTGTAAGAAGATATGGTTGTTTTAAATTTGGTCTGTTTATGTTAGAAAGGTCAAAAAACGTGTGCTAGTTAATTTATCTAGGTTAGTTTGTCAAAGTCTGTTTTTTAGGCTTGACTTCTGCCATGTTGAATTTTTCCTAACTTTGGAGGGATGTTCCAATTATAAATATAGTATCAGAATATGTAATAAAGGACTTTTGGCCAAGATTTGAAACTTAGTTCACAGAATTAAGAGTTGTTCTTCCAGATTGATTTTGTGAAGAACCCTACCTGACTTATCACTCTTCAATCACAAAGAGTGTGGCGTCGAAATCCTAGATTGATCTTTGTGGCGTCCGGATCGACTTATCAAAGTATCATTCTAGTCTATCCTCCATCTTATTTACCTTGAAATCGCTATAATCCAGCCTAAACACCAAAAGAAAGACAACACAACCAGACCCATCCTTCATCCATTTTCGTCAGATTCATTGTTGCCGATTTTCGAATCATTCACGGCACATCATCTAGGCATGTGTGAAATGAAAGAATTGGAGGACTCACCTGATAATCGGACCTTTGCTTCAATCAGCCAGCGAATATCTTCAGGAATTCCATGATTCATTAACACCTTCAATCTTGCACACCTAGCACGGTAAATTTTTGTAATCGCATTCTGAGGCAGAGCGGGAAAGTAATTTTTCAATTTTTCAAGAGTGGTGTCCATTTTCAAATGAGAATTGGAGAAGAGAGTCAAAGAAGGGAGAAAAAGTATTGCACAAATATATACAAATATCAGTTATTATGGGAAACTGAAATAACCGACTTAAGTCACGGAGTACCGTTATCCGCCATTTGACCGGGATGAGAGACTAGCAAAACAACAGTCACACCAAAAGGAAACATAAAAACAATGTGAGAAAAACAAAATAATCAACCTTTATCTACAGGATCATTCAAACCAATGGATTCATTTTCACTAGGAAAATTATCGAAGTAAGCTTTCAAACGATGTCCATTTCCCTTAGAAACATTGTCATTCTTTGGATTCTCAATATCAAAGGCCCCATAAGGATACACATGTTTCTCAATAAATGGACCGCTCCATCTTGATCTTAGCTTTCCAGGAAATAAATGGAGTCGAGAATTATAAAGCAAAACTTTTTGACCAGTATCAACTATAACTAGAAAGAACACGTTCTGAACTTGAAATCCACCTAGATTAGTCTTGTTTTCACATGCAATGGATGACTTCAAATTTGGGTTTAAATTCATTTGTTGTTCTGACCATAAACAGCATCAATTCCTTCACTTATTTGCATATCAATCCAAATTCAAGTAGCCCAAGCATCAAAAGAACCATTAAGGGTTTTTCCCATCTCCAAGTTCCAATTGTAGGCAAATAAACATCCTTGAACCAATTTCAAACTGATTGCTAATTTTTAACTCCGATGCAGCTTCAATCATTCCAATTTGACTCGTCAAGGCCCTTTGTAGTTGTTTCGCTCTCCCTCTTGTCATTAGACCATCTGAATCCTCCTGCATATTAGATTTAGCTTTACAAGATGGATTATAATTCCCATGATGCACATCACTAAATCAGTAATTAAACCGGTTGAGAGTGGAGGTAAAACCCGTGAAGTGAAGAAAGTAAGCTTGTGTGATGATAATAGTGTGGAAAAATTAAAGAAACAACCTAATTTTTATGCAAAAGGAGCTCAAATCAGATCTGCGTTTTTCACTACCAAGCCAATGATCTTACTTCTGTATAAGGAGGCTTATTTTAACACTAACGATCTTGATTCTGCTATTCCTAGTGTGGCTGTTTCTTTGACGCAGGAGTTTGATGATCTATTCCCTGAAGACAACCCTAGTGGATTACCACCATTAAGGGGAATTGAACATCAAATTGATCTTGTGCCTAGAGTTTCAATTCCTAACTGTCCAGCCTATAGAAGCAACCCCGAGGAGACGAAGGAGCTTCAAAGGCAAGTAGATGAGTTGATGATGAAGGGGTATATTCATGAGAGTATGAGTCTTTGTGGTGTGCCTGTGCTACTTGTGCCTAAAAAGGATGGAACATGGAGGATGTGTGTCCATTGTCGTGCTGTCAATAACATAACGGTAAAGTATCGACATTCTATTCCTAAGCTTGATGACATGCTAGATGAGTTACATGGATCATGTATTTTCTCTAAGATTGACTTAAAAAGTGGGTACCATCAAATTAGGATGAAAGATGGTGATGCGTGGAAAACTGCATTTAAGACTAAGCAAGGTCTATATGAATGGTTAGTCATGCCATTTGGACTTACAAATGCGCCTAGCACGTTTATGCATTTAATGAATCATGTATTGCGTGCATTTTTAGGTAAGTTTGTTGTTGTGTATTTTGATGACATTTTGATCTATAGCAAGAACTTAAATGAGCATCTTGATCATTTGCGTAATATACTTAGTGTGTTGTGTAGTGAGCAATTGTATGCTAATCTTAAGAAGTGTACCTTTTGCATGGAAAAAATTGTGTTTCTTGGCTATGTCGTGACTGCGCAGGGTATCGAGATGGACGAGGAGAAAGTTAAGACCATCCCGGGATTGGCCTACACCAAAATCGGTAAGTGAGGTAAGGAGTTTTCATGAACTTGCTAGTTTTTATAGAAGGTTTGTGAAGGATTTTAGTACTATTGCTCCTTTAACTGAAATTGTGAAAAAGGTTGTTGGATTCAAATGGAATGATGAACAGGATAAGACTTTTAATTTGTTGAAAGATAAACTTTGTTCGACGCCTGTTTTAGCTTTGCCAGACTTTATGAGAGCTTTTGAAGTTGAATGTGATGCGTCAGGTATTAGTATAGGAGCTGTGTTAATGCAGGATAGAAGACCCATTGCGTATTTCAGCGAAAAACTTAATGGGGCTGCCTTGAATTACCCAACATATGACAAGGAGCTCTATGCCTTGATAAGAACTTTAGAGACTTGGCAACATTACCTGTGGCCCAAGGAGTTTGTGATACATTCTGATCATGATCATTGAAGCACTTGAAAGGGCAAGGTAAGTTGAGTAGGAGACATGCCAAATGGGTTGAATTTATTGAAACCTTTCCATATGTGATCAAGTATAAGCAAGGAAAAGAAAACATTGTGGCTGATGCACTTTCACGCATTATGTTCTTTTATCTATTTTGGATGCTAGATTTCTAGGATTTGAACACATAAAAGAATTGTACAAGGATGATAGTGATTTTTCTAATATTTACAATGCTTGCAAAACTTCGTTTGTGTGTTCCATTAAGTTCTATGCGTGAATTGCTTGTACGTGAAGCACATGGGACCGGTTGATGGGGAATTTTGGTGTTGTTAAGACTTTGGATGAGTTGCATAAGCATTTTTATTGGCCTAAAATGAAAAAAATGATGTGAAATGCATATGTGATAAATGCATAACATGTAGGAAAGCAAAGTCTAGGACTCAATCACATGACTTGTATATGCCTTTGCCAGTACCAAAAGAACCATGGGTAGACATTTTGATGGACTTCGTCTTAGGTTTACCTAGGTCAAAACAGGGTAGGGATTCCATCTTTGTAGTTCTTGATAGGTTTTCATAGATGACACACTTCATTCCAAGTCATAAAACTGATGATGCAACTAACATTGCTGATCCTTTTTCTACAAGGATGTGGGAGCTTGTTTTCGGAATTTTTTTTTTACTTTCGCAAGGATCTTTAATGAGCTCCAATATAATCTTTAAGTGTGGCAAGGATTCATTAATGTTTAAGAACCATTTTCATATAAGGATTCCTTAGTCATTGTAGCTACACAAGGAACAAAACAAATCAGAACATTCAACCACTACTCAAAAACACCCAAATCTAGCCGGGAGTGGGGGCAAGAAAAGAGAAGTGAAGAAAGTTAGGAAGGGGGATGAGAATTGTGTGGAAAAACCAAAGCAACAACCCAATTTTTATGCTATAGAAGGTAAGGTTAGATCTGTATTTTTCACTAACAGGCCAATGATTTTAATTGTGTGCAAAGAGTGATACGGTTCAGCCTTGTGATACAACCCAAGCAAGGTCAGATTTTGATTTTGGTGTAAAATTTGTACCGTCCAGTCTTACATTATTGACCATAACTCCAAATCCAACCGTTGGATCAAGCTGGAACTTTACCAGAAGATTCCAGAGGTATTGGTCTATGTTGTGGTTCTAATTCAGATTAATAAGTGTTTGGGAAAGACTTGCGATATAGGTTAGAACAGGCTATATGAATTCTGTTATTTACTTTCTTTTGACTTGTGTACTTTCTATTTGGCAAAGATCCTTTTTCTACAAGGATGTTGGAGCTTGTTTTGGGAATTTTTTTTTACTTTCGCAAGGATCTTTAATGAGCTACAATATAATCTTTAAGTGTGGCAAGGATTCATTAATGTTTCGGAACCATTTTCACATAAGGATTCCTTATTCAATGTAGCTACACATG
The DNA here is from genome assembly GCA_019202695.1 of Populus x sibirica. NCBI lineage: Eukaryota > Viridiplantae > Streptophyta > Magnoliopsida > Malpighiales > Salicaceae > Populus > Populus x sibirica. The sequence continues at coordinate 111,151 of JAGMVL010001759.1, read as the reverse complement.
GAACCAAACAAATCAGAACATTCGACCACTACTCAAAAACACCCAAATCTGGCAGGGATTGGGGGCAAGATAAGAGAAGTTAAGAAAGTTAGGAAGGGTGATGAGAATTGTTTGGAAAAGCCAAAACAACAACCCAATTTTTATGCCGAAAAGGGGTAAGGTTAGATCTGTATTTTTCACTAACAAACCAATGATTTTACTTGTGTGCAAAGAGTGATACGGTTCAGCCTTATGATACAACCCATAAGGTCAGATTTGGATTATGGCGTAAAATTTGTACCGTCCAGTCTTACGTTATTGACCATAACTGATGTGAACCTCGTGATAACGCAACCTACACACAAAGACACCAATTCCCTGAAAGCCAAGTAAATCAGGTTTGATAGGAGTGTGACACAAAGATAACTTGTACCTAAGCACTAACACTATTGAAAACGAAGACCCCCAGCCAACGAATATTGATTCGCGAACGAGAAGTATAAGGATGACTCCACGAAGACAGTTGTTGTTTGATAAGTTGTTTTTCAGTTCTTTAGAGAACCATGAAAGGGAGATTATCTCACCAACACACACACACAACCTTGTGATCACGTGGTCACGCAACCCACACGCAAAGACACAAATTCCCGGAAAGCCAAGTAAATCAGGTTTGATAGGAGTGTGACACAAAGATAACTTGTACCTAGGCACCAACACTATTGGAAACGGAAACCCCCACCCAACGAATATTGATTCGCGAACGAGGAGTATAAGGATGACGCCACGAAGCCAGTTGTTCTTCGATAAGTCGTTTTCAGTTCTTGATGTGCATCATGGGAATTATAATCCATCTTGTAAAGCTAAATCTAATATGCAAGAGGATTCAGATGGTCCAATGACAAGAGCGAGAGCGAAACAACTACAAAGGGCCTTGACGAGTCAAATTGGAATGATTGAAGCTGTGTCGGAGTTAAAAATTAACAATCAGTTTGAAATTGGTTCAAAGATGTTTATTTGCCTACAATTGGAACTTGGAGATGGGAAAAGCCCTTAATGGTTCTTTTGATGCTGGGCTACTTGAATTTGGGTTGATATGCAAATAAGTGAAGGAATTGGTGCTGTTTATGGTCAGAACAAGAAATGAATTTGAACCCGAATTTGAAGTCATCCATTGCATGTGAAAACAAGACTAATCTAGGTGGATTTCAAGTTCAGAACGTGCTCTTTCTAGATTGTCCAACCATGACTGCATTGGACTTTTGTGTAAGAAGATATGGTTGTTTTAAATTTGGTTTGTTTATGTTAGAAAGGTCAAAAAACGTGTGCTAGTTAATTTGTCTAGGTTAGTTTGTCAAAGTCTGTTTTTTGGGCTTGACTTCTGCCATGTTGAATTTTTCCTAACTTTGGAGGGATGTTCCAATTATAAATATAGTATCGAATATGTAATAAAGGACTTTTGGCCAAGATTTGAAACTTAATTCACAGAATTAAGAGTTGTTCTTCCAGATTAATTTTGTGAAGAACCCTACCTGACTTATCACTCTTCAATCACAAAGAGTGTGGCGTCGAAATCCTAGATTGATCTTTGTGGCGTCCGGATCGACTTATCAAAGTATCATTCTAGTCTATCCTCCATCTTATTTACCTTGAAATCACTATAATCCAGCCTAAACACCAAAAGAAAGACAACACAACCAGACCCATCCTTCATCCATTTTTGTTAGATTCATTGTTGCCGATTTTCGAATCATTCACGGCACATCATCCGGTATCGAGCCGATCTAAGGCGGGGAGCCAAAAACAGAAGAAAGGCTTGCTGGAATTAAGGTTGATAAACTTAATTATGGCTGGAGATAAAGAAGATTTGCCAAGAGGGTTAAGTTTGGAACAGGCACAGGTTATGGGCTTACAACGATCTCATGCTGAGATTCGGGATGAAATGACTGGAATTCGTGAACAGTTGAATACCCTTATGCAAATGATGCAAAGAAATAATTTGCAACCCCAACAAGGCAAGCACTTAGGGTGCCACGAAATGATATTATAGGAGCTGATGAAGATCCAAATGGGGATGATGAGGCCGACGATAGGGGCAGACCAAGAAAGCAGAATTATAATCCTCCTAATGGTCTCAAACTTAAGATTCCACCGTTTAGAGGAAGTAGTTCACCCGAGGAATACTTGGAGTGGATTCGGAAAGGTTGAAAAGGTGTTTGAATGGTATGAATATTCCCAAGAAAGGAAGTGCAAGGTGGCAGCACTTGAGTTTACGGATTATGCTCTTTTGTGGTGGGAAAATTTAAAGATTCGAGAAGAAGGGATGGAGAAGAGGAGATTACAACGTGGGCAACTATGAAAAGAGTGATGAAGAAGAGATTTGTTCCCGATTACTATAAACAAGAGCTATACATCGACTTCGACTCTGCGACAAGGATCTTTGAGCGTGGAAGAGTATGTGAAAGAGTTTGAGTTGCTGCTGATTCGATGTGAATTGATGGAACCCCAAGAGCAAACAATAGCTAGATTTCTTGGAGGGTTGAGGAAGGATATAGCTAATGTTGTTGAACTACAGCCGTACATCTTCCTTGAGGAAGTCATAAAGCTTGCAACTCGAGTAGAGAGGCAGCAGAAACGAGGAGGTGTCCGAACTGGTGTAACTACATCAAGCACAACAAGGGCTGTGTCTACACCTACACGAACATGGAGCACACCTAAACGAGATGAGAAGTGGAGTTTACTAAGGGGAATACCAGTTCTGATTCTTTGAAGGGAAAGGAGAAGGTGACAGAACTTCAACATCCTAGGAGGTCTCGGGACATCAAGTGCTTCAAGTGCTTAGGACATGGGCACAATGCTTCAGAATGTCCAAATAAAAGGGTGATGATTTTGCATGGGGATCATGGAGAGCTGATCAGTGGAGATGAGGTTGAAACTGAAGATGAAGATGAGGGACAAGTGGCTGAACAAGAAGAGGATTTCGAACCAGTGAAGGGAGATATGTTGGTTGTACAACGGGTTCTGAATGCACAAATTGACGTTAGTGATGAGCAACGCGAGAACATATTTCATACTCGATGTCAGATTCGAGATAAGGTGTGTGGGATGATCATTGACAATGGAAGTTGCACTAATGTTGCGTCAACTACCTTGGTGGAGAAACTGGGTTTAACTACCCTTCCACATCCGAGGCCGTACAGTTTGCGATGGCTGAATGAGAATGGGGAGATTCGGGTGACAAAGCAAGTTCGTGTACCTTTTTCCATTAAAACCTATCATGACGAGGTTTTGTGTGACGTTGCGTCGATGTCGCCTAGCCATTTGTTGCTGGGGTCGTCCATGGCGGTTTGATAAGGATGTGACCTACAATGGACGAAAGAACACTTATTCTTTTATGCTGAATGGAAAGAAGGTGAACTTGTTACCATTGAGTTCTCAACAGGTTAGGGAGGATCGATACGAAGCCAACAAAAGGAGGTGAAATCACGTAAGGGGCTGTCGTTAGCCAAAAAAGGAGACATCAAACAAGCATTAGCTTCGGCGGGGGCTAGTTTTCATGATCCGGGCAAAGCAATTACTACAACTAGAAGGATTGGACTTACCAATACAGGTTAAGGAATTGCTTGAAGAATTTAAAGATGTGTTTCCGGATGAATTACCTAAAGGGTTACCACCTATTCGTGGAATTGAGCATCAAATTGATTTGGTGCTTGGAGCTTCACTTCCTAACGAGACCAAAGCATACAGATGTAATCCGGAGGAAGCAAAAGAGATTCAAAGGCAGAGTTGGTGAGCTCTTAGAGAAGGGCTATGTGCGAGAATCACTTAGTCCATGCTCCGTACCTACTTTGCTTGTACCGAAGAAAGATGGTACCATGAGGATGTGTATGGACAGCCGTGCTATCAACAAAATAACAGTTAAGTATCGATTTCCTATACCCAGACTTGATGATTTGCTTGATGAGTTGCATGGTGCTGCATTGTTTTCTAAGGTTGATTTGATGAGTGGTTATCACCAAATTAGAATGAAAGAAGGAGATGAATGGAAAACAGCATTTAAAACTAAACAGGGATTATATGAATGGATGGTAATGCCGTTTGGGTTATCTAATGCGCCTAGTACATTTATGAGGCTTATGAATCATGTTTTGAGGAAGTATATTGGGCTGTTTGTTGTAGTATATTTTGACAATATCCTGGTGTATAGTAAGACCTTTGATGATCATATGAAGCATCTTAGAGTTGTGTTTGAAACTTTGCGAGATTCTAAGTTGTATGGGAAACTCACAAAGTGTTACTTCGTAAAGAAAGTGTCGTGTTTCTTGGATATATTATCTCTAGCAGGGGAGTTAAGGTTGATGAGGAGAAAATTGAGGCAATTCGGGACTGGCCAAAACCTGCTAGTATCGCTGATGTGAGGAGTTCCCATGGTTTAGCTTCTTTCTACAAGCGATTTGTGAAAGACTTCAGCTCTATTGTTGCTCCTATGACAGAATGCTTGAAACAAGGGAACGACTTTAGATGGAGTGAAGATGCCCAGAAAGCTTTTGAGCTAATTAAGGAAAAGTTGTGTACTGCTCCAGTTTTAGCACTTCCAGACTTTGCTAAAACATTCAAAATAGAGTGCGATGCTTTCGGAGTTGGAATTGGGGCTGTCTTGCTGCAAGAAAAGAGGCCGATTGCATTCTTTAGTGAAAAGTTAAATGGAGCACGTTTGAACTACTCTATTTACGACAAGGAGTTCTATGCTTTGATTCGGGCTCTAGAGGTATGGCAGCACTACTTGTTGCCTAAAGAATTTGTTATACATACTGATCATGAATCCTTGAAGTATCTTAAGGGGCAAAGCAAGCTGAATCGCAGACATGCTAAATGGGTGGAGTTTATGGAGTCATTTCCTTATGTCATAAAGTACAAGAAAGGGCAAGTTAATGTGGTTGCTGATGCTCTTTCTAGGAGGTTTGCACCGATCTCTATGTTGAATGCAAAGTTGATGGGTTTTGAACAAGTGAAGGAACAAGTATGCTAATGATTTCTACTTTGCTAATGTGGTTGCTGAATGTGCAAAGGGAGCTTGTGATGGGTTCTTTATGCATGAAGGTTACTTGTTCAAAATGGGCAGAATGTGTATCCCTTCAGGATCGTTACGGGAGTTGCTTGTGCGAGAGGCTCATGGTGGTGGTCTTAGTGGTCATTTTGGGGAGAAGAAGACTTATGAGCTGCTGAAAGAACATTTTTTTGGCCTAGCATGTTACGGGATGTGCACAAGGTGATTGAGAGATGTGCTATTTGCAAGAAAGCTAAGGGTAAAGAGAATGCATATGGACTGTATATGCCATTGCCTATTCCAGAGCAACCATGGATGGATGTTAGCATGGACTTTGGTACTTGGGTTACCAAGAACACAGCGTGGAAAGGATTCAATAATGGTCGTGGTTGATCGATTCTCCAAAATGTCCCATTTCATTCCTTGCAACAAAACCGACGATGCAGTACATGTTGCTGATTTGTTCTTTCAAGAGATTGTTCGTTTACATGGAGTTCCTAAAAGCATTGTCTCTGATCGTGATACAAAGTTCTTAAGCCACTTTTGGAAGACTCTTTGGAGGAAGCTTGGAACGAAGTTACTTTTCAGTACGGCATGTCATCCACAAACTGATGGACAAACCGAGGTAGTAAACCGAACTTTATCTTCTTTGTTACGAGCTGTTATACATAAGAATTTGAAGAGTTGGGATACTTGTTTGCCTATTGTGGAGTTTGCATATAATCGTAGTGTGCATGGGGCTACAAAATTTTCACCATTTGAGGTTGTGTATGGCTTTAATCCTTGTGTTCCTATTGATCTTGTTCATATTCCAATTGATGAGAGGACATCTATGGATGGAATTAGAAAGGCAGAATTGATGAAGAAACTACATGAGCAGGTTCGATTGCATATTGAGGAGAAAACGACAAAGTATGCTAAACAAGCTAACAAGGGGCGGAAAATGGTTAGGTTTGAACCTGGAGATCTTGTTTGGATTCATATTAGCAAAGGCAGATTCCCGAGCAAACGTAAGTCCAAGTTGATGCCAAGAGCTGATGGTCCATTTCGGATTATAGAGAAGGTGAATGACAATGCATATAAGGTAGATCTTCCTGGTGATTACAATGTATCAGCTACTTTTAATGTGAAAGACTTGACTCCATACTTGGATGACGATGACAATGACGATGACGATTCTGATTTGAGGACAAATCATTTTCAACCCGGGGCGATGATGTGCATCATGGGAATTATAATCCATCTTGTAAAGCTAAATCTAATATGCAAGAGGATTCAGATGGTCCAATGACAAGAGCGAGAGCGAAACAACTACAAAGGGCCTTGACGAGTCAAATTGGAATGATTGAAGCTGTGTCGGAGTTAAAAATTAACAATCAGTTTGAAATTGGTTCAAAGATGTTTATTTGCCTACAATTGGAACTTGGAGATGGGAAAAGCCCTTAATGGTTCTTTTGATGCTGGGCTACTTGAATTTGGGTTGATATGCAAATAAGTGAAGGAATTGGTGCTGTTTATGGTCGAACAGCAAATGAATTTGAACCCGAATTTGAAGTCATCCATTGCATGTGAAAACAAGACTAATCTAGGTGGATTTCAAGTTCAGAACGTGCTCTTTCTAGATTGTCCAACCATGACTGCATTGGACTTTTGTGTAAGAAGATATGGTTGTTTTAAATTTGGTCTGTTTATGTTAGAAAGGTCAAAAAACGTGTGCTAGTTAATTTGTCTAGGTTAGTTTGTCAAAGTCTGTTTTTTGGGCTTGACTTCGCCATGTTGAATTTTTCCTAACTTTGGAGGGATGTTCCAATTATAAATATAGTATCGAATATGTAATAAAAGACTTTTGGCCAAGATTTGAAACTTAATTCACAGAATTAAGAGTTGTTCTTCCGATTCATTTTGTGAAGAACCCTACCCGACTTATCACTCTTCAATCACAAAGAGTGTGGCGTCGAAATCCTAGATTGATCTTTGTGGCGTCCAGATCGACTTATCAAAGTATCATTCTAGTCTATCCTCCATCTTATTTACCTTGAAATCACTATAATCCAGCCTAAACACCAAAAGAAAGACAACACAACCGGACCTATCCTTCATCCATTTTTGTTAGATTCATTGTTGCTGATTTTCGAATCATTCACGGCACATCAGTTCTTTAGAGAACCAAGGAAGGGAGGTTATCCCACCAACACACAACAAGTGCAGCAAAGAAGTTTATTGATCTGAAAATTGCGTAACTTTACATGTTTGGTTATGCCTTTATTTATACTGACTCTAGACTTAAAGAAACCCTAATGGACCCCCCTTAGGTGGACTTATATGAAGCACACTTACAATTGACCCAAATAAGTAATAATAACCCAAAAACTAAGAAGAAAATAATAAAAATAATAAAAATCCGAAAATTACCATCCTAAATATGCTAGAATCAGATTTGTCACCCATAAGAAGTCCTACATAAACTAGGAAAAATCTGATTTGAAAAACTTGTGTTGCTGCCCCATTTCCTTTGATGTCCTTGATTAGCTTGGATTTCCTTGTTTAACTTGGACAAATAAGAAAACAAATTTCCTTCTTTGTTGCTGATTTAATTACTTTCCTTTATATGTTAGGAAAAGCATTAAATAGTCCTCCCCTCATTAGGAATAAGATATGGCCAACTTCCTTACTTAATTAGGAGAATAAATTGCTGACTTTTTATCCTTGTAGCATTAGGAAAAAAAACAAGCCTAACAAGGTTGGTATTGGGCCGGACATATCAACCCCTTGTTCCACACGAATTGGGCTCTTCTTGGACCTGAACTAGATGAATTGAAGGCTGTCCATCATGCTCTTTAAATGTTCCAAGCCCCTCTAGGTCCATCTTGCTCCATAAGTTCTGAACAAGCCCATTCAATGCTTCTTTAAGCTTCTTTGCCCTAGCTCTTGTGATTGGCCCAATTGGCACCTCCAATGGGTCGTTGGCATGATTACGCTTGGTGTTGGGCCAATCCGCATCATCCCCTCTCTCTTTAAAAGGATTCGACCTTGAATCATCGCCTACATCAAACGAGTAAGATTAGAAACATTAAAGGTAGCACTAACACCATACTCACCTGGCAAATCAACTTTATAAGCATTGTCATTGATCCTCTCAAGTATCCGAAATGGCCCATCTCCTCGTGGTTGTAGCTTTGATTTCCTATGGGCCGGAAATCTCTCCTTGCGCATATGCACCCAAACCCAATCGCCGGGCTAAAAGACAACATGTTTGCGCCCCTTATTGGCTTTGGTCGCATACACACGATTCCTCTTTTCAATCTGTTGCCGCACACTCTCATGGTGTGTCTTCACCACCTCGTGCTTTACGATTACCATCCAAACTAACCCTTTCATCAACAGGTAAAGGAATCAAATCCATTGGAGTTAAAGGGTTAAATCCGTACACAATTTCAAATGGTGAAAATTCAGTAGTAGAGTGCACACTACAATTATATGCAAACTCTATAAATGGCAAACAATCTTCCCAATTCTTTAAGTTCTTTTGAATGACAGCACGCAGAAGTTGTGTTAAGGTCCTATTAACTACTTCGTTTTGTCCATCTGTTTGGGGGTGACAAGTAGTGGAAAACAACAGTTTAGTTCCCAATTTTTCCCTATAACACCTTCCAAAAATAGCTAAGAAACTTAACATCTCTATCGAAACAATGCTCTTAGGGACCCCGTGAAGTCGTGCTATCTCCCTAAAGAACAAATCAGCAATGTTAGTGGCATCATCGGTCTTATGACATGGAATAAAGTGTGCCATCTTTGAAAACCTATCAACAACTACAAAAATTGAATCCCTACCCAGTTTTGACCTAGGTAAACCTAAGACGAAATCCATCGAAATGTCTACCCATGGTTCCTTAGGTACTGGCAAAGGGGTATACAAGCCATGTGGTTGAGTCCTAGACTTTGCTTTCCTACAAGTTATGCATTTATCACATATGCGTTGCACATCTTTTTTCATTTTAGGCTAATAAAAATGCTCATGCAACACATCCAAAGTCTTAACAACACCAAAATGCCCCATCAACCCGCCCCCATGTGCTTCACGTACAAGCAATTCACGCATAGAACTTAATGCAACACACAATCGACTCTCTTTAAACAAATATCCATCATGTCTATAAAACTTTCCAAAAGATGAAGTTTCGCAAGTATTGTAAACATTAGCAAAATCACTATCATCCTTGTACAATTCTTTTATGTGTTCAAATCCTAGAAATCTAGCATCCAAAGTAGATAAAAGAACATACCTGCGTGAAAGTGCATCAGCCACGTGTTTTCTTTTCCTTGCTTATACTTGATCACATACGGAAAGGTTTCAATAAATTCCACCCATTTGGCATGTCTCCTACTCAACTTACCTTGCCCTTTCAAGTGCTTCAATGATTCATGATCAGAATGTATCACAAACTCCTTGGGCCACAGGTAATGCTGCCACGTCTCTAGAGTTCTTACCAAGGCATAGAGCTCCTTGTCATATGTAGGGTAATTCAAAGTTACCCCATTAAGTTTTTCGCTGAAATACGCAATGAGCCTCTTATCCTGTATTAACACAGCTCCTATACCAATACCTGACGCATCACATTCAACTTCAAAAGCTCTCCTAAAGTCTGGCAAAGCTAAAACAAGCGCCGAACAAAGTTTGTCTTTCAACAAATTAAAAGCCTTATCCCGTTCATCATTCCATTTGAATCCAACAGACTTTTTCACAATTTCAGTTAAAGGTGCAGCAATAGTACTAAAATCCTTCACAAACCTTCTATAACAACTAGCAAGTCCATGAAAACTCCTTACCTCACTTACCGATTTTGGTGTAGGCCAATCCCGGATGGCCTTAACTTTCTCCTCGTCCATCTCGATACCCTGCAGCTTACGACATAGCCAAGAAAAACAAATTTTTCCATACAAAAGGTACACTTCTTAAGATTAGCATATAATTGCTCACTACGCAACACACTAAGTACATTACGCAAATGATCAAGATGCTCATTTAAGTTCTTGCTATAGATCAAAATGTCATCAAAATACACAACAACAAACTTACCTATAAACGCACGCAATACATGATTCATTAAACACATAAACGTGCTAGGTGCATTTGTAAGTCCAAACGGCATGACTAACCATTCATACAAACCATGCTTAGTCTTAAATGCAGTTTTCCACTCATCACCCTCTTTCATCCTAATCTGATGGTACCCACTTTTTAGGTTAATCTTAGAGAAAATACATGATCTATGTAACTCATCTAGCATGTCATCAAGCCTAGGAGTAGGATGTCGATACTTTACCATTATGTTATTGACGACACGACAATTAACACACATCCTCCATGTTCCATCCTTTTTAGGCACAAGTAGCACTGGCACAAAGACAAGGACTCATACTCTCACGAATGTACCCCTTCATCATCAACTCATCTACTTGCCTTTGAAGCTCCTTTGTCTCCTCGGGGTTGCTTTTATAGCACTGGACGGTTAGGAATCGAAGCTCCGGGCACAAGGTCAATTTGATGTTCAATCCCCCTTAATGGTGGTAATCCATTAGGGATGTCTTCAGGGAATACATCCTCAAACTCCTGCATCAAAGAAACAGCCATACTAGGAATAGCGTAATCAAGATCGTTAGTGTTAAAATAAGCCTCCTTATACACAAGTAAGATCATTGGCTTATTAGTGAAAAATGTAGATCTGATTTGAGATCCTTTTGCATAAAAATTAGGTTGTTTCTTTAATTTTTCCACACTACTATCATCACATGAGCTTACTTTCTTCACTCCTCGGTTTTTACCTCTACTCTCAACCGGTTTAATTAATGATTTAGGTTTAGCCGAATCTGATGGTTTTCTCTCACCATTGTCCTCACGTGAATTTTCACTCTTCCCATCCTTACATTCTTTTTTTAATTTTATTTGATCATCATACACTTGTTTTGGAGAAAGAGGTACAAGAGTGATGGTTTTACCATCCTTTATAATAGTGAACCTATTTTTAAACCCTTCATGAATCGCTTTCCGATCAAACTGCCATGGACGCCCCAAAAGTAAGTGACTAGCATGCATTGGGACTACTACATCACACAAAATCTCATCGGAATACTTCCCAATAGCAAACGCAATCAAAACCCGCTTAGTAACCCTCACTTCACCACATTCATTCAACCATTGCAATCTATAAGGCCTAGAATGCTTAATACAACTCAGATTCAATTTCTTCACAAGGGTATCACTAGCAACATTAGCCCAACTACCTCCATCAATTATCATGCTACATACCTTGTTTTGGATGTGACATCTAGTGTGAAATATATTTTTCCGTTGCTGATCTACATCATCTTCTTTGATTTGCATGTTCAGCGCACGCCTTATAACCAAGGCCTCTCCCTCAACAGGATATGCAATCTCCTCATCACTACAATCCACCAAAGGTGGCATCTCTTCACTTTCAGATTTGTCACTTTCGGATTCAACCTCCCCATTGTCTCTTGAAGCATAACTCTTCGGTTTGGACACTGAGATGCAATGTGCCCCTTCCCTAAACACTTAAAGCATTTAATATCTCTATCACGAGTAGGTTGAAATTCAGATTTACCTTTTCCATCCGTATGAGTATCCTTTCTGGCCTTAGGTGGTTCAAAGCATTTGCATAAGGCTTTGGTTGGACAGTCCCCTCTCTCTTCAAATTCAGCCTCCATATTGAGGAAGATGAAGCCGAATTGGTCTGAAAACGTGTACTGCCCCTTCTCTTTATTTGCCTCTCCACCTTCGTTGCCATATGGACCATGTCCTCCAATTCCACACAATGTTGTAATTCTACAACATTCGCAATGTCCTTATTCAGCCCATTTAGAAATCTAGCCATAGTAGCTTCCCGATCCTCAATCACATTGGCCCGAATCATGGCGATCTCCATCTCCTTGAAATACTCATCCACAAACCTAGAACCCCTGATTCAAACCCTGCAATTTCGGATACAAATCTCTATAATAGTGGTTAGGCACAAATCGCCTTCTCATCAACACTTTCATCTCCTCCCACGACGCTACCGACCTCTCTACACTCCTTCTACTAATAACATTCTGATCCCACCAAATCAGTGCATAATCCGTGAATTCAATGACTACCAATTTCACTTTCTTTGCTTCCGAATAGTTATGGCAATCAAAAATCCAATCCACCTTTTTCTCCCACTCCTAATATGCCTCGGGATCGTTTTTACCTTGAAAAGAAGGTATTTTCAGTTTGATAGCATCTAAATCAGCATGTCCCCCAACACTACGGAAATTTTTCCTTTGGCCGAATTGGCCCCTAATTCTATTCCCATAATCCCTTCGGTTTCTAGGCTGCCGAAAACCTTCCCGATGGCCTATGGCCTCATCCTCAAAACCACCATCACCAATATCATCAACGGCCTCCTTAAAATCCTCATAATCAGCCCACCTTGGCCTTTCGGCCCTACCGCCACCGTTTGCTTTCGGTTCGGACCCAAGCTTCCTCATATTTTGGGTGCTTGTACCAGCCTCGTTACCACGTTTCTCCACCCTATCAAGTCTGTCACACATGTTTCCCATCACAAAATTCATCCTCTCCATCATCTGCGTCATGGCTTGCATTTGGAACGTAAGTTCTCCCTCGGGATGGGGTCGTGTGTTGTTTTGATCGACATGATAGTACCTGCAAAAATTGGTTAGTGGTAAAAAAAAAATTATCCTCACGTCGCTCGTGTTTCGCTCAATCACTCTTAATGTCCTCACACGCTTACACCTCTCGTCTCACCTTCTTGCAGTTCTTGCGAAACTGAAACCAACACCAAATAAAACCAACTTGGCAGCGCAATCCAAATATATATATATATATGACTCAAGAAGCAATAAAAATTAGAAAACAAGCAAAACAAAACTGCGATGATAGTCTCGCGAGTAACAAGCGAGTCTATCCGAAATATGAATGAAACTGAAGACTTGAATAAAAACAGAAACAAAAAATATGCAAAATCATGAAACAACACCCAAATATATTGGATATGATGAAAATAAACTGCAAGAAACGAAAACAACAGAAAGCAACACATAATGAAAGATTAACGTGGATTAAACAATGATAACAACAAATGTCAAGGTTAGAGGATCCACTAATGGTATTTCAAACAAGTATAGTATAAACTCTTTTCATTCAATTGGAAACCACACACAAAGGAGGTTCCAATCAGATTATAAATTGTTAACATGATTACATTAGTTATCTTATTCGAATAATGCTAATACTTGTAAATGTTGTCGGGCATTCATGATTATAACTTATGTTAACAACAAATCAAGTTCCTTTCATAGCTCAAGTGTCGGTTATACCATACAAGTATGGGCTATGAAAGTGCCAAGTATTTGTTGTACCAAGTGTTATACAACATAAATCTAGATTAACCATTTAACAAGCAAAGTATTAAAAGTGAACAAGATAACAAATATAAAACATGTTAGTATCCAACATTAAGGTCCATGTTAAGTTTATATTATACTTATTCTTACACCATTAGTGTACCCTTTTTACCTTGACATAATTAACTTAGCAACACATAATGAAAGAAAGAAACATAAATAAACAAGGAAAGGAAATGAAAAGCATAAGCAAGAAATTAATATAAGCAAAACTTAAGCATTACAAAATATAAAGAGAGAGCAAGAGCATGATCTTGATCTGAATACCAAGATGCCTAAATACATGGCAAATGCCTCCTTTTATAGGCCAAAATTCGGAACTATTGATTTGTTGACTAATTGATGAATGGGTGGCCACATCTTGACTTGGTGACAATTCTTATCTTCTTGTCTGCCAAAAACGTCATTGATAACGTCATAATTTGAACAGACTTCAATCATGAAAGTTCCAGGAAATTATCTCATCTTTCCAGGGTACTAATTACCAAACAGTGTTCCAGTTTGGACTGCACCAACATCTCTTTTCTAAGTTTGGCTATCTCTTTGTCCTTTCAATTTCAGTACTTCAACTCATCAATCAATTCTTTCATTTATGTGATAGGCCTGCATTTAAGATGAACATTTACCATAAATTAAAGGTATCTTATATTATTAGATATGTTATTATAAAACATGCTTTAGTTAAGGAGTTATTGATACTTCAAGTGCAAAATAACGATATAAAACCTTGATAAAAATGCACTTTTAAGTACTAATCAATCATCCCCTCTCTCCTCGAAAGGATTCGACCTCGAATCAAAATCTGTGTCAAACAATGTAAGATCAGCAACATTAAAGGTAGCACTAACACCATACTCACCTGGAAGGTCAATTTTGTATGCGTTGTCATTGATTCTCCCTAAAACCTGAAATGGACCATCACCACAAGGCTGTAATTTTAATTTCCTTTGGTTAGGAAATCGTTCCTTACGCATGTGCACCCAAACCCAATCACCGGGTTGGAAAACAACCAGTTTACGTCCTTTATTTGCTTTAGAAGCGTAAAGTTTGTTTTTTTTCTCTATTTGCAGTCGAACTCCCTCATGGAGTTGTCTCACCATCTTTGCCTTCTTTTCACCATCTAAACTTACCCTTTCTTCAAAAGGCAAAGGAATTAAGTCTTTTTTTTTGGTAAGTTGACGTATGTATTAAAAGAAGAAGATACAAACATTATAAGGGGCATACCCCAGATTTACAATGATAACATAAACATAAACCAACAGATGGCTACAAGCTAGCCACCGACCATAAAACTGAAACCTCACTAGATTCGTTAGGGAAACCAATACAACCAGCTAACTATCAAATTAAGAATCTATGTTATTCACCCTCCAAGCTCGTTGGATCCTTTTGTTTTCATTTGTTGGTACGACATTCCTCATCAAATCAAGCTTATCACGAATGATACATTCGATTTGATTAAAGACCAAATTCGAAGTTCTAGACATTCCAGCAAAGATCCTTGCATTCCGTTCTTGCCATACATGATACACTTTAGCTGCAAAACTCGGTTACGAGAAAAATTGACGAAACTCTTGCCATGCCAAGAGACAGTGGCCCATCGAATCCATTCATCCCAGCCTTTTGTCATTCTTGGAATGTCGCATCTGTCACAAACATCCCACCAGATCGCTTTAGTATAGGAGCATTCAAAGAACAAGTGGTTGTGATCCTCATTGTTGCGGAGACAGAGTGAGCATCTATTGGGACCATGTATACCAAACCGATGAAGTTTATCTTGAGTTGTGAGTTTCTGTTGGACAGCCATCCATAGAAGAAATGAATGTCTTGGAACGGCATTCTTGAACCACACAATGTCATGTCATTCAACCATCTGACGATGACGTCTTAGTTGTTCCCAAGCTACTTTGACCGAGAATCTGTGATTTGGCGAATCCAACCAAACTATCTCATCTTTTTGCCCCATCTTAGGATTAGAATTGGAAGGAATAGCTTCTATAATGGGGTGCCAGCCAATAGCTTGGGTGGTAGGAGTTTTCCATTCTGAGTTATGAATTAGCACATTCACCTTCGCGTTCTTGGCCATACCATGATGTACTTCATCTCCTATGATGTACTTCATCTTCGGCCATGCTAAGGATCTGAGCTTTAGAATCTTTCCCCAAGCCCAAGAGCAATTCCGTGGCGTCTTGATTGTCCAGAAATTCCTACCTCGCAACAGATTGGATCTGATCCAAGTAGACCATATTGAGCCATCCGAGTCATTGCACGGGTTCCAAATGTGTTTCAACAAAGCAATCTTGTTCCATTCTATTATCCTTTTTATTCCTAGCCCCCCTCCTTTTTTGGAAGACATACCTAATCCCAAGCCACTTTAGCCCCAGTAGTTCTCATATCTGAACCTGACCAAAGGAATTAAGTCCATAGAAGTTAGTGGATTAAAACCATAAACAATTTCAAAAGGAGAAAAACCAGTGATCAAATGCATAGTTCTATTATAAGCAAACTCAACAAAAGGCAAACATTCTTCCCAACTTTTTAAATTCTTTTGAATTATAGCACGTAAAAGTTGGGATAATGTTCTATTCACCACCTCGGTTTGTCCATCTGTTTGAGGATGATATGTTGTCGAAAATAAGAGTTTAGTTCCCAACTTTCCCCATAAGGTCTTACCTCCACTCTCGGCCAGATTTGGGTGTTTTGAGTTGTGGTCGAATGGTTTGATTTGTTTGGAGTGTTGGTCGAATATTTGTTTGTGTTTGGATGGGTTGTTGAATGGGTTGTAGTGGTTTGGGTTCTAACTGAATTTGATGGTCTTCTCTCCCCTTGTTCCTTACCTTGATTTTCTCTCCCCATCTCATCATGCTCACTTTTTAGTTTTATTTGATCATCATACACCTGTTTGGGTGTAAGAGGTACAAGAGTAATGGTTTTACCATCTTTTACAATGGTATATCTATTTTTAACCCCTTCATGAATTGCCTTCCTATCATATTGCCATGGTCTCCCCAACAAGATCTGACTTGCTTGCATTGGTACCACGTCGCACAGAACTTCATCAACATATTTCCCAATCGAAAATGGAACCACAAGCTGTTTAGTCACTTTCACTCCACCACTATCATTCAGCCATTGCAATCTATATGGTTTAGCATGCTTAACAGTACACAAATTCAGTTTGCTAACAAGGGTAGTACTACAAACATTAACACAGCTTCCACTATCTATAATTAAATCACACACCTTGCTTTGTACATAACAATGCGTATGGAAGATGTTCTCCCTTTGTCGATTAGTTTCATCTTCCTTGACCTGAAGTGTTCGTCTTATAACCAAGGACTTCTCAACCGGTAATGCTAACGCATCCCCATCACTATCCTCCAATGGTGGCATGCCTTCATAATCAGATCTGTCACTTTCAGATTCCATACCACCATTATCTCTAATCATCATGATTCTCTTGTTTGGACACTTTGAAGCATAATGTCCATGTCCCTGACACCTGAAACATTTATGCTTAGGTTGAGTTTCAGATTTACCTTTGGCATCAGTAGGGACATCAACTTTAGCCTTTGGTGGTTATGTTCTAGAAGGAACAAAGGATCTCGGTCGGACAGTACCCTCTCTCTTTAGATTCGGCTTCCAAGATGATAAAGAGCCCGAATTAAACGCTGGCCGAGCATGTCCCTTCCGAAGTTGTCTCTCCACCTTCGTAGCCATGTGAACCATGTCCTCTAGCTCCACATAGTGTTGTAGCTCAACCACATTGGCAATGTCCCGATTCAACCCATTAAAAAATCTAGCGATGGTGGCTTCTCTATCCTCAACAACATTGGCCCGAATCATTGCTATCTCCATCTCTTTATGATATTCATCTACTGTCTTAGACCTTGATTCAGACCTTGGAGCTTCAGATATAAGTCTCTGTAATAGTGGTTCGACATAAATTATCTCCTCATTAAGACTTTCATCTCCCCCCAAGTCTGAACGGGTCACTCCCCATTCCTCCTCCTATTGATTACAATTTGATCCCACCAATGCATACTCCGTAAACTCAATTATCACCAATTTCACCTTCTTTTGTTCAGAATAGCTATGGCAATAAAAAAAATCCAATCTACCTTTTTCTCCCACTCCAAATAAGCCTCAAGATCGTTTTTACCTTGAAAGTTAGGAATTTTCAGTTTAATAGTGTCCAAGTCCCCATCCATATCTTCATAAGTGCCCATGCCATGCAAATTCACATTCCTCCTAGCCCTGTTCGGTCCAGACCTGATTCCTTGGCCAGCAGATGCAAAATCATAGTCATCTTCACCCGCATCTACGTTTTCGTCAACAAACTCTTCAAAATCAGATCTGACATTCCGTACGGCCATACGGATCGTATTTCCTCGGCGATCAGCCCCACTATTCTGTTGCTTTATTAAATTCACCTCATCTTTCATATCCTTGTACGTTCTAGACAATAGCTCAAGTTGATGGCCTATGGCTCGCAATTGGAAAGCTACGTCAGCGTTTTGTGTCGCTGATTCGTTGTTTTCAGACATTCTTTGAATCTGCAAAATCTGGTTAGTAGCATAAAATATATCCTCACACCTCTCGTGTATCACACAAAAACAAAATCAAGACTTTTCACTCTAATAAGCTCACTACGCCTTTTGGTTCTTTTGGTTCTTTGCAGCGCACTCTAATTATAATTTTCAGACTCAAGAATCAATAAATATACTGAAAACAAAGCAAAACAAAACTACAATTACGATTTTGCGAGTAGCAATGCAAATTCGTACGAATTGTAGACGAAACGAAGACACGAAATAAAATAGAAGCGAATATTAGCAAAAACAGTTACTTGACTCCTAGATAACCCAAATATAATAGAAACAAAAATATTTTGACAAAACTAAACAACAAGGATCATGTTTTGAAACTTGACGCAAATCTAACCTGTTACGCAATTTTTACGTAACAGAATTGAAACCCAGACCAAACGATCTCGAAATAACCTCAAATTCAATATTTAGTACTATAATACTATAAAAACAACAAAAATCAATTTATAGGTCATTATTTTATGTCTAGGTACCCAAACCCCTTGTATGATTAGTTTGCGGCAGAATTGAACCTCCTATTAAAACCACCAGAAACCGATATCAAAATAAGCCCATATATGGTGCTATCTCATCCCTAATACACAGAATATGAAGTTTCAATTTATTCTAAGGTGTTTTTCATATGGTTCACTAAGAGTAGTGTTTCTGCGGCAGAATTGAACCTCGAATTAAAACCTCAAGCAAACAATATCAGAATAGGCCCCAATTTGACATATGATTTGATTTCACCCTCAATAGACTGAATATCAAGTGTCAATTGATTCCGAGGTGGTTTTCTTATGGTTCACCAAGAGTTGTGTTTCTGCGGCAAAAATTGAATGATCCTTCAAATTTCAACTAATCCCTCTCTCTCTCTGTCTTTTTTTTTTGTTTAATATACTGATATGATTAGAGACAGTAACAAGATGAAATATAACCTTTTTTTTTTGTCAGATGACGCCGACACGAAGAACAAGAAGATGGACACAAACACTGAATAACTTAAAAGAACACTAAAAAACAAAAATAATAGAAGGATATGACCTTGTTTCGGAGCCTAGCTCTGATAGCTACTGATGCGAACCTCGTGATCACGCAACCCACAATCAAGATTGAGATCTGATCCCGAAAAGCCGAAATAGGTCTAATAGGAGTGTGACACAATGGAAACCTGCCCCAAGGCACACCACTATTGGATTGAGTAGAATGACGCCATGAAGCCAGTTAATCTTTGATAAGTCAGATTCAGTTCGTTCAAGAATTGAAGAATGCAAGAATCACTCTCACATGTTAAAACTGAAGAATTCAGAAGTAATTATCATCAAATCTGCTGAAATTTTGGCTTAAATGAGTTTAAATAGTTCTTAAAAAATTAACTCTAATGGACCCCTTATGTGGACTTATATGAGGTCCACTCAAAACTGACTCGAAACCCTAAACTGAAAAGCCCATAACTTAATCCAAATAAACCTTGGATCCTAACTGAAAACAAAGTATTAATTAAGCCCAAACAAGCCTTGGGTTGTAGCTAACAAAATAAAATAAAGCCCCTAACATTAAATCCATGTTCTGTCATGAGAAGAAGAGAAGGAAGTAAAATATTACAGAACTGATTCAAGGCTTATTTATAGCCTTCCATCAGCCCCTTAATCCTAGAAACAAAAGGAAAAGGTAGCCACCCATGTTGTTTCCAAGTTGTAGTATGATTCTTTTGTTTCTTTTGGTGTCCTCACCTCATGGCCCAAATAAGGTTGTATTGGACCCCTCTTGCACATGGATAAGATGTAGTAGGATCTCCTCTTGATATTCTAATGGACCTTTCAATTCTGACTTGGTTGAAACATTCAAAATCAATGCATTCAATGCCTCTTTTAATGCCTTTGTCTTGGACCGAGTCATTGGACCATTTGGAACATGTAATGGGTCCTTACTGGTGTTTCTTGGCTGGTCCACATCAATATAGGTCATTTGAGACAAGTTCTTGATGTGCTTAGAAAAGAGTTCTTATATGTTAATTTGAAAATGGGTGACTTTTGCATGGATAGGATTGTTTTTATTGGATATATGACTACTGCAAAAGGTATAGATATGGATGAGGCTAAGGTTAAGGCTATTCAAGAATGGCTTACACCAAAATCCATAACAGACGTTAGGAGTTTTCATGGTTTGACTAGTTTTTATAGGAGATTTGTTAAAGTCTTTAGTACGATAGCCTCTCCATTGACTGAAATTGTTAAGAAAGTTGTGGGTTTCAAGTGGGGAGAAGAACAAGAAAATTCTTTTAGCTTGTTAAAATCAAAGTTGATTTCGGCACCTTTACTATCTTTACCTGATTTTAATAAAGCTTTTGAAATTGAATGTGATACTTCAGGAATAGGTATTGGAGCTGTTCTAATGCAAGAAAAACGGCCCATTGCTTATTTTAGTGAGAAACTCAATGGTGCAACTCTTAACCATCCCACTTATGATAAGTATACAGTAGTGAGGGCTTTGGAGACTAGGCAACATTATCTATGGCCCCAGGAGTTGATCATACATACTGATCACCAATCGTTGAAACATTTGAAGGGTCAAGGTAAGTTAAGTAGGAGACATGCCAAGTGGGTTGAGTTTATTGAAACTTTTCCATATGTGATTAAATACAAGCAAGGTCAGGAAAATGTGGTCACTAATGCCTTGTCGCGAAGGTATGTTCTTCTTAATACTAAATTGCTAGGATTTGAGTATATTAAGGAGTTATATCTTGATGATCATGATTTTGGTGCTATATATGACACATGCAAGGTTTCGGCCAAGGATAAGTATTTTAGACATGATGGATTTTTATTTAAGGAAAATAAATTATGTGTGCCTAATTGTTCTTTACGTGAATTACTTGTGAGGGAAGCACATGAGGGAGGTTTAATGAGGCATTTTGGAATTACTAAAACATTGGAGGTTCTGCATGAGCACTTTTATTGGCCTAATATGAAAAGAGATGTGCAAACAATATGTAATAGGTGCATAACATGTAGACAAGCTAAGTCTAGGGTAATGCCTCATGGACTAGACACACCTTTGCCTGTTCCTAAGGAACCTTGGGTTGATATTTCTATGGATTTCATTTTGGGTCTACTTAGGTCTAGGAAAGGGAGAGATTCTATATTTGTTGTTATAGATATATTTTCTAAGATGGCACATTTTGTTGCTTGTCATAAAACCGATGATGCAACAAATATAGCTGACATATTCTTTAGAGAGGTCATTCGGCTACATGGTCTTCCTAGAAGCATTGTATCCGATCAAGACGTTAAGTTTTTGAGTTACTTTTGGAAGGTTTTGTGGGGTAAGTTAGGAACTAAACTTTTATAATCTACTACTTGTCATCCACAAATAGATGGCCAAACTGAAGTTGTTAACCGGACTTTAATTCAATTGTTAAGGGCTATCATTCAAAAGAATCTTAAAAATTGGGAAGATTGTTCGCAATTCATTGAATTTGCATATAATCGTAGTGTACATTCTACTACTGATTATTCACCATTTGTGATTGTGTATGGTTTTAACCCTTTGACACCATTAGATTTGATTCCTTTACCTATTGATGAAAGGGTTAGTCTTGATGGTAATCAAAAAGCATAGGTGGTGAAAGATCTCCATGCAAAGATTCGGCAACAAATCGAAAAGAAGAATGAACAATATGCAAACAAAGCCAGTAGGGCACGAAAATTGATGAGATTTGAACCAAGTGATTGGGTTTGGGTGCATATGAGGAAGGAAAGGTTTCCTGAACAAAGAAGATCAAAATTGATGCCACGAGGAGATGGTACTTATCAGATCATAAAAAGGATTAATGATAATGCCTAAAAAGTGAATCTACCAGGTGAGTATGGTGTTAGTGCTACATTCAATGTTTCTGATCTTTCTTTATTTGATGTAGGTGACGATTCGAGGTCGAATCCTTTTGAGGAGAGAGGGGATGATGCGATCCAACCATCAAAGGATCCATTGGAGGTTCTAGTTGGTCCAGTTACTAGGTTTAGGGCTAAGAAGTTCAAAGAAGCTTTCAATGGACTTTTTCAAGATACATGGGCTAAGGTGGACTTCAAGAGGATTAGTAATAATAAAGAGCAAGCCTTGATTAATCTGTTTCACGTTCAAGAGGGGCTTGTTGGTGGAACCAAGACCATTACACAAGGATTGGGAGAAAAAGACTAGATTCAGACAGTTTGACCTTTCAATACTCTTTGGGTCATAACTAAAGCTACAGATGGAATTTGATGTGATTCCAGTTGGGCAGGAAACTAGACTTCCATACCTTTCCAACGGTATATGGCACACATTTTAATTCATTAAGACAAGAGAAAACCATCCATTTTAAGTTGGGCTTTTACTGCTGTCAAACAAAATGCGAAAACATCGAACTTGTCTTATTTAATTAGTTGGGCTATCAAACTTTATTTATTTTGAGAGGAGACATTTTATTTGGGTCTAAGACTTGTTTATTTTGTTTATTTTAATTAGTTTGGGCTAGTTTTAGCGTGGGTTGATTATTATTTAAATTAGGCTTATGTGAGACCAATTAGGGAAACTAAGGTTTTGGCTTGGAGTTTAAATACTCTTTAGGAATAATTTTAGGGCAGAATTTTGATGATATTTTCAACATTGTAGCCGACTTTTGGTTGCTCAATCTTGGTTCTTGATTGAACTTTCAACTCTTCAAAGAACTGACCATTCTTTGTTGTGAATTTATACTTCTTTTGCTCGTCTACAGGTGTAGGCGTTGTGATCAAGTTGGTTTATAGTCTTGTTGCCTTGGGGCAAGTCTTTCATTGTGATAAGCTCATTCAAATCTCAACAAACTTGGATTAGATTGATCTTGGGGTCGTGAATTCTATTAAATTCCGCTAGGGTTCGCATCAGACTGGGTTCCAGAAAAATCGATGCTAAGAAAGCTAGTCATTTCTGAAACCGCAAGGATGGCAACTAGGTATTTCTAGTACAACCCTGTCACCGAAAATGATAAGCCCGATAAGATGGGAAGCTATAAATCAAAGATTTGGGCTTGTCTTTAAGCCCAATAACAAAGATTACAAAAGAACTGAAAATATCAGGCGAGAGAAGAGACTAGCTAGACTAGAAAGGAGAGCTAGGAGAAGAAAAGATTACCATTCCCCCAATCCACATAACATTCCCTAAAGCCACTTATGTGGCTCACTCAAAAGACACAATGGATGTCCCTACCCAAGGTCTCGCTGCTATGGGCATTAACACATTGGAGGAAGATGGTGGTGAAGTCAAAAGCCGGAATAAAATGGCAGAAGAGGAAGAATTGCTACCCCAACTAACTTTCCATACCGTAGGGAAGATGTCTGCAATGGCCTTTATACAAAAGCTGGCAAATGGCGAAAGATTCCAGAATTAGGTGACTCAGGTTGCTCCAATAATCTTTAAATAAATGGCAATGTTTTGTGTTTTGTTGTGTTTTTATTAGTTTAGTTGTTTCTTTTACCAAGTTTGATGTGCATCATGGGAATTATAATCCATCTTGTAAAGCTAAATCTAATATGCAAGATGATTCAGATGGTCCAATGACAAGAGCGAGAGCGAAACAACTACAAAGGGCCTTGACGAGTCAAATTGGAATGATTGAAGCTGCGTTGGAGTTAAAAATTAGCAATCAGTTTGAAATTGGTTCAAGGATGTTTATTTGCCTACAATTGGAACTTGGAGATGGGCAAAGCCCTTAATGGTTCTTTTGATGCTGGGCTACTTGAATTTGGGTTGATATGCAAATAAGTGAAGGAATTGATCTTGTTTATGGTCGAATGAAGCAAATGAATTTGAACCTGAATTTGAAGTCATCCATTGCATGTGAAAACAAGACTAATCTAGGTGGATTTCAAGTTCAGAACGTGTTCTTTCTAGATTGT
Source organism: Populus x sibirica (assembly GCA_019202695.1). NCBI lineage: Eukaryota > Viridiplantae > Streptophyta > Magnoliopsida > Malpighiales > Salicaceae > Populus > Populus x sibirica. The sequence continues at coordinate 87,161 of JAGMVL010001759.1, read as the reverse complement.
CCAACCATGATTGCATTGGACTTTTGTGTAAGAAGATATGGTTGTTTCAAATTTGGTCTGTTTATGTTAGAAAGGTCAAAAAACGTGTGCTAGTTAATTTGTCTAGGTTAGTTTGTCAAAGTCTGTTTTTTGGGCTTGACTTCGCCATGTTGAATTTTTCCTAACTTTGGAGGGATGTTCCAATTATAAATATAGTATCGAATATGTAATAAAGGACTTTTGGCCAAGATTTGAAACTTAATTCACATTAAGAGTTGTTCTTCCAAATTGATTTTTGTGAAGAACCCTACCTGACTTATCACTCTTCAATCACAAAGAGTGTGGTGTCGAAATCCTAGATTGATCTTTGTGGCGTCCAGATCGACTTGTCAAAGTATCATTCTAGTCTATCCTCCATCTTATTTACCTTGAAATCACTATAATCCAACCTAAACACCAAAAGAAAGACAACACAACCGGACCCATCCTTCATCCATTTTCGTCGGATTCATTGTTGCCGATTTTCGAATTATTCACGGCACATCAAAGTTGGTGATCTAAGCTTAAGATGCTAACAAATCGGTTTCACTATGTTTGAGCATTTTTCCTTTTATCAATGAGAGATCATAACTTTTTTACGTTTTTCTTTTTATTTATTTACCTGTCTTTCTTCTTTTTTATTTTATTTTTGCAAACAAACATGCACTTATGCCTTTCACTTTCAGGAAATCCGAAATCGGATCATCCACGAAATCACTAGCACATAACACTGAGAATGAACGACCAAATTTAGATGAGTATATAGTTGCACTAGAAGAAAATGAATGGGAAAAGGATGTTGTGGAGAAATTCTCTAAGCTAGTGGAACAGTCAGAACATATTTGAGATTCATCAAGAAAAGAGCTAGAAACAGTCGATGTCGGTACAAGTGAGGATAAAAAAGAGTTAAAGATAGGGACTCTAATCACTTCCAGTGAAAGAGAGGATTTGATCGCATTACTATGAGAGTATGCTGCCGTGTTTGCCTGGTCCTACGCAGATATGCCTAGTCTAAATACCAATGTCATAGTGCACAAGATACTGTTAAAACAAGGGTGTACACCTGTGAAGCAAAAACCATGGAGGACCCGTCCACACATGGTACTCAAGGTAAAAGACGAGATAACAAGGCAGTGGGATGTTGGGTTTCTGGAAGTAGTTAAGTACCCACAATGGATGTCTAATATAGTAATAGTTCCCCAAAAAGGCGAAAAGATTAGAGTACATGTGGACTACAGGGATTAAACAAAGCAAACCCGAATGATGACTTCTTGTTGCCTCACATAGATATCCTAGTCAACAATGCTGTACGAAACTCGATATACTCTCCTCTTCAACTTGACATCTCCATGGCCTTTTATGATGTAGGGAATCAATATAATTGGGTCTATCAATCCAAAAGCCAGTAATGGGCACTAGTTTATCCTAGTGGCCATTGACTAACGAAATGGGTAGAAGTCAGTTCATATGCCGAAGTGACCTAAAAGGTAGTAATGAGATTCATTGAATGAGATTTAGTCTGTCGGTATGGATCTCCTAAAAAGATAGTGACTGATAATTCTCATAACTTTAATGGGAAAATGATAGTGGAGCTCTGTGCAAAATGGAAAATCAGAGTTGTTGTCTTACCTTAGGTTAAAATTTCAGATCAATCAGAGTTGGGGAAGGCATTGTAATACGGGTCAATAAAAGCTGTATGAATTTTGTTATTTACTTCCTTTTGAATTGTGGACTTTCTATTTGGCAAGGATTCTTTCCCTACAAGGATATGGCATCTTGTTTTAAGAATATCCTAGCTCTACAAGGATATTTAATGGGCTGCAATATAGTTTTCAAGTGTGGTAAAGATTTATAAATGTTTCAAAATCCTTATCTTACAAGGATTCATAAATGTTTCAAAATCCTTATCTTACAAGGATTCCTTATTCATCCTAGCTACAACAAGGAAAGAAGACTTCAGAATTAATTCTACCCTTAAATCGAGTTCCTAGTTTATTTAGGACTTTTTAAGGGTGACAAATCTAATTCTAGCATATTTAGGATAATAATTTTTGGATTTTTATTATTTTCTTCTTAGTCTTTGGGTTATTACTTATTTGGGTCAATTGTAAGTGGGCCGCATATAGATCCACCTAAGGGGGGTCTATTAGGGTTTGTTTAAGTCTAGAGTTAGTATAAATAAAGGCATAATCAGACATGTAAGTTAGACAATTCAGATTAATAAAACTTTTTATTTGCTGCACTTTGTGTGCGTGAGTGTGTGTGTATGTTGGTGAGATAATCTCCCTTCCATACTTCTCTAAAGAATTGAAAACGACTTATCAAAGAACAACTGGCTTCGTGGCATCATCCTTATACCTTCTCGTTCATGAATCAATATTCGTGGGGTGGGGGTTTTCGTTTTCAATAGTGCTTGTGCCTAGGTACAAGTTATTTTTGTGTCACCCTCCTATCAAACCTGAGGAAGGTTGAATTTTGTGAAGGGGATTGTGTGTTACAGACTTGATATGGAGGAGACGTGGCAATGAGGTTGATACAAGCACCTAAAATGTGAGGAAGGTTGGGGTTGAATTGAAAGCAAACAGTGGCGGGGCCTGAAAGGGGGTGGCAGCATAAGTTTTCAGAATCACATTTCTCCTAGTTTATTTAGGACTTTTTAAGGGTGACAAATCTGATTCTAGCATATTTAGGATAGCAATTTTTGGATTTTTATTATTTTTATTATTTAGTCCTTGTTTATTTGGGTTGTTATTACTTATTTTGGTCGTTATTACTTATTTTGGTCAATTGTAAGTGGGTCTCATATAGGTTCACCTAAGGGGGGTCCATTAGGATTTTTTTTTAGTTTGGAGTCAGTATAAATAAGAGCATAACCAGACATATAAGGTACGTAGTTTTCATATCAATAAACTTTTTTTGCCGATCTTGTTGTGTGTTGGTGGGATAATCTCCCTTTTTTGGTTCTCTAAAAAACTGAAAATGACTTATCGAAGAACAACTGGCTTCGTGGTGTCATCCATATACTTCTCGTTCACGCATTAATATTCATTGGGTGGGGGTTTTCCGTTTCCAATAGTGTTGATACCTAAGTACATCTTTATGTCACACTCCTACCAAACTTAATTTACTTGGCTTTCTGGGAATTGGTGTCTTTACATGTGAGTTACATGATCACGAGGTTTGCATCATTTGGTAATAGAGTTTGGCTCCATTAATCAGGTTCCTTCTGAAAATTTTGTTTCTTGTTGTTTCTGCAAAAATTCCTTAGTATCTAATTTCTTCTTCTCCTTGACTTTGGGCATATAAAAAAATTTTGTTATTTCATTCATACTAACCAAAATATATCAATAGCATAAAAAAAGAGAAAAAAAATCGTTCGAAAAGACGTTAATTTGTTTCTGCCATAGAAAACTAAACAAGGGAAAATTAGATCAAATCAACTCGGAAATGGCTTAAAGTTGATACTCCAATAACTTGGGTCCTTATCACACCACATATTAATTTTCAGGTCAATCACATATCGTTTACTTTGGTTTTCAATTTCGGGTCTAATCAGGTTTGATTCATAACGTTTTTGCGTTAGTATATATCAAACCTTATTGTAAATTGCGCAAACATTATATTCTGTCTCTTTGGGATGTAATTGCATTATAACTGAAATTTTAGCTTAATTGGACATCATTTACTTTAGGTTCCAGATTCGGATTTAACTCGTCGTAAACGAGTCTGTTTTGCATCAACTTTTGAAATTCATTTTCTTTCTGTTGTTTTGATTTCTTGCAGTATATTTTCAACATATCCAACATATATAGGTGTTGTTTCATCATTTTCCATATTTCATTTCTCTTTTTTTTCGAGTCTTCAGTTTCGTTCATATTTCGGATAGATTCGCTTGCTACTCATGAGACTATCATCGCAATTTCTTTTGCTTGTTTTCAGGTTTTTATTGCTTCTTGAGTCATATTTGGATCGCGCTATTAAGTTGGTTCTATTTGGTACTGGTTTCAGTTTCGCAAGAACTGGAAGAAGGTGAGGCGAGAGGTGTGAGCGTATGAGGATATTAAGAGTGTTTTGAGTGTTTGAGCGAAACACGAGCAGCGTGAAGATTTTTTTTCAGTCCAATAACCAATTTTTGCAGGTTAGTTCATGTCAGATCAAAACAATACACCACCGCCTACCGAGGTAGAACTTAAGTTTCAAATGCAAGCCATGACACAAATAATGGAGAGGATGAATTTTGTGAAGGGGATCGTGTGTTACAGACTTGATAGGGAGGAGACTGACAACAAGGCTGGTACAAGCACCCAAAATGTGAGGAAGGTTGGGGTTGAACTGAAAGCAAACAGTGGTGAGGCCTAAAAGGGAGGTGGCAGCATAAGTTTTCCCAATCAGATTTCTCCTAGTTTATTTGAGACTTCTTAAAGGTAACAAATCTGATTCTAGCATATATAGGATAACAATTTTTGGATTTTTATTATTTTTAATATTTTGTTCTTAGTCTTTGGGTTGATATTACTTCTTTGGGTCCATTGTAAGTAGGTCTCATATAAGTTCACCTAAGAGGGGTCCATTAGGGATTATTTTAATTTGGAGTTAGTATAAATAAGGGCATAAGCAGACATGTAAGGTTACATAATTTTGAGATCAATAAACTTCCTTTTACTGCACTTGTAGTGTGTTGGTGGGATAATCTCCCTTCTTTGATTCTCTGAAGAACTGAAAACAACTTATCGAAGAACAATTGGCTTCATGGCGTCATCCTTATACTTCTTGTTTGCGAATCAATATTCATTGCGTGGTGGTTTTTCGTTTCTAATAGTACTAGTGCCTAGGTACAAGTTATTTTTGTGTCACACTCCTATCAAATCTGATTTACTTGGCTTTCCGGGATTTGGTGAATTTGCATGTGGGTTGTGTGACCACATGATCACGAGGTTCACATCACTTGTTTTGAGAATTTCCTAGTTTCACAAGGATCTTTAATGAGCTGCAATATAATCTCGAAGTGTGGCAACGATTCATGAATGTTTTAGACTCATTTTTTTATAAGGATTTCTTATTCATCTTAGTTACACAAGGAAAGAAGGGTTGGTGATATTTAATGATAGATTAGTTATTTTTATTATTTTCTTTCATGTTTGGGCTTAATTAATACTTTGTTTTTCACTTAGGATCCAAGTCTTGTATGGATCAGGTTATGGGCTTTTTAGTTTAGGGTTTTTGGGTCAGTTTTGAGTGGACCTCATATAAGTCCACATAAGAGGTCCATTAGGGTTAATTTTTCATTAAACTCATGTAACCAAAATTTTAACAGCCTTGGATGAATACTTCTGAATTTTTCAGTTTTAACGTGTGAGAGTTATTCTTGCATTCTTCAGTTCTTGAACGAACTAAATCTGATTTATTGAAGATTAACTGCCTTTATGGCGTCATTCTACTCATTCCAATAGTGTTGGTGCCTTAGGGCAGGTTTCCATTGTGTCACACTCCTATCATACCTATTTCGGCTTTCCAGGATAAAATCTCAATCTTAATTGTTGGTTGCGTGACCACGTGATCATGAGGTTTGCATCATTTTGACTCTGTAAAAAAGTACGATGCATATAGTGCACTCGTTCTCCTTTGAGCCAATAAAATTTGTTCGTTCATTCTCAATACATCTTGTGCTTTATAAAAAAAAATTATAAAATTTTCTCCTAAGACAAAGTTTTGTTAGATTTGGTTTTTGTCTAAAACAATTCTAATATGATCCAGGCAAGGTCAAATTCAGATTTTGATGTAAAATGTACAACTATTCAGTTTTACAACAACAATTATAATTCTCAATCCGACCGTTGGATCAGGCTGAAACTTTACGTGGAGTCTCCTGACATGTTATCCAACCGTGGGTTAAAATTTCAGGTCAATCAAAGTTGGGCAAGCCATTGCAATATGGGTCAATAAAGGCTGTACGAATTTTGTTATTTACTTTATTTTGACTTGTGGACTTCCTATATGGAAGCTTGTTTTGGGAATTTCCTAACTTTATAAGGATCTTTAATGGACTTCAATATAGTTTCCAAGTGTTGAAAGGATTCATAAATGTTTCAAAATCATTTTCTTACAAGGATTCCTTATTCATCCTAGCTACAACAATGAAATAAGACTTCAGAATTAATTCTACCCTTAAATCAAATTTCCTAGTTTATTTGGAACTTTATAAGGGTGACAAATCTGATTCTAGGTTTAGGATAATAATTTTTGGATTTTTATTATTTTCTTCTTAGTCTTTGGGTTATTATTACTTATTTGGGTCAATTGTAAGTGAGTCTCATATAAATCCACCTAAGGGGGGTCCATTAGTTTGTTTAAGTCTAGAGTTAGTATAAATAAAGGCATAACCAGACATGTAAGTTAGACAATTTAGATTAATAAAACTTCTTGTTTGCTGCACTTTGTGTGCGTGTGTGTGTGTGTGTGTGTGTGTTAGTGAGATAATCTTCCTTCCATAGTTCTCTAAAGAACTGAAAACGACTTATCGAAGAACAACTGGCTTCGTGGTGTCATCCTTATACCTTCTCGTTCGCGAATCAATATTCGTTGGGTGGGGGTTTCCATTTCCAATAGTGCTTTGGTGCCTAGGTACAAGTTATCTTTGTGCCATACTCATATCAAACCTGATTTACTTTTTTTTTTTGTAAGTTGACGTATGTATTAAAAGAAGAAGATACAAACATTATAAGGGGCATACCCCGGATTTACAATGATAACATAAACATAAAACAACAGATGGCTACATGCTAGCCACCGACCATAAACCTGAAACCTCACTAGATTCGTTAGGGAAACCAATACAACCAGCTAACTAACAAATTAAGAATCTATGTTATTCACCCTCCAAGCTCGTTGGATCCTTTTGTTTTCATTTGTTGGTACGACATTCCTCATCAAATCAAGCTTATCATGAATGATACATTCGATTTGATTAAAGACCAAAGTCGAAGTTCTAGACATTCCAAAAAAGATCCTTGCATTCCGTTCTTGCCATACATGGTACATTGTAGGCTGCGAAACTCGGTTTACGAGAAAAATTGATGAAACTCTTGCCATGCCAAGAGATAGTGGCCCATCTAATCCACTCATCCCAGCCTTTTGTCATTCTTGGAATGTCGCATCATCACAAACATCCCACCAGATTGCTTTAGTATAGGAGCATTCAAAGAACAAGTGGTTGTGATCCTCATTGTTGCGGAGACAGAGTGAGCATCTATTGGGACCATGTATACCAAACCGATAAAGTTTATCTTGAGTTGTGAGTTTCTGTTGGACAGCCATCCATAGAAGAAATGAATGTCTTGGAACAGCATTCTTGAACCACACAATATCATGCCATTCAACCATCTGACGATGACGTCTTAGTTGTTCCCAAGCTACTTTGACCGAGAATGTATGATTTGGCGGATCCAACCAAACTATCTCATCCTGTTGCCCCATCTGAGGATTAGAATTGGAAGGAATAGCTTCTATAATGGGGTGCCAACCAATAGCTTGGGTGGTAGGAGTTTTCCATTCGAGTTATGAATTAGCACATTCACCTTCGCGTTCTTGGCCATACCTGAATCATAGATGAATCTTTCCCCGTAAGAATCCGCGAGTGGGCTGTGAGGATGCCAATTGTCAAACCATAGAGAGGTTGTCATTCCATCTCCTATGATGTACTTCATCTTCGACCATGCTAAGGATCCGAGCTTTAGAATCTTTCCCCAAGCCCAAGAGCAATTCTGTGGCGTCTTGATTGTCCGGAAATTCCTACCTCGCAACAAATTGGATCTGATCCAAGTAGACCATATTGAGCCATCTGAGTCATTGCACAGGTTCCAAATGTGTTTCAACAAAGCAATCTTGTTCCATTTTGTTATCCTTTTTATTCCTAGCCCCCCCTCCTTTTTTGGAAGACATACCCGATCCCAAGCCACTTTAGCCCCGTAGTTCTCATATCCGAACCCGACCAAAGAAAGGATTTCATAATTTGCTCCACATTTTTAATTACTTGCCCAGGTAAGAGAAAGAGAGATGCCCAATAGACCTGTATGGAAAATAATACTGAATTAATCAGTTGTACCCGTCCTGCATACGAGAGTGTTCTACAAGTCCAATGTCGAACTTTAGAGGTGATTCGATCCACGAGGCCCTTGCAATAAATGACACCTTTAGTCTGGACGAGAGAAGAGGTACTCCCAAATATGTCATAGGGAGCTCCCCCTCTCTAAACCCAAGAATATGAATAATTTGTTCCCTCTCGGCATTTAACACACCGCTCAAGAAGATGTCACTTTTGTTTGGATTTGGATACAGACTGATAGATCTTGAAACTTTATGAGCACAGTTCTGATCATACGAATTGAGTTTCCATCCCCTTTGCTAAAAATCATCAAGTCGTCAGCAAAACAAAGATAAGAAATTTTGTCCTTCTTGCATCTCCAAGGTGGAACTTGAATTCTTGGTTGGCACTCATCTTGCGAATAGCCCCGAAAGGATTTCCATACATAGGACAAACAAATATGGGGACAATGGATCCCCTTGTCTCAGCCCTCTTCCCCCTTGAAAGTAACCCGCAAGCTCACCATTGACGTTGATAGAGAATTGACATGATGTAACACAAACCATGATCCAATCAATGACTGTTCTAGGGAATCCCATTTTTATTAACATAGCGTCAACGAAATCCCACCGCACCGAGTCATAAGCCTTCATCGATCAACTTTCATAGCACAACGAGCAGTCTCATAGATTTATGATAGCCTTTCATTAGTTCCCGAGACAAAAGAATGTTATCACCGATTCTCCGTCCCGAGATAAAAGCGATCGATATGGACCAACTAAGGATGGCAAAACAACTTTGATTCTCCCAGCTAGAATCTTAGCGATGCATTTGTACACCGTATTGCAGCAAGATATAGGACGAAAATCTGTCAACCTTGTAGGATTAGCAACTTTAGGAATAAGGGAAATGGATGTAGCATTCATTTCTTTAAGCATTCTACGAGTCTGAAAGAAGGATCTAACAACGTTGATTACATCTTCCCCAACTATGTGCCACATTCTTTTGAAGAAACCTGCGTTAAAGCCATCCGGACCAGGGGCTTTGTTATTCTTCAAACTAAACATAGCATGCTTAATCTCCTCCCTTGTTACATCTTGTGCGAGTGCACGCCGTTGCGTTGAAGACAGCTTTCAAGTTAATTGTCGATTCCATCACTTTGTTGCGGCCTTCACTTTTTCAAGTTAAACCTGATTTACTTGGCTTTTAGGGAATTAGTATCTTTGCATGTGGGTTACGTGATCATGAGGTTCGCATCAAAGTTTCTAGTTTTTTATTTTGAGGAAGTTAATGATATGTCGAAAGGACAACCTCCAAGGAGGTGCCTAGAAACCAAAACCAATGATGACCCAACCATCAAGTTCTTGTTATAAGAATGCTATATGGAACAAAAGATAATTAATTTTTTTTATAATTCATATAAATATCGCAAAAAAAATTCAAATACCGCAGCGGCGGTAAAGTCAAAATTTTGCTTGAAATGAAGAAAGATCATCTTTGAAATCCATAAAGTGAATATATCTTTTGCAATCCTAATTTGAGCCTAATAGGAGTCCTTCCAAAAAAAACAACTCTAACCCAGGTCACACCCCGCACTAGCGGTAAGCGAGAAATGTTTTTAATGGCCGAAAAAGTGAAGGCCGCAACAGAATTGGAAGCAAGAGATTATTAAATCCCAAGTCCTGGAAATGGCTAAAAGAAAGCCCTAGACTAGAGAAAATTCAAGGAAAACTAAAAGGCTGTGATACGGTTCAGCCTTGTGATACGATCCAAGCAAGGTCAGATTCGGATTTTGGCGTAAGTGCGCAACAGTCCAGGTTTATAGAAATAGTAATAATTTTCAATCCGACCGTTGGATCGGGCTACAATTTCACGTGGACTCTCTAGACATGTTTTCCTACCTTGAGTAACAATTGCAAGTCAATCGGAGTTTGGGAAGACATCATAATTTGTTCCCTCTCAACATTTAACACACCGCTCAAGAAGATGTCACTTTTGTTTGGATTTGGATATAGACCAAATATTCTTTAGTTCTTGAACGAACTGAATCTGACTTATCAAAGATTAACAGGCTTCATGGTGTCATTCTACTCATTCCAATAGTGTTGGTGCCTTGGGGCAGGTTTCCATTGTGTCACACTCTTATCAGACATATTTCGGCTTTCCGGGATTAGATCTCAATCTTGATTGTGGGTTGCATGACAACATGATCACGAGGTTCGCATCAATTGTTATCAAAGCTAGGCTTCGAAATAAGGTCATATCCTTCTGTTATTTTTGTTTTTTTTTGTGTTCCTTTAAGTATTTCAGTGTTTGCGTTCATCTTCTTGTTCTGTATACGTGTCATCTAAGCAAAAAAAACAAAAACAAAAAGAAGGGTTATATTTCATCTTATTACTTCATATTCTGTCTATTGGGAGCAAGATCACATCATATATCTATTTTTGGAACTTATTCTGATATCATTTGCTTAAGGTTTTAATTCGAAGTTCAATTCTGCCGCATAAACACTACTCTTAGTGAACCATAAGCAAATCACCTCAGAATCAATTGCAACTTCATATTATGTCTATTGGGGTGAGATCGCAACATATATATAATTTGGGCTTATTTAGATGTTGTTTGCTTGAGGTTTTAATTCGAGGTTCAATTTTGCCGTTGAAACACAACTTTTAGTAAACTATAATCAAATCACCTTAGAATCAATTCCAACTTCATAATCTGTCTATTGGTGGTGCGATCGCAACATATGTAAAATTTGGGCTTTTTTTCATATAGTTTGCTTGATGTTTTAATTCGAGGTTCAATTCTGCCGCAGAAACGTTACTCTTGGTGAATCATAAGCAAAACACCTTAGAATCAATTGAAACTTCATATTATGTGTATTGGGGATTCCAGCACACCATATATTAAATTTGAGCTTATTTGAATATCGTTTTCTGAAGGTTTTAATTGGAGGTTCAATTCTGTCGCAAACTGATCATACAAAGGTTTTTGGTTCCTAAACATAATATAACGCCTTATAAAGGTACCAAAACTGATCATAAAAAACAAAAACAACAAATCAAACTTTATAGGACGTTATATTATGTCTAGGTACCAAAACCCCTTGTATGATCAGTTTGCGGCAGAATTGAACCTCCAATTAAGATCTCAAGAAAGCAATATCAAAATAAGCCCCAATTTAATATCTGATGTGATCTAACCCCCAATACACAGAATATAAAGTTTCAATTGATTCTATGGTGATTTGTGCATGGTTCACTAAGAGTAGTCATTTTGCGGCAGAATTGAGCCTTAAATTAAAACCTCATGCAAATGATATTAAAATAAGCCCACATTTTATATATGATGTGATATCACCCCAATAGACAAAATATTAAGTTGCAAATGATTTTGAGGTGATTTGATTATGGTTCACTAAGAGTTGTGTTTCTACGGCAGAATTGAACCTCGATTAAAACGTCAAGCAAATGATATCTAAATAAGTCCAAATTTTATATATGTTGTGATATCACCTTTAATAGATTGAATATGAAGTTGCAATTGATTCTAAGGTGCTTTACTTATGGTTCACTAAGAGTAGTGTTTACGCAGAATTGAACATCGAATTAAAACTTCAAGCAAACGATATCAGAATAAGTTCAAATTGGATATATGATGTGATCTCGCCCCTAAAAGACAAAATATGAAGTAATAAGATGAAATATCACCTGTTTTTTTGTTTTTTTCTTAGATGACGCGGACACAAAGAACAAGAAGATGAACGACCCAAACACTGAAAAAAACTTAAAGGAACACAAAAAAAAATAACAAAAATAACAGAAGGATATAGACCTTGTTTTGGAGCTTAGCTCTGATACCAACTAATGCGAATCTCGTGAACACGTGGTCACGCAACCCACAATCAAGATTGAGATTTAATCCCGGAAAGCCGAATATGTCTAATAGGAGTGTGACACAATGGAAACCTGTCCCAAGACACTAAAACTATTGAAATGAGTAGAATGACGCCACGAAGCCAGTTAATCTTTGATAAGTCAGATTCAGTTCATTCAAGAACTAAAGAATGCAATCACTCTCACACGTTAAAACTGAAAAATTCAGAAGTAATAATCATCAAAAGCTCTGAATAGTAGATTGTTAGTCTTTGAATATGTGAAGGAATTTTATGATAATAATTCTGAATTTGCTGAGATTTATAATGCATATTGACATTCGGCTTTGGGTAAGTTTTATTTGATGGATGATTACTTGTTTAAAAAGAATAGATTGTATATTCCTGCTAGTTTTTTTGTGTGAATTGCTTGTTTGTGAAGCACATGGGGGTGGTTTAATTAGTCACTTTGGGGTTGCGAAAACCTTGGATAGCACGAGCATTTCTATACAACTTGTAGTGGTTATAAATTTGAAGGATAATTCTATTCTGCCGTATAAACATAACTCTTAGTGAAACATAAGCAAAGCATCTTAGAATCAAATTGAAAATTCATATCCTGTCTACTGGGGGTGAAGATCTCACGATATATTCAATTTGGGTTTATTTTGATATCGTTTACTTGAGGTTTTAATTCAAGCTTTAATTTTGCCGCAAAAACACAACTCTCAGTGAACCATAACCAAATCACCTAAGAATCAATTGAACTTCTATATTCTGTCTACCAGGGGTGAGATCGCACCATATATTAAATTTGAGCTTATTTTGATATCGTTTGCTTGAGGTTTTAAATCGAGGTTCAATTAGGTTGCAAAGTGATCATACAAGGGGTTTGGGTACCTAGATATAAGAGAACGACCTATAAACTGATATTTATTTTTTGTTTGGTATCAGAATACTAAATATTGAATTTGAGATCATTTTGACATCTTTTGGTTTGGATTTCAATTTTGTTACGTAAAAATTGCGTCCCAGGTCAAATTTGCGTCAAATTCCAAAACGTGATCCGTACTGTTTGTTTTCATCAAATTATTTTTGTTTCTGCTATAACTGGTTTATTTAGTATTCAATTAATTGTTTTTTCTAATTTTCTCTTCTGTTTTATTTCATGTCTTCATGCCGTCTACAATTCGTATGAATTTGCAATGCTACTCATGAAATCGTAATCATAGTTTTGTTTTGCTTTGTTTTCAGTATATTTATTGATTCTTGAGTCTAAGAATTATAATTGGATTGCGTTGTGAAGGCTACTTACTTTGATTCGTGGATTTCAGTTCCTAAGGAACCAAAAGAAAGCAAGCTGTGAGGTAAAAAATGTAGTCAGTTTATTAGAGTGAAAAGCCATGATAATACGATCCAAGTAAGGTCAGATTCAGACTTTTGTGTAAAATTTTCTACCATCCAATTCTACGCTATTGAGCATAACTCCAAATCCAACCGTTGGATTGAGCTAAAACTTTACCAGAAGATTCCAAAGATATTTGTCTATGTTGCGGTAAAATTTCAGGTGAATCGGAGTTCGGGGAGGACTTGCGATATAGGTCAAAACAAGTTGTATGAATTTTGTTATTTACTTCATTTTGACTTGTGGACTTTCTATTTGGCAAGGATCATTTTCCTACAAGAATCAACTTGTTTTGGGAATCTCCTAGTTCTACAAGGATCTTTAATGGGCTGCAACGTAGTTTCCAAGTGTGGCAAGGACTCATTAATGTTTCAAAATCCTTTTCTTATACGGATTCCTTATTCATCTTAGCTACACAAGGAAAGAATGACTAGTGGTATTTAATGACATTTTGGTTTCTAGGAAGGAAACTAAATTGGCAGGTATAAAAGAGGGAGATTTTCTTCATTAATTGTCCATGCAAAATAAAGAAACCAAGCAAAATAAGGCAAGAAGACTTCAGAATTAATTTCATATTTTCTAGTCTATTTGAGACTTCTTAGGGGTGGCAAATTTGTATGTCACACTCCTCTCAAACCTGATTTACTTGGCTTTCCTGGAATTTAGTGTCTTTGCGTGTGAATTTAGTGACCACGTGATCACAAGGTTCGCATCATATGATTTTTGTGTGAAACACGAGAAGGGTGATGATATATTTTGTGCTACTAACTAAATTTTACAGATTGAAAGATTGTTTGAAAACAATGAATTAGTGACACAAAACACTGACGTCGCTTTTCACTTACGAACCATAGGCCAACAGCTTGAGCTCTTGAGGATCTAAAAGATGAGTTGAATTCGATAAAAAAACAGAATAGTGGGGCTCATCGCCGAGGAAATACGGTTCGTAGGGCCGTTCAGAATGTCATTTCTGAATTTGAGTTTGTTGATGAAAACGCAAATGCGGATGAAAATGACCATGATTTTGCATCTTCTAGCCAAGGAATAAGATCTAGACCGGACAGGGCTAGGAGGAATGTGGATTTCTGTGGCATGGAGAATTGTGAAAATGTGACAGGTTTTCATTGTGTCACACTCCTATCAGACCTATTTCAGCTTTCCAGGATCAGATTTCAATCTTAATTGTGGGTTGCGTGACCATGAGGTTTACATCAATTCATCAATGGCTGCCAAAATTAAGGTTACATGTATTTAAATAGTTCTGGAAAATTAAGCCTAATAGATCTACCCATGTGGGCTGAACTGATCCACATACAAAACTGGCCCAAAAACCCTAAATTGGAAAGCCCATAACGTGATGCAAAAATACCTTCAATATTAGCTGAAAAGATAAAGCTCATAAGTCCAAATTCTTTATATGCCCAATGATTCGAGAAACCAATATGCCATTAACTATCACTAGCCTTTCTTTCCTTGTGTAGCTAGGATGAATAAGAAAATCCTTGTAAGAAAAGGATTATGAAACATTAATGAATCCTTGACACATTTGGAAACTATGTTGTAACCCATTAAAGATCTTTGTAGAACTACTAGATCCCCAAAACAAGTTGTCACATCCTTGTAGAAAAATGATCATTGCCAAATAGGAAGTCCACATGTCAAAAGGAAGAAAATAATAAAATTTATACAGTCTATTATGACCGATATCGCAAGTCCTACCTAAGCTTTGATTCATCGAAAAGTTTACCCCAACATAGACAATTACTTTTTTTTATAATTTGATTTTATATTTTATAATTTTTAAAACATTTAAACTATCCTTGAAATATCCTAAAAATAAATCCTAATTACTTTTTTGTATAAATTGTTCCTATATTTTATAATTTAAAAATATTTAGACTATCCTTGATGTATCATCCTAAATAGAAATCTTAATTATATTTTTTAAAAAAAGTATTTTTAGTAATTTTAAAACATATAAACAATCCTTAAATTATCATAAACATAAATTATAATTATTAATTTTTTTAAAAAAATTGTTTCTATAGTTTATAATTTTAAAATATTGAAACTATACTTGAAGTATTCTAAACAGAAATCATGATTAGTTTTTATTATAAATTGTATTTATAATTTAAAACATTTAATTTATCCTTGAAGTATTCTAAATAGAAATCCTAATTTTTTTTATAATTTGATTTTATATTTTATAATTTTTAAAACATTTGAATTATCTTAAAAATAAATCATAATTACTTTTTTGTATAAATTGTTCCTATATTTTATAATTTAAAAATATTTAGACTATCCTTGATGTATCATCCTAAATAGAAATCTTAATTATATTTTTTTTAAAAAGTATTTTTATCATTTGTAATTTTAAAACATATAAACAATCCTTAAATTATCATAAACATAAATTATAATTATTAATTTTTTTAAAAAAATTGTTTCTATAGTTTATAATTTTAAAATATTGAAACTATACTTGAAGTATTCTAAACGAAATCATGATTAGTTTTTATTATAAATTGTATTTATAATTTAAAACATTTAATTTATCCTTGAAGTATTCTAAATAGAAATCCTAATTTTTTTTATAATTTGATTTTATATTTTATAATTTTTAAAACATTTGAATTATCTTAAAAATAAATCATAATTACTTTTTTGTATAAATTGTTTCTATATTTTATAATTTTAAAACATTTAGACTATCTTTGATGTATCATCCTAAATAGAGATTCTAATTATATTTTTTGTAAATTATTTTTATCATTTATAATTTTGAAACATATACAATATCCTTAAAATATCATAAACAGAAATCTCAATTATATTTTTAAAAAAATATTTTTATCATTTGTAATTTTAAAACATATAAACAATCCTTAAAGTATCATAAACTGAAATCATAATTATTTTTTTATAAATTGTATTTATATTTTAAAATTTTAAAATATTTAAACTATCATTAAAGTATCCTAAACAGAAATTCTAATTAAGTTTTTTTATAAATGGTTTTTATATTTTATAATTTTAAAATATTTAAACCATCCTAAAAGCATCCTAAACAGAAATCCTGATTAATTTTGTTTTTAAATTGTTTTTATAATTTAAAATTTTTAAATTTTTAAACTATCCTTAAAGTATTTTAAACAGAAATCCTGATTAATTTTTTTTATAAATTGTATTAATAATTTAAAAATTTAAAACTTTTAAGCTATCCTTTAAATATCCTAAACAAAAATCCATATTATTGTTTTTTTATAAATTTTATTTATATTTTATAATTTTAAAATATTTAAACTATCTTTGAAGTATCATTCTCAGAAATCCTAATTATTGTTTTTATAAATTGTTATTATAATTTAAAATAATATGGATTCGATAAAAATAATTTTTATCTTAAAAATATTTAAACTATCATTGAAATATCTTAAAAATAATTTTTTCCACTTTTGCAGGTACTATCATGTCAAATCAAAACAACACACTACCTCTTCCTAAGGCAGAACTTAAGTTTCAAATACAAGTCATGACACACATTTTGGAGAGGATGAATTTTGTGATGGGGATAGGGTGGAGAAACATGGCAACGATGCTGGTACAAGCACCCAAGACAGGGAAGCTACTATGACAGGGAGGAGATGAAAGTGTTGATGAGAAGATGATTTATGCCTAACCACTATTATAGAGATTTGTATATGAAATTGCAGGGTTTGAATCAGGGTTCTAGGTCCGTGGATGAGTATTTCAAGGAGATGGAGATCGCAATGATTTAGGCCAATGTGATCGAGGATAGGGAAGCTACTATGGCTAGATTTCTAAATAGGCTGAATAGGGACATTGCGAATATTGAAGAATTACAACATTATGTGGAATTGAAGGACATGGTCCATATGGCAACGAAGGTGGAGAGGCAGTACATGTGATGCGGATCAGCCCAACACCAAGCGTAATCATGTAAACGACCCATTGGAGGTGCCAATTGGGCCAATCACAAGAGCTAGGGCAAAGAAGCTTAAAGAAGCATTGAATGGGCTTGTTCGGAACATATGGAGCAAAATGGACCTAGAGGGGCTTGGGACATTTAAGGAGCATGAAGGGCAACCTTTAATTCATCTAGTTCAGGTCCAAGAAGAGCCCAATTCGTGTGGAACAAGAGGTTGATGTGTCCGACCCAATACCAGCCTTGTTAGGCTTGTTTTCCTAATGCTACAAGGATAAAAAGTCAGCAATTTATTCTCCTAATTAAGTAAGGAAGTTGGCCATATCTTATTCCTAAAGAGAGGAGGACTATTTAATGCTTTTCCTAACTTAGGAAGGAAAGTAATTAAATCAGCAACAAAGGAGGAAATTTGTTTTCTTATTTGTCCAAGTTAAACAAGGAAATCCAAGCTAATCAAGGACATCAAGGGGGGCAGCAACACAAATTTTCCAAATCAGATTTCTCCTAGTTCATTTGGGACTTCCTAAGGGTGACAAATCTAATTCTAGCATATTTAGCATGATAATTTTTGGAATTTTATTATTTTTATTATTTTCTTCTTAGTTTTTGGGTTATTATTACTTATTTGGGTCAATTGTAAGTTGGCTTCATATAAGTCCACCTAAGGGGGGTCCATTAGGGTTTTCTTAAAGTCTAGAGTCAGTATAAATAAAGGCATAACCAAACATGTAAGGTTATGCAATTTTGAGATCAATAAACTTATTTGCTGCACTTATTGTGTGTTGGTGGGATAATCTCCCTTTCTTGGTTCTCTAAAAACTGAAAACGACTTATCGAAGAACAACTGTCTTCGTGGCGTCATCCTTATACTTCTCGTTTGCGAATCAATATTCGTTGGGTGGGGGTCTCCGTTTCCAATAGTGCTGATGCCTAGGTACAAGTTATCTTCGTGTCACACTCCTATCAAACCTGATTTACTTGGCTTTTCAGGAATTGGTGTCTTTGCGTGTGGGTTGCGTGACCACGTGATCACAAGGTTCGCATTATTTGGTATCAGAGCTTGGCTCCATTAATCAGGTTATATCTTTCTGAAATTTTCGTTTCTTGTTGATTCCGCAAAAATTCCTTAGTATCCAATTTCTTCTTTTCCTTGAATTTGCGGCATATAAAAAAATTTTGTTATTTCATTCTGTTATTGTTCAAAATATACCAGTAGCATCAAAAACAAAAAGAGAAAAGAGAAAAGAGAAAAGCAAAAAAAAAATTGTTCAAAAAGATGTTTATTGGATTCTGCCGCAGAAAACTAAACAAGAGAAAATTGGATCTAATCAACTTGGAATTAGGTCAAATTTTCTACTCTAATTACTGGGGTCCTAATAGCACCACATATCAAATTTGGGGTCAATTAGATATCGTTTGCTTGGGGTTTCAAATTCGGGTCTAATCGGGTCTAATTCATAACGTTTTTACATCAGTATATCAAACCTTATCGTAAATTACTCAAACTTTATATTCTGTCTATTTGGGTTGATATCATACTATATCTGAAATTTTAACTCAATTGGACATCATTTACTTTAGGTTCCAGATTTGGACTTAACTCGTCGTCAACGAGTCTGTTTTGCGTCAACTTTTGAAATTCGCTTTCTTTCTGTTGTTTTCATTTCTTGCAGTTGATTTTCATCATATCCAACATATTTGGGTGTTGTTTCATGATTTTTCATATTTTTTGTTTATGTTTTTATTCGAGTCTTCAGTTTCGTTCATATTTCGGATAGACTCGCTTGCTACTCGCGAGACTATCATCGCAGTTTTGTTTTGCTTGTTTTCTAGTTTTTATTGCTTCTTGAGTCATATATATATTTGGATTGCGCTGCCAAGTTGGTTCTATTTGGTGTTGGTTTCAGTTTCGCAAGAACCGCAAGAAGGTGAGACGAGAGGTGTGAGTGTGTGAGGATATTAAGAGTGTTTGAGCGAAACACGAGCGACGTGAGGATAATTTTTGTTTAACACTAACTAATTTTTGCAGGTACTATCATGTCAGATCAAAACAACATAGCACCCCCTCACGATGTAGAACTTAAATTCCAATTGCAAACCATGACGAAGATGATGGAAAGAATGAATTTCGTGATGGGGAACGTGTGTGACAGACTTGAGAAGGTGGGAAAACATGGAAACATGGCTGGGACATGTACCCAAGACGTGAGAAAGGTTGGGGCTGAACACAAATCTAACAATGGCAGTGGGGCCGAAAGGCCAATGTGGGCCGATTATGAGGATTTTGGGGAGGACGTTGATGATATTGGTGATGGTGGTTTTAAGGATGAGACCATAGGCTATCGGGAAGGTTTTTGGCAGCCTAGAAACCAAAGGGATTTCATGTATTTTGATGAGGTGTTATGGCAAAAGAAAAGGAGGATTCAAAAGGAGAGGCGGTATCAAAGCGAGAGAAATAAAGAGATTAATGTTCTAAAAAAAGAATCCAAGAGTCTATCCCGTATTCTAGGGTAGATGAAGCAAGAACTTGATGTGTTAATGGCAGCACTCAATGCCCATTAAGCTTCAGAAAGAGAGGAGAAAAAAGGCTCCAATGATGATATACAAAATAGAACGGCTGCAACTTTCATCCAAAGTTGTTGGCGACGATTGTTGGCAAGAAAAGAACTCCAAATGCTTCAAAAAGAGGCTAAGGAATTGTCCATTCAACTTGTTGGTGATTCGAGGATGAATCATCTTGAAGAGAGAGGGAATGATACGATCCAGGCAAAGTCAAATTCGGATTTTGACGTAAAAAGTGCACCTATCCAGTTTTACGGAAACAATCATAATTCTCAATCCGATCGTTGGATCAAGATGAAATTGTATGTGGAGTCTCCTGATATGTTGGCCTACCTTGTTTTAAAATTTCAGATCAATCGGAGTTCGAGAAGGCATCAAAACACGGGTCAATAGAGGCTGTACAAATTTTGTTATTTACTTCCTTTTGACTTGTGGACTTCCTATTTGGCTAGGATTCTTTTCCTAAAAGGACGTGGTAGCTTATTTTGGGAATCTTCTAATTCTCCAAAGATCTTTAATGGGCTGCAACATAGTTTCCATGTGTGGCAAGGATTCATAAATGTTCGAATCCTTTTCTTACAAGGATTCCTTATTCATCCTAGCTACAAAAAGGAAAGAAGACTTCGAATAAATTCTACCTTCGATCGATTTCCTAGTCTATTTGGGACTTCTTAATGGTGACAAATCTGATTCTAGCATATTTAGGATGGTATTGTTTGGATTTTTATTATTTTTATTATTTTCTTCTTAGTCTTTGGGTTATTATTACTTATTTGGGTTAATTGTAAGTGGGCTTAATATAAGTCCACCTAAGGGGAGTCCATTAGGGTTTATTTAAGTCTAGAGTTAGTATAAATAAAGGCATAACTAGACATGTAAGTTAGATAATTCAGATTAATAAAACTTCTTGTTCGCCGCACTTTGTGTATGTGTGTGTTGGTGAGATAATCTCCCTTCCACGGTTCTCTAAAGAACTGAAAACGACTTATCGAAGAACAACCGTCTTCGTGGCGTCATCCTTATACTTCTTGTTCGCGAATCAATATTCGTTGGGTGGGGGTCTCCGTTTCCAATAGTGCTTGGTGCACAGGTACAAGTTATCTTTGTGTCACACTCCTATCAAATCTGATTTACTTGGCTTTCCGGGAATTGGTGTCTTTGCGTGTGGGTAGACCAATTCAGCTTCATCTTCCTCAACAGGGAGGCTGAATATAAAGAGAGAGGGGGTTGTCCATCCAAAGCCTTATGCAAAGGCCGAACCACCTAAGGCAAAAAAGGATGCTTATAAATATGGAAAGGTAAATCTGAATCTCCACCTACTCGTGATACATATATTAAATGTTTTAAGTGTTTAGGGAAGGGGCACATTACATCTCAGTGTCTAAACTAAAGAGTTATGCTTACAAGAGACAATGGGGAGATTGAATCTGAAAGTGAAGAGATGCCACCTTTGGTGGATTGTAGTGACGAGGAGATTGCATATCTTATTGAGAGGGAGGCCTTGGTTATAAGGCGTGCCTTAAACATGCAAATCAAAGAAGATGATGCAGATCAGCAACGGGAAAATATATTTCACACTTGATGTCACTTCCAAAACAAGGTATGTAGCATGATAGTCGATGGAGGTAGTTGTGCTAATGTAGCTAGTGATACTCTTGTGAAGAAATTGAATCTAAGTTGTATTAAGCATCCTAAGCCTTATAGATTGCAATGGTTGAATGAATGTGGTGAAGTGAAGGTTACTAAGCAAGTATTGATTGTGTTTGCTATTGGGAAGTATTTTGATGAGGTTATGTATGATGTAGTCCCAATACATGTCAGTCTCTTTGATGCGAACCTCGTGATCACGCAACCCACAATCAAGATTGAGATCCGATCCCGGAAAAGCCGAAATAGGTCGATAGGAGTGTGACACAATGGAAACTTGCCCCAAGGCACCAACACTATTGGATTGAGTAGAATGACGCCACGAAGCCAGTTAATCTTCGATAAGTCAGATTCAGTTCGTTCAAGAACTGAAGAATGCAACAATCACTCTCACGTTAAAACTGAAAAATTCAGAAGTAATTATCATCAAAGCTGCCGAAATTTCGGCTTACATGAGTTTAAATAGTTCTTGAAAAATTAACCCTAATGGACCCCTTATGTGGACTTATATGAGGTCCACTCAAAACTAACCCGAAACCTTAAACTGAAAAGCCCATAACTTAATCCAAACAAGCCTTGGATCCTAACTGAAAATAAAGTATTAATTAAGCCCAAACAAGCCTTGGGCTGTAGCTAACAAAATAAAATAAAGCCCCTAATATTAAATCAATGTTCTTTCATGAGAAGAAGAGAAGGAAGTAAAATATTACAGAATTGATTCAAGGCTTATTTATAGCCTTCCATGTAGCCCCTTAATCCTAGAAACAAAAGGAAAAGGTGGCCACCTATGTTGTTTCCAAGTTGTAGTAGGATTCTTTTGTTTCCTTTGCTGTCCTCACCTCATGGCCTAAATAAGGTTGTATTGGACCCCTCTTGCACATGGATAAGATGTACTAGGGTCTCCTCTTGATACTCTAATGGACCTTTGATGTGAACCTCGTGATCACGTGGTCACGCAACCCACATGCAAAGACACCAATTCTTGGAAAGCCAAGTAAATCAGGTTTGATAGGAGTGTGACACAAAGATTACTTGTACCTAGATACTAGCACTATTGGAAACGGAGACCCCCACCCAACGAATATTGATTCGCGAACGAGAAGTATAAGGATGATGCCACGAAGACGGTTGTTATTTGATAAGTCGTTTTTCACCCTTTAGAGAACCAAGAAAGGGAGATTATCCCACCAACACACAAGAAGTGCAGCAAAGAAGTTTATTGATCTGAAAATTGCATAACCTTACATGTTTGGTTATGTCTTTATTTATACAAGCCCATTCAATGCTTATTTAAGCTTCTTTTCCATAGCTCTTGTGATTGGCCCAATTGGCACCTCTAATGGGTCGTTGGCATGATTACGCTTGATGTTGGGCTGATCCGTATCAACCTTTCAATTCTGACTTGGTTGAAACATTCAAAACCAATGTATTCAATGTTTCTTTCAATGTCTTTGTCTTGGACTGAGTCATTGGACCATTTGGAACATGTAATGGGTCCTTGCTGGTGTTTCTGGGTTGGTCCACATCACTCTTACTTTTAGGGTGTCCATAGTAGTTTAATTGGAAGGCGATTCATAATGGGTTTAGAAATAGGTTTACTATTGTAAAGAATGGTAAAACCATCACTCTTGTACCTCTTTCTCCAAAACAACTGTATGATGAGCAAATGAAATTAAAAGGGGAGTGTGAGGATGGGAAGAGAGAAAATTCACGTGAGGAAAATGGTGAGAGAAGACCATCAAATTCGGCTAAACCTAAATCATTAATTAAACTGGTTGAGAATGGAGGTAAAACTTGAGAAGTGAAGAAAGTAAGCTTGTGTGATGATAATAGTCTGGAAAAATTAAAGAAACAAACTAATTTTTATGCTAAAGGAGCTCAAATCAGATCTGTGTTTTTCACTAAAAAGTCGATGATCTTACTTGTGTATAAGGAGGCTTATTTTAACTCTAATGATCTTGATTGTGTTATTCCTAGTGTGGCTGTTTCTTTGTTGCAGGAGTTTGATGATGTATTCCCTGAAGACATCCCTAGTGGATAGTCCCCCACTAGACTCAGCCTTTCCTCACTAATCCCACTCGTGTTTGCCTAGTAACTAAGTGTTTCCCTCACCCGAGAGGTTTTCTCACTTTCCCAAGTTAAAAGACAAGCGGAATACACAAGTACATTGCACAACAATAAGCAATAACACACCGAGAATACAAGAAGAACTCTCAATCTTTATTTATCTCGTCAACAAAGGGTTACACAATGAGTGTGTGTGCTATGCACATAAATCGCATGCTACACAACCAAGATTACACACGTTATTTCCCTCCTACAACCAAAAGCTACAACAACTATTTATACACAAATATGTGAGCTGCAAGGCACATCCATGATCCCTATTTTTCAGGACATATTAGGGCACTTTCTCCCCCATGATCTTAGTGGCCTATTTTCCAGCAAGTAGTGGACAGTTACTGCCCATGATCCAGTAGCTTGTAGAGCAACACCTGTTTTGCCCCTATGATCTAGGATGCCCATCACTACCACTAACCCAAGTTCTGCATGCCCACTCGGCGACCCCAACCGCGGTTTGTCTTTCGTCAGCTGTTGGGTCTCTCGCATACCTTGGACAGTCCTTCGTCCAAGTTTTAGATCATGCCAAGTCGAACCCATGACTTGCACGAGCTATTGCTCGTTGCCGAATTCGCATCTGCGTGCAGGCTGCCAATGTCTGCGGTGCCGAATTCGCATCTACGTGCAAGTTGCTAATTTATGCGTTGCTGAATTCCACGACAGCCCCTGTTCTCATCAGCCTATCCCCCTGACGAGTTTTACTGCCTGGTTTGGACATTCCAGCGTCCAGCCCATGTTCATCAACAATATGCGCTACCGATTTTCCTTTGACAAACCTACAACTGCAAAAATCTGCAAGGCCGCGATTTATCCCACCTTTGTTGGCATGGCCGCGACACCCTTAGGCACTGTTTTGGACAACTTGCTGAAGTGTGCACCTCATGCATATTTGACACTGTTACAAACAACCCCACAAAAAAACCCAACGCCCTCATCGGACAGATTCAAAGTACCCTTGCTCGGCATCTGTTCCTCGTCACACTCCATGTTTCTCCCCACGAAACCTCTAGCTTTGCCCACATTTAACAACAATTCAGTCCACTGAATTTTCATCAACCTGTGACACAATTCTGTTTTGGTCCGTTAGTTTTCCACAAATGTTAAACACATCATACTTGCAAGCATGTTTTCATGAAGTTCGGACACTAATCACAAGCATCCTAGGTATCCATCCCTTTTTACAAAATACATTCATGCAAAATCACCTTAAAGAATCACATGAGCTCCCATACGAACATCTAATTCTCCAACCATTCAGCGTGCCGAAACTGCAAGTATTAAATTTAAATATTGCTTGTCCATTGTACAACAATAAACTCTTATTGCCAAATTCATCTCACATATGCAAGGCTATCGCTGTCCATCGCTGCAGAATTCTACACAGTGTGCTTTTGTTGGCGCATCCTTACACCTAGAGTTCTAACAAACCATGATCGATCGTCAAAGTTACGAAACTCCTCCATGCTGGTCCCAACATGACTAGATTCCATCTCAGCCACTATTCTGTCTTCTTTGCCCTGCACTGTCCATCATCAAGGTCTCCATCGAAGACATCAATTCTGCCTCCCCCAAGGCAGCAAAGCCACACCAAATCTTCACGGATTCATCTAGACATTCAACCAAGTCTTCCTCAACTTTGTCGCTGAATTTTGCTTCTACCACCCTGAACAGTCCTTCGTTAAGATGCACAAAACTCCCAAGTTCTGCCACCAACAAGATAGCAAGGCCAGACATCATCCTCACCGATATGCTGGCCTATGACAACTGAATTCCATCTTGGTCATCAAGCACATGCATAAGATTTACATTTGCCGCATCCCCAACACCATCTTCCACACTGACAGCGTCAAGATTTCCCATCATTAGGCAACAATTCCACACAAAGTAATTCCTATCGCAATGAAAAATAGCGTAAATTCAGTTTCGAACCCTTACCGATTTGCCTTCTCCATTAAGGGGAATTGAACATCAGATTGACCTTGTACTCGGAGCTTCGATTCCTAACCGTTCAGCCTATAAAAACAACCTCAAGGAGACAAAGGAGCTTCAAAGGAAAGTAGATGAGTTGATGATGAAGGGTTACATTCGTGAGAATATGAGCCCTTATGTTGTGGTAATGTTACTTGTGCCTAAAAAGGATGGAACATGGAGGATGTGTGTCGCCTGTTGTGCCGTCAACAACATAATGGTAAAGTATCGACACCCTATTCCTAGGCTTGATGACATGCTAGATGAGTGTTGCAACCTAATTTTTGACCCATGTTTTTGATAAATTTTTAGAAAAAACCAAAAATAGCAAAAAAACAATGAAAACTCCAAAAAAATGCATTTTTGGTATATTTGCATCGTTTTTAGCATTTTCAACGTCATCTCAAAAGAATTTAAATTTTCAAAGGTATTTTGAACGCGTTCAACTTTTAATGCGTTAATTTTACAATCACTAATTTTCCTTGTTGAGTCGACGTTGATATTACTCTCTTTCAAAAATACAAAAAATAAGAAAAAATCAAAATTGACAAAAAATAAAGAATTTGAGGGACCACCGTGTTTTGGGGACCAAGCCATTTTGCCTATAAATAGAGGTCATAACACACACAAAAAGGGAGGAGAAAAATTTATAGGGGGCAATTTTGCAATTGAGGGGGAAGAAACCTAAAACCACACAAAAAAACCCTAAAATTTTCCCTAACTCTATCTTCTCCACTCTAAGCAGCCGCCGCCCCCTCCCTTTGCCAACAACAAAAAGAACCAAAGCCGACACCCCCTGCTTGCCTGGACCCACCCATCCCCCCTCCATCACCGTTTCCTCCCATCGCCTCCAACGGCCACTCCATCGACCCATCTTTCCTTTCTTAGCCTCAGTGAGACAGACCAGCTAGGAGGGTCTCTCTATCTTCTTGGCTGACAAAGAAAACCAAGTCGCAGACTGTCTCAATTTCCCTCTCTCAGCCCCCACTTCCATAGACCTTCCCCTTCCCTCAGCCGGTTCTCTCTCAACAACCCCTCTCACCCTCCTCTCTCAGCTTGTCCTCATCGGAGATCCAGCCTATCCACGGTCTCCCTCTGCTCTCCCAGCCTTCTCTCAACCTCACCGTGCAACAGCGTCTCCTCCACCGCAGCTTCAGCGGCCACAGACCCAAGATCTTCACCGTCAGCCGCAGCGGCGCCTTCTTCATCCAGCATCACCCCGTACGCGACTAAACTCGCAGATCCAAACCCACTTCCAACTGAGCCCCCCGACTGGACCACCACTTCCATCTCTGATACGATCCAGGAAAGGTCAAATTCGGATTTTGACGTAAAATGTGCAACTATCCAGTTTTACAGCAACAATCATAATTCTCAATCTGACCATTAGATCGTGCTGAAATGTTAAGTGAAGTCTCCTGACATGTTTTCTTACCTTGGGTTAAAATTTCAGGTCAATTGGAATTTGGCAAGGCATCTCAATACGGGTCAACAGAGGCTGTACAAATTTTGTTATTTACTTCCTTTTGACTTGTGGACTTCCTATTTGGCTAGGATTCTTTTTCTAAAATGATACGATCCAGGAAATGTCAAATTCGGATTTTGACGTAAAATGAGCAACTATCTAGTTTTACGGAAACAGTCATAATTCTCAATCCGGCCGTTGGATCGCACTGAAATATTACGTGAAGTCTCCCGACATGTTGTCGTACCTTGGGTTAAAATTTCAGGTCAATTGGAGTTCAGGAAGGCATCTCAATACGGGTCAATAGAGGCTGTATGAATTTTGTTATTTACTTCCTTTTGACTTGTGAACTTTTTATTTGGCTAGGATTCTTTTCCTAAAATGATACAATCCAGGAAAGGTCAAATTTTGATTTTGACGTAAAATGTGCAACTATCTAGTTTTACGGCAAGAGTCATAATTCTCAATCCGACTGTTGGATCGCGCTGAAATGTTACGTGAAGTCTCCTGACATGTTGTCCTACCTTGGGTTAAAATTTCAGGTCAATTAGAGTTCAGGAAGGCATCTCAATACGGGTCAACAAAGGTTGTACGAGTTTTGTTATTTTTTTTGGTAAGTTGACGTATGTATTAAAAGAAAAAGATACAAAGATTATAAGGGGCATATCCCAGATTTACAATAAGAACAGAAACATAAAACAACAGATGGCTACAGGTTAGCCACCAAACAAAAAACTAAGACCTCACTAGATTCGTTAGGGAAACCAATACAACCAGACTAACTATCAAATTAAGAATCTATGTTATTAACCCTCCAAGCTCTTTGGATCCTTTTGTTTTCATTTGTTGGTAGGACGTTCCTCATTGAATTTTGTTATTTACTTCCTTTTGACTTGTGGACTTCCTGTTTGGCTAGGATTCTTTTCCTAAAAAGATGTGGCAGCTTATTTTGGAAATCTACTAATTCTATAAAGATCTTTAATGGGCTGCAACATAGTTTTCAAGTATGGCAAAAATTCATAATTATTTCAGAATCCTTTTCTTACAAGGATTCCTTATTCATCCTAGCTACAAAAAGGAAAGAAGACTTCAGAATAAATTCTACCTTCAGATCAGATTTCCTAGTCTATTTGGAACTTCTTAATGATGATAAATCCGATTCTAGCATATTTAGGATGGTAATTTTTGGATTTTTATTATTTTCTTCTTAGTCTTTGGGTTATTATTACTTATTTGGGTCAATTGTAAGTGGGCTTAATATAAATCCACCTAAGGGGGGTCCATTAGGGTTTATTTAAGTCTAGAGTTAGTATAAATAAAGGCATAACTAGACATGTAAGTTAGATAATTCAGATTAATAAAACTTCTTGTTCGCCGCACTTTGTGTATGTGTGTGTTGGTGAGATAATCTCCCTTCCACGGTTCTCTAAAGAACTGAAAAAAATAACTTATCGAAGAACAACTGTCTTCGTGGCGTCATCTTTATACTTCTCGTTCGCGAATCAATATTCGTTGGGTAGGGGTTTTCCGTTTCCAATAGTGCTGGTGCCTAGGTACAAGTTATATTTGTGTCACACTCCTATCAAACCTGATTTACTTGGCTTTCTGGGAATCGGTGTCTTTGCGTGTGGGTTGCGTGACCATGTGATCACAAGGTTCGCATTAATTTCCGCCGGCCAGACCCGACAAAAGCCTAGCAGCCGGCGGCCCCCTTGGTTTTGCCGCCACCTGAAACAGAGAAGAATGGGAAAGAAAAAGAAAGGAACAGATCTGTAGAGAGAAGCAGATCCAAAACAGAGAAGAAGAGAAAGAAAAACAGATCCGTGAACAAGAAACAAAGACTAAAATCAACCGCTTGCTGTGTTTTTGGGTGTTTTGCAAGTCATCGCCGGTGAGGAAGGGTTTTTTCGTGGAGGTGGCGCATGGAGAAGACGCCTCGCCATTGTTCCTTTATTCCCAGAAGTCCTTCTCAACAATTCCTGGAGTTTTTGGGAATTATTTTGTAATTTTTGAATTGTATTTGGTATATTTTAAATTTTTGTTTTTTTTGGAACATGTAAAAATGATGTATGTAAGTGTGAGTGTGTGAGTAAACATACTAAAAGGTGATGTATGCGTGTTTGTATTTTTTTATGTATGTTTTCTTTTAATGTTAAAATTAAAAATGGATAAAAATAATAAAAAGAAGAAAAAAGAATTAAGTGTTTTAATTTGTATATGGTCAAGTATTTTAAGGACAAATAAAATTATGTTGTACTTCCCGTGAAAATGTAAGAACACGTTTCTACATATATTTTGGGATTTAATAACTGATTTATTAAAGCCTTAACAATTTGACTAATATTTTAAATTTTCAAATCACATCAAACTGCAAAGAAGCGTAAAGGTAGGGTGCGCTAAGGGTGCTAATACCTTCCCTAGCCACAATCAGTCCCTTACTTGTGAATCTCTAACAGCGACCAGTACATTCGGGTTTCCTAGTAACCTTCAATCAAATACTAGGTGGCGACTTCTAGAGAAAGCAAACGAACAAAAAATCGCCATCAACACCGCGCGGGGACGTGCAACAATGAGTTACATGGATCATGTATTTTCTCTAAAATTGACTTAAAAAGTGGGTAGGATGAAAGAGGGTGATGAGTGCAAAACTGCATTTAAGACTAGTACGTTTGGACTTACAAATGTGCCTAGTACGTTTATGCGTTTAATGAATCATGTATTGTGTGCGTTTATATGTAAGTTTGTTGTTGTGTATTTTGATAACATTTTGATATATAACAACTTAAATGAGCATCTTGATCATTTGTGTAATGTACTTAGTGTACTGCGTAGTGAGCAATTATATGCTAATCTTAAGAAGTGTACCATTTGTGTGGAGAAAATTGTGTTTTTTGGCTATTTCATAACTGCGCAGGGTATCGAGATGGACAAGGAGAAAGTTAAGGTCATTTTAGTACTATTGTTGCACCTTTAACTGAAATTGTGAAAAAGTCTATTGGATTTAAATGGAATGATGAACAGGATAAGGCTTTTAATTTGTTGAAAGATAAACTTTGTTCGACCCCTATTTTAGCTTTGCCGGACTTTACGAAAGCTTTTGAAGTTGAATGTGATGTGTCAAGTATTGGTATAGGAGCTGTGTTAATGCAGGATAGGAGGCCCATTGCGTATTTCAGCGCAAAACGTAATGGGGCAGCCTTAAATTACCTTACATATGACAAAGAGCTCTATGCCTTGGTAAGGACTTTAGAGACGTGGCAGCATTACCCGTGGCCCAAGCAGTTTGTGATACATTCTGATCATGAATCATTGAAGCACTTGAAAGGGCAAGGTAAGTTGAGTAAGAGACATGCCAAATGGGTTGAATTTATTGAAACCTTTCCGTATGTGATCAAGTATAAGCAAGGAAAAGAAAAAATTGTGGCTGATGCACTTTCACGCAGTATGTTCTTTTATCTACTTTGAATGCTAGACTTCTAGGATTTGAACACATAAAAGAATTGTACAAGGATGATAGTAATTTTGCTAATGTTTACAATGCTTGCGAAACTTTGGCTTTTGGGAAGTTCTATAGACTTGATGAATATTTGTTTAAAGAGAGTTGTTTGTGTGTTCCATCAAGTTCTATGCGTGAATTGCTTGTACGTGAAGCATATGGGGGCAGGTTAATGGGGCATTTTGGTGTTGTTAAGACTTTGGCTATGTTGCATGAACATTTTTATTAGCCTAAAATGAAAAAGGATGTGCAACGTATATGTGATAAATGCATGAACATCAAGTTCTAGGACTCAACAACATGGCTTGTATACCCTTTTGCCTATACCGAAGGAACCATGGGTAGACATTTCGATGGACTTCGTCTTAGGTTCACCTAGGTCAAAACAGGGTAGGGATTCAAGCTTTATAGTTGTTGATAGGTTTTCAAAGATGGCACTCTTCATTCCATGTCATAAAATCGATGATACAACTAACATTGCTAATTTATTTTTTAGGGAGATAGTATGGCTTCACGAGGTCCCTAAAAGCATTGTTTGTGATAGAGATGTTAAGTTCCTTAGCTATTTTTGGAAGGTGTTATGGGGCAAGTTGGGTACTAAACTGTTGTTTTCAAGTACTTGTCACCCCCAAACAGATGGACAAACTCTGTCATTCAAAAGAACTAAAAGAATTGGGAAGATTGTTTGCCATTTATAGAGATTGTATATAATCGTAGTGTGCACTCTACCACTGAATTTTCACCATTTGGAATTGTGTATGGATTTAACCCTTTAACTCGCATGGATTTGATTCCTTTGCCTGTTGATGAAAGGATTAGTTTGGATAGTAATCGTAAAGCACATGTGGTGAAGACACTCCATGAAAGTGAATATGTTGGATATGTTGAAAATATACTGCAATAAACAAAAACAACATAAAGAAAATGAATTTCAAAAGTTGACGCAAAATAGACTCATTTACGATGAGTTAAATCTGAATCTGGAACCTAAAGTAAATGATGTCCAATTGAACTAAAATTTCAGTTATAGTGCGATTTCATCCCAAATAGTCAGAATATAATGTTTGAGCAATTTATGATAAGGTTTGATATACTGACGCAAAAACTTTATGAATCAGACCTTATTAGACTCGAAATTGAAAACCAAAGCAAACGATACCAATTGACCCCAAAATTAATATGTGGTGCGATTAGGACCCTAGTAATCAGATTTTCAAATTTGAGCTAATTCAGATTTTCAAATCGATAGATGTCTTTTTGAACTATTTTTTTTCCTTTTCTCTTTTTTTTATGCTACTGATATATTTTGGGCGATATGAACGAAATAACAATGTTTTATTTTATTTTTTTTATATGCCACAAATTCAAGGTGAAGAAGAAATTGGACACTAAGAAATTTTGCAGAAACAATAAAAAACAAAAATTTCAGAAGGATATAACATAATTAATGGAGCCAAGCTCTGATACCAAATGATGCGAACCTTGTGATCACGTGGTGACGCAACCCACACGCAACGACACCAATTCTCGAAAAGCCAACTAAATCAGGTTTGATAGGAGTGTGACATAAAGATAACTTGTATTTAGGTACCAACACTGTTGGAAACGGAGAACCCCCATCCAACAAATATTGATTCACGAACGAGAAGTATAAGGATGATGCCACGAAGCCAGTTGTTCTTTGATAAGTCATTTTCAGTTCTTTAGCTAACCAAGGAAGGGAGATTATCCCACTAACACACAACAAGTGCGGCAAAAGAAGTTATTGATCTGAAAATTGCGTAACCTTACATGTTTGGTTATGCCCTTATTTATTCTGACTCGAAACTAAAATAAACCCTAATGGACCCTCTTTAGGTGGACTTATATGAGGCCTACTTACAATTGACCCAAATAAGTAATAACAACCCAGACTAAGAAAATAATAAAAATAATAAAAATCCCAAAATTATCATCTTAAATATGCTAGAATCAGATTTGTCACCCTTAAGAAGTTCCAAATAAACTAGAAAATCTGATCTGAATGTAGAATTAATTCTGAAGTCTTCTTTCCTTGTTGTAGCTAGGATGAATAAGGAATTCTTATAAGAAAAGGATTCTGAAACATTTATGAATCCTTGCCCCACTTGGAAACTATATTGCATCCCATTAAAGATTCTTGTAGAATTAGGAGATTCCCAAAATAAACTGTCAAATAGGAAGTCTACAAGTCAAAAGGAAGTAAATAACAAAATTTATACATCATCTTTTGATCAGCATTGTGATGCCTTCCCGAACTCCGATTGGCCTGAAAGTTTAACTCAAGGTATGATAACCTGTTTGGAGACTCCACATAAAATTTCTACCCGATCTAATGATCGGATTGGAAATTATAACTATTATCGTGAAACTGGACAATTGTGCATCTTACGTCAGAATCGAATTTAATTGTTTTTTCATTGCCCGGATCATATCACTCTCCTTCGTCTTTCATTTTTTTGACGCCATATCTTCTTTTTCCATGAAGCTTGAAGATCATAGAATAATCTTCTACAGTTATGAACTTCTTCTTCTAAAACCCCCAAACCATGGCTTAGTTTTTTGCATTCTTGAGCTAGAATCCTCCTTCGTTCCCTCTCCCTTGCTGAATACATGAAACAAATAGGAAAAATAGAAGAAGATGAAGACACAACAAGAATAGAGTTTACGATAATAAGAACACTAATTGAGACTCGAAATTACAAATCTAACCTTTGTTTAGACCAAAACTGATCGAAAACTAACAAATGTGAAAGTTCATAAATGACTCAAACAACAACCAAATATTCCAAATATGATGATAATATACTGGCAGGAACAAAATCAACAGAAACAAAACAAGTTTTCAAAGATAACACAAAATAGACCCGTTATGACAAGACAAAACCCGATTTTGGAACCTTCAAAAAGGTTATCCAAATGACCTTGAATTTAATATATAGTATTCAGATACCAAGAAAACAACAAATCTCAGTTTATTGGTCGATCTATTATGTTAAGGTATCCAAACCCTTGTATGATCAGTTTGCGGCAGAATTGAACCTCTAATTAAAACCTCAAGAACCCAATATCCAAATAAGCTCCAATTTCATATATGGTGCGATCTCACCCCCAATACACAACATATGAAGTTTTGATTGATTCTAAGGTGGTTTGCTTATGGTTCACTAAGAGTATGTTTCTACAAAGAAAATTGAACCTCGAATTAAAACCTCAAGCAAACGATATCAACATAAGCCCAAATTTTATATAAGTTGTGACATCACCCCCAATAGATAGAATATGAAGTTTAAATTGATTTGGAGGTGATTGTATTATAGTTCACTAAGAGTTGTGTTTTTGCGGCAGAATGGAACCTTGAATTGAACCAAGCAAACGATATCATAATAAGCCCAAATTTGACATATGATGCTATCTCACCTCAAATAGAATGAATATGAAGTTTCAATTGATTTCAAGATGGTTTTCTTATGGTTCACTAGGAATTGTGTTTTTTCAGCAAAATTGAATCACCCTTCGAATTTCAACTAATCTCTCCCTCTTTTTTTTTTTAAATATAAACTACTAATATGATTAGAGACAGTAACAAGATAAAATATAACCTCTCTCTCCGCTTT
Source organism: Populus x sibirica (assembly GCA_019202695.1). NCBI lineage: Eukaryota > Viridiplantae > Streptophyta > Magnoliopsida > Malpighiales > Salicaceae > Populus > Populus x sibirica. The sequence goes on along the minus strand of JAGMVL010001759.1, from coordinate 52,935 downwards.
TTTTTTTTTTGCTTAGATGAAGCGGACACAAAGAACAAAAAGATGAACAACGCGAACACTGAAAAGCTTAAAGGAAAACTAAAAAAATATCAAAAGGATATGACCTTGTTTCGGATCTTAGCTCTGATACCAACTGATGCAAACCTCGTGATCACACTGTCACGCAACCCACAATCAAGATTGAGATTTGATCCCGGAGAGCCGAAAAAGGTCTGATAGGAGTGTGACACAATGAAAACCTGTTCCAAGACACCAACACTATTGGAATGAAGTAGAATAACACCATGAAGTTAGTTAATCTTTGATAAGTCAGATTCAGTTCGTTCAAGAACTGAAGAATGCAAGAATCACTCTCACACGGTAGAACTAAAAAATTTAGAAGTAATATTCATCAATGGATGCCAAAATTTAGGTTACATGTGTTTAAATAATTCTTAAAAATTAACCTAATAGATCTACCCTTGTGGGCTGAATTGAAAAGCCCATACAAAATTGATCCAAAAATCCTAAATTGAAAAGCCAATAACCTGATCCAAACTAGCCTTAGATCCTAGTTGAAAATAAAGTTTTAATTAAGCCCAAACATGAAAGAAAATAATAAAAATAACTAATCTGTCATTAAATAGCACTAGCCCTTCTTTCCTTGTATAACTAGGATGAATAAGGAATCCTTATAAGAAAAGAATTCCGGAACATTAATGAATCATTGCCACTGTTAGAAATTATTTTTCATCTCATTAAAGAATCTTGCAAGTCCTTTCCGAACTCTGATTCACCTAAAAAGTTATCCCCGCATAGAAAAATACAGTTTCATCTCATTAAAGAATTCTCGATCCAACGATTGGATGGGGAGTTATCCTCAAAAGCATAAAACTAGACAGTAGAAACTTTTACGTCAAAATCCAAATCTAAACTTGCTTGGGTTGTATCACAAGGCTTGAACCATATCGAATATATCCTTTGCAATTCTAATTAATTATTACATCCCAAGTCCTGGAAAGGGCTAAAAGAGTTCTAGACTAGGGAAAATCCAAGGAAAACTAAAAGGCTTTAAGGCAACGAAAGTAGACATTACCCGTACTTAGAGACTAGATAGGTTCTAATACTAGGCCAATGCAAAAAAAAAATAGAATGGGTAGCATGATCGTATGATTTTTTTTCTTCTTCTTTTATAAGGATGAATAAATAAGAAAAAAAAAAGAAATAACAATGCTAAGGATGGTAGGGAACCCCGTTTTCTCTCCTAAAGTTCAAGTTTTGATTTGGGCAACAAGTCATGTACCAACCGATTGGTAACATTAAGAATTCATGTTTGGTAAAGAGGAAGCCTTTTTGGAATAAGGGATTTTCCTACCCAGTTTTTGAAAGACAAAAACTTGCCAATGAAAATATAGTGATCATACGTCATGGCAAATGAGTGGTTGATGGTGATCCCCAGGTTTAAAGTCCATTAAACACACATTTGAGGCCGTAAATTTCTTTTCTGATAAACATGTAACTCAAATGGGATTGATAAAAAGACCTACATGGTGCACTTAAGGAATTAGTTGTGAAAATGATGGTAAAACAAAAACTTTTTGTCTTTTATTCGAGAGAATCCAAAAACAAAACTTCAAATGAGTTTTAAACCTTCTCAAAGTAGGTCATCTCTTACACCAAGTGCCATGATAAAACACTTTTAACATGGCATTAATGAATCTTGCATTTTTTAAAAGACAAGGTAAATCTTGCAAAAAGCTTTGTTAAGGAAATCACCTTAAACCCCCCAAAACGTGTCAGAAATGTTAAAAGCACACAACATTGTCATAGGACAAAGAGTATCCAAGTTGTTCTCAATTCAGGATGACATTTACTATTAAAAGAAAGCTTCACAAGGCAAACTCGACGCTCAAACAACACCATACTTGGAGGCATTATCAAACTTGATAAACAACGAGAGTAGTAATCATTACAGGCAGCCCAGGATGGGCCTGCAATTATATTTACAGTAGACTCGGACTAGCCAGTGAATCAGAAAAGCTGAGAAGGCTTTGGATTGCAAAAGCACCTTGTGACAGAGCATCAAAGAAGGGGGGTTTATATTTCAAATTAGGTAAGGATACATGTATGTCATATAATCCCAAAGCATTGCATAAATATTTTTAGAAAAAAATCCTCGATGAAATCCAGCAAGATTTTGATGAATAAAAAAGGGGGAAGTTACCCATGAAAATAGACCGTCTTCTTGGAAAGGGCACATCTCCCATGAAAATATACCAATTTCTGAAAAGGAGCAGGTCGCCCATGAAAATTGACCATTTTCTAAAAAGAGTCAGGTCGCCCATGAAAATAGACCATCTTCTAAATAAGAACAGGTCGCCCGTGAAAATAGACCAGTATTTGGATTTCAAAATGGGAGGGTCACCCGAGATAATGAGACCAATTTTAGGGGAGCATCAATGCTTGCTGAAATTCTTTTGAAATTTAGAAAGGCAAGTCGCCCATGAAAATAGACCATCTTCTAAATAAGAATAGGTCGCCCGTGAAAATAGACCAGTATTTGGATTTCAAAATGGAAGGGTCACCCGAGATAATGAGACCAATTTTAGGGGAGCATCAATGCTTGCTGAAATTCTTTTGAAATTTAGAAAGGCAAGTCGCCCATGAAAATAGATTAGTGTTTGAATTTCAAATTGGACATGTCACCCAAGATAATGAGACCAATTTCAGGAAAGTTAAACGCTTGCTGAAATTTTTTTTTAATTTAATTGGGCAGGTCACTGGTGAAAATAAACAGTGTTTGGATTTCAAAATGGGTAGGTCACCTAAGATAATGAGACCAATTTCAGGGAAGCATAGACGCTTGCTGAAATTCTTTAGGAATTTAAATGGATAGGTTGCCCGTCAAAATAGATTAGTGTTTGGATTTCAAAATGGGTAGGTCACCTAGGATAATGAGACCGATTTCTGAAATTCTTTTGGAGTTTAAAGGGGCAGGTCGCCTGTAAAAATAGACCAAGGTGAGTGTGTATGGGCAGGTCGCCCATGAAAATAGACCAAGGTAAGTGTGTGTGTGGGCAGGTCGCCCATGAAAATAGACCACGTTAAGTGTGAATGGGAAGGTCGCTAAAGAAAATAAACCAGAGAGAGCATGTGTGGGCAGGTCGGCCATGAAAATAGACCAGAGTGAGTGTGTGTGGGCAGGTCACCCAAGAAAATAGACCACGGTGAGTGTGTGTAGGCAGGTCGCCCATGAAAATAGATGAGTGTGAGTGTGTGGGCAGGTCACCCGTTAAAATAGATTAGTTTTCTTGGAAACAAAAGGGGTCAAAATCTTTGGATGATTGGATCACTCAATAAGAAAAAATTTCCTTACGTAATCAAGTATAAGCAAGGCAAAGAGAACATAGTAGCTAATGCAATTTCACGTATGTATGTTCTTCTAAAGACCATGAATACTAGATTGTTAGTCTTTGAATATGTGAAGGAATTGTATGATAATGATTATGACTTTGCTGAGATTTATAATGCATATGGACATTCGATTTTAGGTAAGTTTTATTTGATGGATGGTTACTTGTTTAAAGAGAATAGATTGTATGTTCCTGCTAGTTCTTTGTATGAATTACTTGTTTGCAGCACATGAGGGTGGTTTAATGGGTCACTTTGGGGTTGCGAAAACCTTGTATGTATTGCATTAGCATTTATATACAACTCTTAGTGGTTAGAAATTTGAAGGATAATTCAATTCTGCTGCATAAACACAACTCTTAGTGAAGGATAAGCAAACCACCTCAGAATCAAATTGAAACTTCATATCTTGTTTACTGGGGGTGAGATTGCACCATATATTAAATTTAGGCTTATTTTGATATCGTTTGCTTCAAGTTTTAATTCAAGGTTCAATTCTGCCGCAAACTGATCATATGGTTTGGGTACCTAGACATAAGAGAACAACATATAAACTGATATTTGTTGTTTATTTGGTTTCATAATACTAATTATTGAATTTGAGATTATTTTGACTTTTTTTGGTCTGTGTTTCAATTCTGTTATGTAAAAATTACGTCCTAGGTCAAATATCCGTCAAATTCCGAAACATGATACTTATTGTTTGTTTTCATCTAATTTTTTTTATATATATTATAATTGGTTTATTTAGGATTTGATTAATTGGTTTTTCTATTTTTTACTTCTATTTTGTTTCGTGTCTTCGTGTCGTCCACAATTTGTATAAATTTGCATTGCAACCCATGAAATCGTAATTGTAGTTTTGCTTTGTTTTCAGTATATTTATTGATTCTTGAGTCTAAGAATTATAATTGGATTGCGTTGTGAAGGCTACTTACTTTGATTTATGGATTTCAATTCCTAAGGAACCAAAAGAAAGCAAGTTGTGAGGTAAAAGACGTAGTGACTTTATTATAGTGAAAAGCCATGATTATACGATCCAAGCAAGGTCATGATGAGAATCAGCCTAACACCAAGCATAATCAAGCCAATGACCCATTAGAGGTGCCAATTAGGCCAATTATAAGAGTTACGGCAAAGAAGCTTAAAGAAGCATTGACTGGGCTTGTACAGAATAATATATGGAGCAAGATGGACCTAAAGGAGCTTGGAAGATTTAAGGAGCATGAAGGACAACCTTTAATTCATCTAATTCAGGTCCAAGAAGAGCCCAATTCGCGTGGAACAAAGGGCTGATGGTCTGGCCCCATAACAACCTTGTTAGGCTTGTTTTTCCTACTGCTACTTGATAGAAAGTTAGCAATTTATTCTCCTAATTAAGTAAGGAAGTCGGTCAGCTCTTGTTCTTAAAGAGGGGAGGATTATTTAATGTTTTTCCTAACCTAGAAAGGAAAGTAATTAAATCAGCAACAAAAAAGGAAATTTGCTTTGTTATTTGTCCAAGTTATACAAGGAAATCCAAGCTAATCACGGAAAAGAAAGGGGTGGCAGCAAGGAAACCAAATCAAATTAATTAGGTTTTATTTTCTCAAGTTATATGTGGAAAAATAATACCAGACTTCATGTTATTTTTATTTCTTTATGTTTTCGGTTATATTTGGGTTTAATTGTAGGTGGGCCTCATATAAGTCCATATAAGGGGTCAATTAGGGTTTATTTTAGTTTGGAGTCAATATAAATAAGGGTATAACCAGACATGTAAGGTTACGTAATTTTCAGATCAATAAACTGTCGAAATTTTAGCTTACATGAGTTTAAATAGTTCTTGAAAAATTAACCCTAATGGACCCCCTATGTGGATGAGGTCCATTCAAAACTGACCCAAAACCCTAAACTGAAAAGCCCATAAATTAATCCAAACAAGCCTTGGATCCTAACTGAAAACAAAGTATTAATTAAGCCCAAACAAGCCTTGGACTGTAGCTAACAAAAAAAAAAATAAAGCCCCTAATATTAAATCCATGTTTTGCCATGAGAAGAAGAGAAGGAAGTAAAATATTACAGAACTGATTCAAGGCTTATTTATAGCCTTCCATCGCCCCTTAATCCTAGAAACAAAAGGAAAAGGTAGCCACCCATGTTGTTTCCAAGTTGTAGTATGATTCTTTTGTTTCTTTTGGTGTCCTCACCTCATGGCCCAAATAAGGTTGTATTGGACCCCTCTTGCACATGGATAAAATGTACTAGGGTCTCCTCTTGATACTCTAATGGACCTTTCAATTTTGACTTGGTTGAAACGTTCAAAACCAATGCATTATGCCTCTTTCAATGCCATTGTCTTGGACCGAGTCATTGGACCATTTGGAACATGTAATGGGTCCTTGTTGGTGTTTTTGGGCTGGTCCACATCAATTAGGGTTTATTTTAGTTTAGAGTCAGTATAAATAAAGTCATAATCAAACATGTAGGTTATGGATTGTTCAGATTACAAAACATCGTATGCCGCGACTTTGTGTGTGAGTGGCGAGATATTCTCCCTTCCTTGGTTCTCTAAAGAACTGAAATGACTTATCGAAGAACAACTAACTTCGTGGTGTTATCCTTATACTTATCGTTTGTGAATTAATATTCGTTGGGTGGGGTTTTCGTTTCCAATATTGCTGGTGTCTAGGTACAAGTTATCTTTGTGTCATATTTATCTCAAACCTGATTTACTTGGTTTTCCTGGAATTTAGTGTCTTTGCGTATGGGTTTAGTGACCATGTGATCACGAGGTTCACATCACATGATTTTTTTGTGAAACACAAGAGGTGTGAGGATATATTTTGTGCTACTAACTAAATTTTTCATATGAAAGAATGTTTGAAAACAACGAATCAATGACACAAAACATTGACGTTGCTTTTCACTTGCGAAGCCAGTAACTCGAGCTCTTGAGGATCTGAAAGATGAGTTGAATTTGATAAAGCAATAGAATAGTGGGGCTCATCGCCGAGGAAATATGGTCCTTAGGACCGTTCGGAATGTCAAATCTGAATAGTAGTTTGTTGATGAAAACGACCATGATTTTACATCTTCTAGCCAAGGAATAAGATCTGGACCGAATTTATGTGGCATGGGGAATTATGAAAGTATGGCAGGTTTTCATTTTATCACACTTCTATCAGACCTATTTTGACTTTCTAGGATCAGATTTCAATCTTGATTGTGGGTTGCGTGACCATGAGGTTCACAACAATTCATCAATGGCTGCCAAAATTTAGGTTACATGTGTTTAAATAGTTCTGAAAAATTAACCTTAATAGATCTACCCCTGTGGGTTGAACTTACCCACATACAAAACCGACCAAAAAACCCTAAATTAAAAAGTTCATAACGTTATCCAAAAAAAGCCTTCAATCTTAGTTAAAAATAAAGTATTAATTAAGCCCAAACAAGCCTTGGGCTGTAGCTAATAAAAATAAAGATAAAGCCCATAAGTCCAAATTCTTTATTTGCCCAATGATTCGAGAAACCAATATGTCATTAAATACCACCAGCCTTTCTTTCCTTGTGTAGCTAGGATAAATAAGGAAATCCTTGTAAGAAAAGGATTATGAAACATTAATGAATCCTTGTCACATTTGAAAACTATGTTGTAACCCATTAAAGATCCTTGTAGAACTAGTAGATCCCCAGAACAAGCTGTCACATCCTTGTAAGAAAAGAGTCATTGCCAAATAGTAAATCCACATGTCAAAAGAAAGTAAATAACAAAATTTATACAGTCTGTTATGACCTATATCGCAAGTCCTACCCGAGATTTGATTCATCGGAAAGTTTACCCCAACATAGAAAAATACATCTGGAATCTTCTGGTAAAGTTTCAGCTTGATTCAACGGTTGACACAGATTTTGATTCAAGGTCAAATCATTTCGAGGAGAGAGGGGATGATGTGAACCAATCCAGAAACACCAGCAAGGACCCATTACATGTTTCAAATGGTCCAATGACTTGGTCCAAGACAGAGGATTGAATGCATTGGTTTTGAATGATTCAACTAAGTCAGAATTGAAAGGTCCATTAGAGTATCAAGAGGAGACCCTAGTACATCTTATCCATGTGCAAGTGGGGTCAAATACAACCTTATTTGGGCCATGAGGTGAGGACAAAGAAAGGAAACAAAAGAATCCTACTACAACTTGGAAACAACATGGGTGGCTACCTTTTCCTTTTGTTTCTAGGATTAAGGGGGCTGCATGGAAGGCTATAAATAAGCATTGAATCAGTTCTGTAATATTTTACTTCCTTCTCTTCTTCTCATGAAAGAACATGGATTTAATATTAGGAGCTTTATTTTATTTTGTTAGCTACAGCCTAAGGCTTGTTTGGGCTTAATTAATACTTTGTTTTTAGTTAGGATACAAGGCTTGTTTGGATTAAGTTATGGGCTTTTCAGTTTAAGGTTTTGGGTCAGTTTTGAGTGGACCTCATATAAGTCCATATAAAGGGTCCATTAGGGTTAATTTTTCAAGAACTATTTAAACTCATGTAAGCCAAAATTTCAGCAGCTTTCATGAAAATTACTTCTGAATTTTTTAGTTTTAACGTGTGAGGGTGATTCTTGCATTCTTCTGTTCTTGAACGAACTGAATTTGACTTATCAAAGATTAACTGGTTTCGTGGCATCATTCTACTCAATCCAATAGTGCTTGTGCCTTGGAGCAGGTTTTCATTGTGTCACACTCCTATCAGACCTATTTTGGCTTTTCAGGATCAGATCTCAATCTTGATTGTGGGTTGCGTGACCACGTGATCACAAGGTTTGCATCAGTTGGTATCATAGCTAGCCTCCAAAACAAAGTCATATCCTTCTGTTATTTTTGTTTTTTTAGTGTTCCTTTAAGTTTTTCAGTATTTGCGTCCATCTTCTTGTTCTTCATGTCTGCATCATCTAAGCAAAAAAGAAAAAGAAAAAAGAAAATGATACGTGATACGATCCAGGAAAGGTCAAATTCAGATTTTGATGTAAAATGTGCAACTATCAAATTTTACAGTAACAGTTATAATTCTTAATCCAACCGTTGGATTGAGCTAAAACTTTACGTGGAGTCTCCTTATATGTTTTTCTACCTTGGTTTAACATTTTAGGTCAATCGGAGTCCGAAAAGGCATCAAAACACGGGTCAACAGAGGCTATATGAATTTTGTTATTTACTTCCTTTTAACTTGTGGACTTCCTATTTAGCTAGGATTCTTTTCCTAAAAGGATGTGACAGCTTATTTTGGAAATCTACTAATTCTACAAAGACCTTTAATGGGCTGCAACATAGTTTCCAAGTGTGGTAAGGATTCATAATTATTTCAGAATCCTTTTCTTACAAGGATTCCTTATTCATCCTAGCTACAAAAAGGAAAGAAAACTTCAAAATAAATTCTACCTTCATATCAGATTTCCTAGTCTATTTGGGACTTCTTAATGGTGACAAATCTGATTCTAGCATGTTTAGGATGGTAATTTTTGGATTTTTATTATTTTCTTCTTAGTCTTTGGGTTATTATTACTTATTTGGGTCAATTGTAAGTGGGCTTAATATAAGTCCACCTAAGGGGGGTCCATTAGGATTTATTTAAGTTTAGAGTTAGTATAAATAAAAGCATAACCAGACAATTCAGATTAATAAAACTTCTTGTTTGCCGCACTTTGTGTGTGTGTGTGTTGGTGAGATAATCTCCCTTTCATGGTTCTCTAAAGAACTGAAAAACAACTTATCGAAGAACAATTGTCTTCGTGGCGTCATCCTTATACTTCTCGTTCACAAATCAATATTCGTTGGGTGGAGGTCTCCGTTTCCAATAGTGCTGGTGCCTAAGTACAAGTTATCTTTGTGTCACACTCCTATCAAACCTGATTTATTTGGCTTTCCGGGAATTGGTGTCTTTGCAAGTGGGTTGCGTGACCATGTGATCACGAGATTCGCATCATTTGGCATTAGAGCTTGGCTCTATTAATCAGGTTATATCCTTCTGAAATTTTCGTTTCTTGTTGATTCCGCAATAAAATTCCTTAGTATCCAATTTCTTCTTTTCCATGAATTTGCGACATATAAAAAAAACTATTATTTCATTCTATTATTGTTCAAAATATATCAGTAGCATCAAAAACAAAACAAAAAAAGAGAAAAGATAAAAGCAAAAAAAAAATTGTTCAAAAAGATGTTTATTGGATTCTGCCGCAGAAAACTAAACAAGAGAAAATTGGATCAAATCAAGTCAGAATTAGCTCAAAGTTGATACTCTAATTACTAGGGTCCTAATCACACCACATATTTATTTTGGGGTCAATCGGATATCGTGTGCTTTGGGTTTCAAATTCGGGTCGTATTAGGTCTGATTCATAACGTTTTTGCGTCAGTATATCAAACCTTATCGTAAATTGATCAAAATTTATATTCTATCTATTTGAGTTGATATCGCACTATATCTTAAATTTTAACTCAATTGGACATCATTTACTTTAGGTTCCAGATTCGGGCTTAACTCGTTGTAAACGAGTCTGTTTTGCGTCAACTTTGGAAATTCGCTTTCTTTCTGTTGTTTTCATTTCTTGCATTTTATTTTCATCATATCCAACATATTTGGGTGTTGTTTCATCATTTTGCATATTTTTGTTTCTGTTTTTATTCGAGTCTTCAGTTTCGTTCATATTTCGGATAGACTCGCTTGCTACTCGCGAGACTATCATCGTAGTTTCGTTTTGCTTGTTTTTTGGTTTTATTGCTTCTTGAGTTATATATAAATACACACACACACACACACACACACACACACACACATTTGGATTGCGCTGCCAAGTTAGTTTTATTTGGTTTCAGTTTCGCAAGAACCACAAGAAGGTGAGACGAGAGGTGTGAGCGTGTGAGGATATTAAGAGTGTTTGAGCGAAACACGAGCGACGTGAGGATAATTTTTTTTTACCACTAACCAATTTTTACAGGTACTATCATGTCAAATCAAAACAACACACCACCCCATCCCGAGGGAGAACTTACGTTCCAAATGCAAGCCATGACGCAGATGATGGAGAGGATGAATTTTGTTATGGGAAATGTGTGTGACAGACTTGATAGGGTGGAGAAACATGGTAACGAGGCTGGTACAAGCAACCAAAATGGGAGGAAGCTTGGGGCTGAACTGAAAGCAAACAGTGGCAGTAGGGCTGAAAGGCCAAAGTGGGTTGATTATACGGATTTTAAGGAGGACGTTGATGATATTGGTGATAGTGGTTTTAAGGATGAGACCATAGGCCATTGGGAAGGTTTCCGGCAGCATAGAAACCGAAGGGATTTCATGTATTTTGATGAGGTATTATGGCAAAAGAAAATGAGGATTCAAAAGGAGAGGTGGTATCAAAGGGAGAAAAATAAAGAGATTAGTGTTCTAAAAAAAGAATCCAAGAGTCTATCCCGTATTCTAGGGGAGATGAAGCAAGAACTTGATGTGTTAGTGGCAGCAATCAATGCCCAATAAGCTTCAGAAAGAGAGGAGAAAAAAGGCTGTCGTGATGATATACAAACTAGAACGGCTGCAACTTTCATCCAAAGTTGTTGGCGACGATTGATGGCAAGAAAAGAACTCCAAAGGCTTCAAGGAGGCTAAGGAATTGTCCATTCAACTTGTTGGTGATTCGAGGATGAATCATCTTGAAGAGAGAGCGAATGATACGATCCAAACAAGGTCAAATTCGGATTTTGATGTAAAATGTGCAACTATCCAGTTTTACAGCAGCAGTCATAATTCTCAATCCGACCGTTGGATTGGGCTGAAAATTTACATGGAGTCTCCTAACATGTTGTCCTACCTTGGGTTAAAATTGCAGATCAATCGGAGTTCAGGAAGGCATCGTAATACGGGTCAACAGAGGCTGTATGAATTTTGTTATTTACTTCCTTTTGACTTGTGGACTTCCTATTTGGCTAGGATTCTTTTCCTAAAAGGATGTGGCATCTTATTTTGAGAATCTCCTAATTCTTCAAAGATCTTTAATGGGCTGCAACATAGTTTCCATGTGTGGTAAGGATTCATAAATGTTTCAGAATCCTTTTCTTACAAGGATTCCATATTCATCCTAGCAACAAAAAGGAAAGAAGATTTCAGAATTAATTCTACCTTTAGATTTGATTCTCCTAGCTTATATGGGTCTTCTAAAGGGCAACAAATCTGATCATATCATATTTAGGATATTAAATTCGTATTTATTTTTGTTATTATTATTTTCTTCTTAGTTTAGGGTTTATTTATATTATTTGGGTTTAATTGTAAGTGGGCATACATAAGGGGTCCATTAGGGTTTATTTTTAGTTTGGAGTTGTAATATAGGTCCGAACAGGTTATACGAATTCTGTTATTTACTTCCTTTTGACTTGTGAGGGTCAATAAATAGACTCTTAATTTGATATTTAGCTTGTTGTAATGGTGTCCCTAACAAGTCTAGTTAGGTCTCAGTTTCTGTTTTGATGGTTAGCTTGTAGCCATTTGTTGTTTTACGTTTCTGTTCACATTGTAAATCTGGGGAATGCCCCTTATACTCTTTGTTTCTTCTTCTTTTAATACATACATCAACTTACCAAAAAAAAAACATTTGTGGACTTCCTATTTGGCAAGGATCCTTTTCTTACAAGGATGTGGGAGCTTGTTTTGGGAATTTCCTAGTTCCACAAGGATCTTCAGTGAGCTGCAATATAATTTCCAAGCGTGGCAAGGATTCATTAATGTTTCGAATCCTTTTCTTATAAGGATTCCTTATTAATCCTAGCTACACAAGGAAAGAAGGGTCAGGTGGTATTTAATGACAAGTTAGTTATTTTTATTATTTTCTTTCATGTTTGGGCTTAATTAATACTTTGTTTTAAGTTAGGATCCAAGACTTGTTTGGATTAAGTTATGGGCTTTTCAGTTTAGGGTTTTGGGTCAGTTTTGAGTGGACCTCATATCAGTCCACATAAGGGGTCCATTAAGGTTAATTTTTCAAGAACTTTTTAAACTCATGTAAGCCAAAATTTTACTTGTATACTAAGAGGCTTACTTTAATACTAATGATCTTGATCATATTGTGCCTAGTGTTGCTATTTCTTTGTTGCAGGAGTTTGATGACGTGTTCCCCGACGATACTCCTAGCGGATTACCACCATTGAGGGGGATAGAGCACCATATTGATTTTGTACCCGGAGTTTCAATTCCTAACCGACCAGCCTATAGAAGCAATCCCGAGGAGACGAAGGAGCTTCAGAGGCAAGTTGATGAGCTGATGGAAAAGGACTACATTCGTGAGAGTATGAGCCCGTGTGTGCCGTACCTGTGCTACTTGTGCCTAAGAAAGATGGAACATGGAGGATGTGTGTTGATTGCTGAGCCATCAACAACATAACGGTAAAGTATAGACACCCCATTCCTAGTCTTAATGGCATGTTAAATGAGTTACATGAATCCTGTATTTTCTCTAAAATTGAAAAGTGGGTACCATCAAATTAGGATGAAAGAAGGTGATGAGTGGAAAACAACATTTAAGATTGAGCATGGTTTGTATGAATGGTTAGTAATGCCATGAACTATCCCAGTTATGACAAAGAACTCTATGCATTGGTAAGAGCACTTGAGACATGGCAGCATTACTTGTGGCCAAAAGAGTTCGTAATCTATTCGGATCATGAGTCTTTGAAACATCTGAAAGGACAAGGTAAGTTGAATAGGAGGCATGCAAAATGGGTTGAATTCATTGAAACTTTTCCTTACGTAATCAAGTATAAGCAAGGCAAAGAGAACATCGTAGCCGGATGCACTTTCGCGCGTGTATGTTCTTTTACACACTATGAATACTAGATTGTTAGGCTTTGAATATGTGAAGGAATTGTATGATAATGATTCCGACTTTGCCGAGATTTATAATGCATGTGGACATTCGGTTTTTGGTAAGTTTTATTTGATGGATGGTTATTTGTTCAAAGAGAATAGATTGTGTGTTCCTGCTAGTTCTTTGCGTGAATGACTTATTCGTGAAGCACATGGGGGTGGTTTAATGGGTCACTTTGGGGTCGCGAAATCCTTGGATGTATTGCATGAGCATTTCTATTGGCCAAAGATGAAAAGAGATGTGCAACGAATTTGTGAACAGTGCATTGCTTGTAGAAAGGCAAAATCTAGAGTACAACCGCATAGACTATATACACCATTAACTGTGCCTACTGAACCTTGGGTAGATGTCTCTATGGACTTTGTTTTAGGTTTACCTAGGTCAAAAAAAGGTAGAGACTCTACTTTTGTTGTGGTTGATAGGTTTTCTAAAATGGTGCATTTCATTGCATGCAATAAAACAAATGATGCATCTCATATCGCAGACTTGTTTTTTAGGGAGATTGTACGTTTGTATGGCATTCCTAAGAGTATAGTTTTAGATCGTGATGTTAAGTTCCTTAGCTACTTTTGGAAGACCTTATGGGGAAAGTTGGGAACTAAACTCTTATTTTTGACAACATGTCATCCTCAAACAGATGGACAAACTAAGGTAGTGAATAGAATATTATCCCAACTTTTGTGTGCTATAATTCAAAAGAATTTAAAAAGTTGGGAAAAATGTTTGCCTTTTGTTGAGTTTGCTTATAATAGAACTGTGCATTCAACCACTGGTTTTTCTCCTTTTGAAATTATTTATGGTTTTAATCCACTAACTCTTATGGACTTAATTTCTTTGCCTTTTGAAGAAAGGGTAAGTGTAGATGGTGAAAGAAGGCAAAGATGGTAAGACAACTCCATGAGGGAGTTCGACTGCAAATAGAGAAAAAGAACATACTTTACACTTCTAAAGCAAATAAGGAACGTAAACTCATTGTTTTCCAACTCGGTGATTGGGTTTGGGTGCACATGTGTAAGGAACGATTTCCTAACCAAAGGAAATCAAAATTACAACCTCATGGTGATGGTCCATTTCAGGTTTTAGAGAGAATCAATGACAACGCATACAAAATTGACCTTCCAAGTGAGTATGGTGTTAGTGCTACCTTTAATGTTGCTGATCTTACGTTGTTTGACACAGATTTTGATTCGAGGTCGAATCCTTTCGAGAGAGGGGATGATGTGAACCAGTCAAAATGAAGTAAATAACAAAATTTGTACAGCCTCTGTTGACTCGTATTGAGATGTCTTCCCAAACTCCGATTGACCTGAAAGTTTAGCCCAAGGTATGAAAACATGTCATGAGACTCCATGTACAATTTCGGCCCGATCCAACGGTCAGATTGAGAATCATGACTGTTGCCGTAAAACTGGATAGTTGCACTTTTTACGTCAAAATCTGAATTTGACCTTGCCTGGATCGTATCATTCCCTCTCTCTTCAAGATGATTCATCCTCGAATCACTAACAAGTTGAATTGACAATCCCTTAGCCTTATTTTGAAGCCTTTGGAGTTCTTTTCTTGCCAACAATCGTTGCCAACAACTTTGGAAGAAAGTAGTAGTCGTTCTATTTTGTATTTCATCATTGCAACATTTTTTCTCCGCATTGACTGCTGCCGTTAACACATCAAGTTCTTGCTTCATCTCCCCTAGAATACGAGATAGACTCTTGGATTCTTTTTTTAGAACACTAATCTCTTTATTTCTCTCCCTTTGATACTACGTCTCCTTTTGAATCCTCATTTTCTTTTGCCATAACACCTCATCAAAATACATGAAATTCGTTTGGTTTCTAGGCTGCCACAAACCTTCCTGATGGCCTATGGTCTCTTCCTTAAAACCACCATCACCAATATCATCAACGTCCTCCCCAAAATCTGCATAATCAACCCACCTTGGCCTTTCAGCCCCACTGCCATTGTTTGATTTCGGTTCAGCCTCAACTTTTCTCACGTCTTGGGTACATGTTTCAGTCATGTTATCATGTTTTCCCACCTTCTTAAGTCTGTCACACACGTTCCCCATCATGAAATTCATTCTTTCCATCATCTTTGTCATGGCATGCATTTGGAATTTAAGTTCTACATCAGGAATGGTTGGTGTGTTCTTGTGATCTGACATGATAGTACCTGCAAAAATTGGTTAGTGGTAAAAAAAATACAAATCCTCACTTCGCTCTTGTTTCACTCAAACACTCTTAATATCCTCACACGCTCACACCTCTCGTCTCACCTTCTTGTGGTTCTTACAGAACTGAAACCAACACCAAATAGAACCAATCTTAGCAGCGCAATCCAATTATGTATATATGACTCAAGAAGCAATAAAAACTAGAAAACAAGTAAAAACAAAACTGCGATGATAGTCTCGCAAGTAGCAAGCGAATCTATACGAACGAAACTGAAGACTCGAATAGAAACAGAAATGAAATAGGCAAAAAATGATGAAACAACACCGAAATATGCTGGATATGTTGAAAATATACTACAAGAAATGAAAACAATAGAAAGAAAGCGAATTTCAAAAGTAGACGCAAAACAGAATCGTTTACGACGAGTTAAGTCGGAATCTGGAACCTAAAGTAAATGATGTCCAATTGAGCTAAAATTTTAGATATAGTGCGACATCAACCCAAATAGATAGAATATAAAGTTTGAGCTATTTATGATAAGGTTTGATATACTGATGCAAAAACGTTATGAATCAGACCTGAAATTGAAACCCAAAGAAAACGATATGCAATTGGCCCCAAACTTAATATGTGATGTTATTAGGACCCCTGTAATAAGAGTATCAAATTTGAGCTAATGCCGAGTTGATTTGGTCCAATTTTCCCTTGTTTAGTTCTCTGCGGCAGAAACCAATAAACGTCTCTTTGAACGATTTTTTTTTATGCTACTGATATATTTTGGACAGTAACCAAATGAAATAACAATTTTTTTTAATATGCTGTAAAATTAAGGAGAAGAAGAAATTGGACACTAAAGAATTTTTACGGAAACAACAAACAAAAACTTCAGAAGGATTTAACCTGATTAATGGAGCCAAGCTCTGATACCAAATGATGCGAACCTCATGATCACATGGTCACGCAATCCACATGCAAAGACACCAATTCCCAGAAAGCCAAGTAAATCAGGTTTGATAGGAATGTGACACAAAGATAACTTGTACCTAGGCACCAACACTATTGGAAACGGAAAACCCCCACCCAACGAATATTGATTCGCGAACGAGAAGTATAAGGATGATGCCACGAAGACAGTTGTTCTTCAATAAGTCATTTTTCAGTTCTTTAGAGAACCATGGAAGGGAGATTATCTCACCAACACACACACACAAAGTGCGGCAAACAAGAAGTTTTATTAATCTGAATTGTCTAACTTACATGTCTGGTTATTATGTCTTTATTTATACTAACTCTAGACTTAAATAAACCCTAATGGACCCCCCTTCGGAGGACTTATATTAAAAACACTTACAATTGACCCAAATAAGTAATAATAACCCAAAGACTAAGAAGAAAATAATAAAAAACCAAAAATTATCATCCTAAATATGCTAGAATCAGATTTGTCACCATTAAGAAGTTCCAAATAGACTAGAAAATCTGATCTGAAGGTAGAATTTATTCTGAAGTCTTCTTTCCTTTTTGTAGCTAGGATGAATAAGGAATCCTTGTAAGAAAAGGATTCTGAAATAATTATGAATCCTTGCCACACTTGGAAACTATGTTGCAGCCCATTAAAGATCTTTGTAGAATTAGTAGATTTTAAAAACAAGCTGCCACATCCTTTTAGAAAAAGAATTCTAGCCAAATAGGAAGTCCACAAGTCAAAAGGAAGTAAATAACAAAATTCATACAGCCTCTGTTGACCCGTATTGAGATGTCTTTTCAAACTCCGATTGACCTGAAAGTTTAGCCCAAGGTAGGAAAACATGTCATGAGACTCCTTGTACAATTTCAGCCCGATCCAACGGTCGGACGGATTGAGAATTATGACTGTTGCTGTAAAACTAGATAGGTGCACTTTTACGTCAAAATCCGAATTTGACCTTGCCTAGATCGTATCAGTGTTGGTGCCTTGGGGCAGGTTTCCATTGTGTCACACTCCTATTAAACCTATTTCGGCTTTCCGGGATCAGATCTCAATCTTGATTGTGGGTTGCGTGACCACGTGATCACGAGATTCGCATCAATTTCTCACTACACAACACACTAGGTACATTACACAAATGATCAAGATGCTCAATTAAGTTCTTGTTATAGATTAGAATGTCATCAAAATACACAACCATAAACTTGTCTATGAATGCACGCAACACATGATTCATTAAACGCATAAACGTACTAGGTGCATTTGTAAGTCCAAACGGAAACTAACCAGTCATACAAACCATGCTCCATCTTAAATGTTTTTTTCCACTCATCACCTTCTTTCATCCTAATATGATGGTACCCACTTTTCAAGTCAATTTTAGAGAAAATACAGGATCCATGTAACTTATCTAACATGTCATCAAGCCTAGGAATGGGGTATATATACTTTACTGTTATGTTGTTGATGGCTCGGTAATCAACACACATCCTCCATGTTCCATCCTTCTTAGGCACAAGTAGCACGGGTACAGCATATGAGCTCATAATCTCACGAATGTATCTGATGCGAACTTCGTGATCACGTGGTCACGCAACCCACAATCAAGATTAAGATCCGATCCCGAAAGCCGAAATAGGTCTGATAGGAGTGTGACACAATGGAAACCAGCCTCAAGGTACCAACACTATTGGATTGAGTAGAATGACGCCAGGAAACCAATTAATCTTCGATAAGTCAGATTCAGTTCGTTCAAGAACTGAATGCAAGAATCACTCTCACACATTAAAACTGAAAAATTCAGAAGTTATCATCATCAAAGCTGCCAAAATTTTTGGCTTACATGAGTTTAAATAGTTCTTGAAAATTAACCTTAATGGACCCCTTATGTGGACTTATATGATGTCCACTCAAAACTGACCCAAAAACCTTAAACTAAAAAGCCCATAACTTGATCCAAACAAGCCTTAGATCCTACCTCAAAACAAAGTTTTAATTAAGCCCAAACATGAAAGAAAATAATAAAAATAATTTGTCATTAAATACCACTAGCTTTTCTTTTCTTGTGTAGTTAGGATGAATAAGGAATCCTTATAAGAAAAGGATTCTGAAACATTAATGAATCCTTACCACACTTGAAGATTATATTGCAGCTCATTAAAGATCCTAGTGAAACTAGAAAATTTCCAAAACCAGCTGCCACATCCTTATAGAAAAAGAATCCTAACCAAATAGGAAGTCCACAAGTTAAATGGAAGTAAATAACAAAATTCGTACAGCCTCTGTTGACTAGTATTGTGGTGCCTTTCCGAAGTCCAATTGACCTGAAATTTTAACCCATTGTAGGAAAACATGTCTGGAGAGTCCACATAAACTTTTAGCCCGATCCAACAATCGGATTGATAATTATAACTGTTGCCGTAAACCCGGACTTGCGCTTTTTACGCCAAAATCCGAATCTGACCTTACTTGGGTCGTATCACAAGGCTGAACCGTATCAGTTTCCCTTTTCCATCAGCTCATCAACTTGCCTTTGAATCTCTCTCATCTCCTCAGGATTGCTTCTATAGGCTGGTCGGTTAGGAATTGAAGCTCCGGGTACGAAATCAATCTGATGTTGTATCCCTCTCAATGGTGGTAATCCGCTAGGAGTATCATCGGGTAACACATCATCAAACTCTTGCAATAAAGAAATAGCAACATTAGGCACAATATGATCAAGATCATTAGTATTAAAGTAAGCTTCCTTGTACACAAGTAAAATCATTGGCTTGTTAGTGAAAAATGCAGATCTGACCTCACCCTCTCTAGCAAAAAAATTAGGTTGTTTCTTTAGTTTTTCCATACAATTCTCATCACCCTTTCTGACTTTCTTCACTCCTCTTGTCTTACCTCCACTCTCGGCTAGGTTGGGTGTTTTTGAGTAATGGTCGAATGGTCTGATTTATTTGTAGTGTTGGTCGAATAGGTTGTAGTGGTTTGGGTTTTAGCCAAATCTGATGGTCTTCTCTCCCCTTGTTCCTCACCTTGATTTTCTCTCCCCATCTCCTCATGCTCACTCTTTATCTTTATTTGATATTCATACACCTGTTTGGGTGTAAGAGGTACAAGAGATGGTTTTACCATCTTTTACAATGGTATACCTGTTTTTAAACCCATTATGAATTGCCTTCCTGTCATATTGTCATGGTTTACCCAACAAGATGTGACTTGCTTGCATTGGTACCGCGTCGCACAGAACTTCATCAACATATTTCCCAATAAAAAATGGAACCACAACTTGTTTAGTCACTTTCACTTCACCACTATCATTCAGCCATTGCAATCTGTATGGTTTAGCATGCTTAACAGTACAAAAATTTAGTTTATGTTATGGTGGTACTACAAACATTAACACAACTTCCACTATCTATAATTAAACCACACACATTGCTTTGTACATAACAACGCGTATGGAAAATGTTCTCCCTTTGATGATTAGTTTCATCTTCCTTGACCTAAACCTGAAGTGTTCGCCTTATAACCAAGGACTCCTCAACCGGTAATGCTAACTCATCCCCATCACTATCCTCCAATGGTGGCATTCCTTCACAATCAGATCTGTCATTTTCAGATTCCATATCACCATTATTTCTAATCACCATGATTCTCTTATTTGGACACTCTGAAACATAATGTCCATGTCCCTGACACCTGAAACATTTAAACATCACGAGTACGTTTAGGTTGAGTTTTAGATTTACCTTTGGCACTAGTAGGGCCATCAACTTTAGCCTTTGGTGTTTCGATTCTGGAAGGAACAAAGGATCTCGGCTGGACAATACCCTCTCTCTTTAGATTTGGCTTCCAAGATGATGAAGAACCTGAATTAAACACTGGCCGAACATGTCCCTTCTTAAGTTGTCTCTCCACCTTCGTAACCATGTGAACCATGTCCTCTAACAACACATAGTGCTGGAGCTCAACAACATTGGCAATGTCCCGACTCAACCGATTAAGAAATCTAGCCATGGTGGCTTCTCTATCCTCAACAACATTAACCCGAATCATTGTTATCTCCATCTCTTTGTCATATTCATCTATTGTCTTATAACCTTGATTCAAACCTTAGAGCTTCAGATATAAGTCTCTGTAATAGTGGTTTGGCACAAATCGTCTCCTGATTAAAACTTTCATCTCCCCCTATGTCTGAACAGGTCGCTCCCCATTCCTCCTCCTACTGATTACTATTTGATCCCACCAAATCAATGCATACTCTGTAAACTCAATTATCACCAATTTCATCTTCTTTTGATCAGAATAGCTATGGCAATCAAAAATCCAATCTACCTTTTTCTCCCACTCTAAATAAGCCTCGGGATCATTTTTACCTTGAAAGTTAGGAATTTTCAGTTTAATGGTGTCCAAGTCCCCATCCATTTCTTCATAATTCCCCATGCCACGGGAATTCACATTCCTCCTAACCCTGTTTGGTCTAGACCTGATCCCTTAGCCAACAAATGCAAAATCATAGTCCTCTTTACCCACATCTGTATTTTCATCAACAAACTCTTCAAAATTAGATCTGACATTCCATACAACCATACGAACCGTATTTCCTCGGCGATCAGCTCCACTATTCTGTTGCTTTATTGAATTCACCTCATCTTTCAGATCCTTGTACGTCCTAAACAACAACTCGAGTTGCTGGCCTATGGCTCGCAATTGGAACGCTACGTCAGCGTTTTGTGTCGCTAACTCGTTGTTTTCAGACATTCTTTGAATCTGTAAAATTTGGTTAGTAGCACAAAATATATCCTCACACCTCTCGTGTATCACACAAAAACAAATCAAGGCTTTTCACTCTAATAAGATCACTACACCTTTTACCTCACAACTTGCTTTCTTTTGGTTCTTTAGGAACTGAAATCAACAAATCAAAGTCAGTGGGCTTTGCAGCGCACTCTAATTATGATTTTCAGACTCAAGAATCAATAAATATACTGAAAACAAAGCAAAACAAAACTATGATTTCACGAGTAATAATGCAAATTCGTACGAATTGTGGACAAAACGAAGACACGAAATAAAATTGAAGTGAATATTAGGGAAAATAATTAGTTGACTCCTAGATAACCCAAATATAATAGAAACAAAAAGATTTGGACAAAACTAAACAGTAAGGATCACGTTTTGAAACTTGACACAAATCTAACCTATTACGTAATTTTTACGTAATAGATTTGAAACCCAAACCAAACGATCTCAAAATGATGTAAAAATAAAAAATCATGATCATGTGGTCACGCAACTCACAATCAAGATTGAGATCTGATCCCGGAAAGCCGAAATAGGTCTGATAGGAGTGTGACACAATGAAAACCTGTGCCAAGGCACCAACACTATTGGAATGATTAGAATGACGCCACAAAGCCAGTTAATCTTCGATAAGTAAAATTCAGTTTGTTCAAGAACTAGAGAATGCAATAATCATTCTCACATGTGTAAAACTGAAAAATTCAGAAGTTATAATCATCAAAGCTGCCAAAATTTTGGCTTACATGAGTTTAAATAGTTCTTGAAAAATTAACCCTAATGGACCCCCTATGTGGATGAGGTCCATTCAAAACTGACCCAAAACCCTAAACTGAAAAGCCCATAAATTAATCCAAACAAGCCTTGGATCCTAACTGAAAACAAAGTATTAATTAAGCCCAAAAAGCCTTGGGTCAGTAGCTAACAAAATAAAATAAAGCCTCTAATATTAAATCCATGTTCTGCCATGAGAAGAAGAGAAGGAAGTAAAATATTACAGAACTGATTCAAGGATTATTTATAGCCTTCCATCAGCCCCTTAATCCTAGAAACAAAAGGAAAAGGTAGCCACCCATGTTGTTTCCAAGTTGTAGTATGATTCTTTTGTTTCTTTTGGTGTCCTCACCTCATGGCCCAAATAAGGTTGTATTGGACCCCTCTTGCACATGGATAAAATGTAATAGGGTCTCCTCTTGATACTCTAATGGACCTTTCAATTCTGACTTGGTTGAAACGTTCAAAACCAATGCATTATGCCTCTTTCAATGCCATTGCTTGGACCGAGTCATTGGACCATTTGGAACATGTAATGGGTCCTTGCTGGTGTTTCTGGGCTGGTCCACATCAATTAGGGTTTATTTCAGTTTAGAGTCAGTATAAATAAAGTCATAATCAAACATGTATGATGTGCCGTGAATGATTCGAAAATTGGCAACAATGAATCTAACAAAAATGGATGAAGGATGGGTTTGGTTGTGTTGTCTTTCTTTTGGTGTTTAGGCTAGATTATAGTGATTTCAAGGTAAATAAGATGGAGGATAGACTAGAATGATACTTTGATAAGTCGATCCGGACGCCACAAAGATCAATCTAGGATTTCGACGCCACACTCTTTGTGATTGAAGAGTGATAAGTCGATAGGGTTCTTCACAAAATCAATCCGGAAGAACAACTCTTAATTCGTGAATTAAGTTTCAAATCTTGGCTAAAAGTCCTTTATTACATATTCGATACTATATTTATAATTGGAACATCTCTCCAAAGTTAGGAAAAATTCAACATGGCGAAGTCAAGCCCAAAAAACAGACTTTGACAAACTAACCTAGACAAATTAACTAGCACACGTTTTTTGACCTTTCTAACATAAACAGACCAAATTTAAAACAACCATATGCGGTCATGGTTGGACAATCTAGAAAGAGCACGTTCGAACTTGAAATCCACCTAGATTAGTCTTGTTTTCACATGCAATGGATGACTTCAAATTCGGGTTCAAATTCATTTGCTGTTCGACCATAAACAGCACCAATTCCTTCACTTATTTGCATATCAACCCAAATTCAAGTAGCCCAAAGATCAAAAGAACCATTAAGGGCTTTTCCCATCTCCAAGTTCCAATTGTAGGCAAATAAACATCTTTGAACCAATTTCAAACTGATTGTTAATTTTTAACTCCGACACACGCCTTCAATCATTCCAATTTGACTCGTCAAGGCCCTTTGTAGTTGTTTCGCTCTCGCTCTTGTCATTGGACCATCTGAATCCTCTTGCATATTAGATTTAGCTTTACAAGATGGATTATAATTCCCATGATGCACATCATCATCCCCGGTTGAAAATGATTTGTCCTCAAATCGAATCGTCATCGTCATTGTCATCGTCATCCAAGTATGGAGTCAAGTCTTTCACATTAAAAGTAGCCGATACATTGTAATCACCAGGAAGATCTACCTTATATGCATTGTCATTCACCTTTTCTATAATCCAAAATGGACCATCGCTCTTGGCATCAACTTGGACTTACGTTTGCTCGGGGGAATCGCCTTTGCTAATATGAATCCAAACAAGATCTTTAGGTTCAAACCTAACCATTTTCTCGCCCCTTGTTAGCTTGTTTAGCATACTTTGTCGTTTTCTCCTCAATATGCAATCGAACCTGCTCATGTAGTTTCTTCATCAATTTTGCCTTTCTAATTCCATCCATAGATGTCCTCTCATCAATTGGAATATGAACAAGATCATTAGGAACACAAGGATTAAAGCCATACACAACCTCAAATGGTGAAAATTTTGTAGCCCTATGCACACTATGATTATATGCAAACTCCATAATAGGCAAACAAGTATCCCAACTCTTCAAATTCTTATGTATAACAGCTCGTAACAAAGAAGATAAAGTTCGGTTTACTACCTCGGTTGTCCATCGGTTTGTGGATGACATGCCGATCTGAAAAGTAACTTCGTTCCAAGCTTCCTCTAAAGAGTCTTCCAAAAGTGGCTTAAGAACTTTGTATCACAATCAGAGACAATGCTTTTAGGAACTCCATGTAAACGAACAATCTCTTGAAAGAACAAATCAACAACATGTACCGCATCGTCGCTTTGTTGCAAGGAATGAAATGGGACATTTTGGAGAATCGATCAACCACGACCATTATTGAATCCTTTCCACGCTGTGTTTTTGGTAACCCAAGTACGAAGTCCAAGCTAACATCCATCCATGGTTGCTCTGGAATAGGCAATGGCATATACAGTCCATATGCATTCTCTTTACCCTTAGCTTTCTTGCAAATAGCACATCTCTCAATCACCTTGTGCACATCCCGTAACATGCTAGGCCAAAAAAAAAATGTTCTTTCAAATGAGATCATAAGTCTTCTTCTCCCCAAAATGACCACTAAGACCACCATCATGAACCTCTCGCACAAGCAACTCCCGTAACGATCCCGAAGGGATACACATTCTGCCCATTTTGAACAAGTAACCTTCATGCATAAAGAACCCATCACAAGCTCCCTTTGCATATTCGGCAACCATATTAGCAAAGTAGGAATCATTAGCATATTGTTCCTTCACTTGTTCAAAACCCATCAACTTTGCATTCAACATAGAGATCGTGCAAACCTCCTAGAAAGAGCATCAGCAACCACATTAACTTGCCCTTTCTTGTACTTTATGACATAAGGAAATGACTCCATAAACTCCACCCATTTAGCATGTCTCGCGATTCAGCTTGCTTTGCCCCTTAAGATACTTCAAGGATTCATGATCAGTATGTATAACAAATTCTTTAGGCAACAAGTAGTGCTTGCCATACCTCTAGAGCCCGAATCAAAGCATAGAACTCCTTGTCGTAAATAGAGTAGTTCAAACGTGCTCCATTTAACTTTTCACTAAAGAATGCAATCGGCCTCTTTTCTTGCAAGCAAGACAGCCCCAATTCCAACTCCGGAAGCATCGCACTCTATTTCGAATGTTTTAGCAAAGTCTGGAAGTGCTAAAACTAGAGCAGTACACAACTTTTCCTTAATTAGCTCAAAAGCTTTCTGGGCATCTTCACTCCATCTAAAGGTCGTTCCCTTTTTTCAAGCATTCTGTCATAGGAGCAACAATAGAGCTGAAGTCTTTCACAAATCGCCTGTAGAAAGAAGCTAAAACCATGGAAACTTCTCACATCAGCGATACTAGCAGGTTTTGGCCAGTCCCGAATTGCCTCAATTTTCTCCTCATCAACCTTAACTCCCCGCTAGAGATAATATATCCAAGAAACACGACACTTTCTTTACAGAAGTAACACTTTGTGAGTTTCCCATACAACTTAGAATCTCGCAAAGTTTCAAACACAACTCTAAGATGCTTCATATGATCATCAAAGGTCTTGCTATACACCAGGATATCGTCAAAATATACTACAACAAACAGCCCAATATACTTCCTCAAAACATGATTCATAAGCCTCATAAATGTACTAGGTGCATTAGATAACCCAAACAAAGATTACCATCCATTCATATAATCCTTGTTTAGTTTTAAATGTTGTTTTCCATTCATCTACTTCTTTCATTCTAATTTGGTGATAACCACTCATCAAATCAACTTTAAAAAACAATGCAGCACCATGCAACTCATCAAGCAAATCATCAAGTCTCGGGTATAGGAAATCGATACTTAACTGTTATTTTATTGATAGCACAGTTGTCCATACACATCCTCATGGTACCATCTTTCTTCGGTACAAGCAAAGTAGGTACGGAGCATGGACTAAGTGATTCTCGCACATAGCCCTTCTCTAAGAGCTCACCAACCCGCCTTTGAATCTCTTTGGCTTCCTCTCGGATTACATTTGTATGCTGTTGTCGTAGGAAGTGAAGCTCCCGCACCAAATCAATTTGATGCTCAATTCCACGAATAGGTGGTAACCCGTTAGGTAATTCATCCGGAAACACATCTTTAAATTCTTCAAGCAATTCCTTAACCTTGTATTGGTAAGTCCAATCCTTCTACTTGTAGTAATTGCTTTGCCCAGATCATGAAAATGCCCCCGCCGAAGCTAATGCTTGTTTGATGTCTCCTTTTTTGGCTAACAACAGCCCCTTACGTGATTTCACCTCCTCTTGTTGGCTTTGTATCTGATCCTCCCTAACCCGTTGAGAACTCAATGGTAACAAGTTCACCTTCTTTCCATTCAGCATAAAAAGAATAAGTGTTCTTTCGTCCTTTGTAGGTCACATCCTTATCAAACTGTCATAGATGACCCAGCAACAAATGGCTAGCTAACATCGGCGCAACGTCACACAAAACCTCGTCATGATAGGTTTTAATAGAAAAAGGTACACGGGCTTGCTTTGTCACCCGAATCTCCCCATTCTCATTCAGCCATCGCAAACCGTACGGCCTGGGATGTGGAAGGGTAGTTAAACCCAGCTTTCTCCACCAAGGTAGTTGACGCAACATTAGTGCAACTTCCATTGTCAATGATCATCCCACACACCTTATCTCGAATCTGACATCGAGTATGAAAGATGTTCTCGCGTTGCTCATCACTAACGTCAATTTGTGCATTCGAACCCGTTGTACAACCAACAAATCTCCAGCCATAATTAAGTTTATCAACCTCAATTCCAACAAGCCTTTCTTCCGTTTTTAGCTCCCGCCTTAGATCACAACCGATGCTCGATACCGGATAATGTGCCGTGAATAATTCGAAAATCGGCAACAATGAATCTAACAAAAATGGATGAAGGATGGGTCTGGTTGTATTGTCTTTCTTTTGGTGTTTAGGCTGGATTATAGTGATTTCAAGGTAAATAAGATGGAGGATAGACTAGAATGATACTTTGATAAGTCGATCCGGACGCCACAAAGATCAATTTAGGATTTCGACGCCACACTCTTTGTGATTGAAGAGTGATAAGTCGGATAGGGTTCTTCACAAAATCAATCTGAAGAACAACTCTTAATTCCGTGAATTAAGTTTCAAATCTTGGCCAAAAGTCCTTTATTACATATTCGATACTATATTTATAATTGGAACATCCCTCCAAAGTTAGGAAAAATTCAACATGGCGTAAGTCAAGCCCAAAAAGCAGACTTTGACAAACTAACCTAGACAAATTAACTAGCACACGTTTTTTGACCTTTCTAACATAAACAGACCAAATTTAAAACAACCATATGCGATCATGGTTGGACAATCTAGAAAGAGCACGTTCGAACTTGAAATCCACCTAGATTAGTCTTGTTTTCACATGCAATGGATGACTTCAAATTCGGGTTCAAATTCATTTGTGTTTCGACCATAAACAAGACCAATTCCTTCACTTATTTGCATATCAACCCAAATTCAAGTAGCCCGGCAAA
The DNA here is from genome assembly GCA_019202695.1 of Populus x sibirica. Lineage (NCBI taxonomy): Eukaryota > Viridiplantae > Streptophyta > Magnoliopsida > Malpighiales > Salicaceae > Populus > Populus x sibirica. The sequence continues at coordinate 25,363 of JAGMVL010001759.1, read as the reverse complement.
GATCAAAAGAACCATTAAGGGCTTTTCCCATCTCCAAGTTCCAATTGTAGGCAAATAAACATCTTTGAACCAATTTCAAACTAATTGTTAATTTTTAACTCCGACACACGCTTCAATCATTCCAATTTGACTCGTCAAGGCCCTTTGTAGTTGTTTCGCTCTCGCTCTTGTCATTGGACCATCTGAATCCTCTTGCATATTAGATTTAGCTTTACAAGATGGATTATAATTCCCATGATGCACATCATCGGCCCGGTTGAAAATGATTTGTCCTCAAATCGAATCGTCATCGTCATTGTCATCGTCATCCAAGTATGGAGTCAAGTCTTTCACATTAAAAGTAGCCGATACATTGTAATCACCAGGAAGATCTACCTTATATGCATTGTCATTCACCTTCTCTATAATCCGAAATGGACCATCAGCTCTTGGCATCAACTTGGACTTACGTTTGCTCGGTACTATGTTTATTCATAACGACACGAAAATGGTGAAATTTGTTTTTATCATCACGCCCATCGATACTTTTCACAACAGTGATAGATCAATTGTATAGGTATCAGTAATTGATATAGCACAATACTCAAATAATCACATAATTCAACATCTTAATAGAAGGGAATATTGAATACAATTCACTCATATCATTATGTCTTCATACTTATAAGTCCACATCCCTGTTTCCGGAAAGTTGTCATTACAAGTCTTTTACAAAAGTGCTTATCGGCAAATACATAGTCATTTTATTGTTATACAAAATGCATATCACCTAAACACATGATTACATAATTGAAGCTCTCCATTCTTCACGTTTTCTATTTGTTTCTTTATAAACATTTGTAAGTTGTTCAACCTCGTGCTCTTTATCTAACATCATAAAAAGCATTATGATCATAAATATTTGAAACTTCTGTTCTCCATTTCTCTTCCTTCTCAAGTCTGTCACACACATTCCCCATCACGAAATTCATTCTTTCAATCATCATCGTCATGGCTTGCATTTGGAACTTAAGTTCACCCTTGGAAGAGGGTGGTGTGTTGTTTTGATCTGACATGATGATACCTGCAAAATTGGTAAGTGGTATAAAAAATATCCCCACGTCGCTCGTGTTTCACTCAAACTTAGGTCTTTCCCCTTGATGCGAACCTCGTGATCATGTGGTCACACAATCCACAATTAAGATTGAGATCTGATTCCGGAAAGCCGAAATATGTCTGATAGGAGTGTGACACAATGGAAACGTGCCCCAAGGCACCAACACTATTGGATTGAGTAGAATGACGCCACGAAGCCGCTTAATCTTCGATAAGTCAGATTCAGTTCGTTCAAGAACTGAAGAACGCAAGAATCTCTCTCACGCGTTAAAACTAAAAAATTCAGAAGCAAATATCATCAAAACTGCCAAAATTTTGGCTTACATGAGTTTAAATAGTTCTTGAAAAATTAACCCTAATGCCCTTATGTGGACTTATATGAGGTCCATTCAAAACTGACCAAAGAACCCTAAACTAAAAAGCCCATAACCTGATCCAAACAAGCCTTGAATTCTAGCTCAAAACAAAGTTTTAATTAAGCCCAAACATGAATGAAAATAATAAAAATAGGTAATTTGTCATTAAATACCACTAGCTTTCTTTCATTTTGTAGCTAGGATGAATAAGGAGTCCTTATAAGAAAAGGATTTTGAAGCATTAATGAATCCTTGCCACACTTGGAGATTATACTGCAACTCATTAAAGATCCTAGTGGAACTAGGAAATTTCCAAAACCAGCTGCCACATCCTCGTAGGAAAAGAATCCTAACCAAATAGGAAGCCCACAAGTCAAATGGAAGTAAATAACAAAATTCATATAGCCTCTATTGACCAGTATTGTGGTGCCTTTCCGAAGTCCGATTGACCTGAACTTTTAACCCATAGTAGGAAAACATGTCTGAAGAGTCCACATAAAATTTTAGCTTGATCCAACAGTCGGATTGAGAATTATAGTTGTTGCCGTAAACCTGGACTGTTGCGCTTTTTACGCCAAAATCCAAATCTGACCTTACTTGGGTCGTATCACAAGGCTGAACCGTATCATTCCCTCCCTCTTCAAGAAGATTCGCCCTCGAATCTTGAATAGGATTAGTAGCGACTTCAGTAGCCTTTTGTTTAAGCCTTCGGAATTCCCTTACTGCCAACACCTTTCTCTAACAACACTATATAGAAGTAGTGACAGACAAGAATTTCAAATAAGCACGCCGTACTAACCACTTGCGTACATACTTTTGAATGATAACCACAATAATCTTCTACACTTATCAACTTCTCCTTCTAAAACCCACAAACCATGGCTTAGTTTTTCGCATCGTTTATCTACAATCCTCCTCTGTTCCCTCTCCCTTGATGAATACCTGACACAAATAGGGAAAAAAAACAAGAAGAAGACGAAGACAAGAATAGAGTTTATAACAGGAAGAACACCGATTTAGACTCGAAATTACAAATCTGATTATCATTTGGACCAGAACTGATCGGAAACAAACAAATATGAAATTGATGAGAATGACTCAAACAATAGCCAAATATCCCAAATATGATGATACTATAATGGAAGGAACAAAATCAACAGAAACAAAACAAGTTTTGAAAGACAACGCAAAACAAACCCGTTACAACAGGACAAAACCCGATTCTGGAACTTAAATAAAACGCAATCCAAATGACCTTGAATTTAATGTATAGTATTAGCATACCCAGAAAACAACAAATCTCAGTTTATAGGTCGTTCTATTATGTCTAGGTACCCAAACCCCGTGTATGATCAGTTTGTGGTAAAATTGAACCTCCAATTAAAACCTCAAGAAGCCGATATCAAAATAACCCCAAATTTAATATATGGTGCAATTTCATTCCCAATACATAGAATATGAAGTTTAAATTGATTCTAAGGTGGTTTACTTATGGTTCACTAAGAGTAGTGTTTCTACGGCAGAATTGAACCTCGAATTTGAACCTCATGCAAACAATATCATAATAAGCCCAAATTTTACATATGATGCGATCTCACCGCCAATAGACTAAATATGAAGTTTCAATTGATTTTGAGATGGTTTGCTTATGGTTCACCAAGAGTTGTGTTTCTGCGGCAAAAATTGAATGATCCTTCAAATTTCAACTAGTCCCTCTCTCTCTTTTTTCTTTTTAATATACTGATATGATTAGAGATAGTAACAAGATGAAATATAACCCTTATTTTTGCTTAGATGACGTAGACACGAAGAACAAGAAGATGGACACAAACACCAAAAAACTTAAAGGAACACTAAAAAAACGAAAATAACAGAAGGATATGACCTTGTTTCGGAGCCTCGCTCTGATACCAACTGATGGGAACCTCATGATCACGTGGTCATGCAACCCACAATCAAGATTGAGATCTGATCCCGAAAAGCCGAAATAGGTCTGATAGGAATGTGACACAATGGAAACCTGCCCCAAGGCACCAACACTATTGGATTGAGTAGAATGACGCCACGAAGCCGCTTAATCTTCGATAAGTCGATTCGGTTCGTTCAAGAACTGAAGAGCGCAAGAATCACTTTCACACGTTAAAACTGAAAAATTCAGAAGTAATTATCATCAAAGCTGCCGAAATTTTGGCTTACATGAGTTTAAATAGTTCATGAAAAATTAACCCTAATGCCCTTATGTGGACTTATATGAGGTCCACTCAAAACTGACCCAAGAACCTTAAACTAAAAAGCCCATAACCCGATCCAAACAAGCCTTGAATCCTAGCTCAAAACAAAGTTTTAATTAAGCCCAAACATGAAAGAAAATAATAAAAATAGCTAATTTGTCATTAAATACCAATAGCTTTTCTTTCCTTGTGTAGCTAGGATGAATAAGAAATCCTTATAAGAAAAGGATTCTGAAGCATTAATGAATCCTTGCCACACTTGGAGATTATACTGCAACTCATTAAAGATCCTAGTGGAACTAGGAAATTCCTGATACGATCCAGGAAAGGTCAAATTCGGATTTTGATGTAAAATGTACAAGTATCCAGTTTTACAGCAACAGTCATAATTCTCAATCCGACTGTTGGATCGAGCTGAAATTTTACATGGAGTCTCTTAAGATGTTTTCCTACCTTGGTTTAAAATTTCAGGTCAATCAGAGTTTGGAAAGGCATCGAAACACGGGTCAACAGAGGCTATACGAATTTTGTTATTTACTTCCTTTTGACTTGTGGACTTCTTATTTGGCTAGGATTCTTTTCCTAAAAGGATGTGGCAGCTTATTTTGGGAATCTCCTAATTCTCCAAAGATCTTTAATGGGCTGCAACATAGTTTCTAAGTGTGGCAAGGATTCATAATTATTTCAGAATCCTTTTCTTACAAGGATTCCTTATTCATCCTAGCTACAAAAAGGAAAGAAGACTTCAGAATAAATTCTACCTTCAGATCAGATTTCCTAGTCTATTTGGGACTTCTTAATGGTGACAAATCTGATTCTAGCATATTTAGGATGGTAATTTTCGGATTTTTATTATTTTTATTATTTTCTTCTTAGTCTTTGGGTTATTATTACTTATTTCGGTCAATTGTAAGTGGGTTTAATATAAGTCCACCTAAGGGGGGTCCATTAGGGTTTATTTAAGTCTAGAGTTAGTATAAATAAAGGCATAACCAGACATGTAATTCAGACAATTCAGATTAATAAAACTTCTTGTTTGCCGCACTTTATGTGTGTGAGTGTTGGTGAGATAATCTCCCTTCCATGGTTCTCTAAAGAACTGAAAAACGACTTATCGAAGAACAACTGTCTTCATGGCGTCATTCCTTATACTTCTCGTTCGCGAATCAATATTCGTTGGGTGGGGGTCTTCGTTTCTAATAGTGCTTGGTGCCTAGGTACAAGTTATCTTTGTGTCACACTCCTATCAAACCTGATTTACTTGGTTTTCCGGGAATTGGTGTCTTTGCATGTGGGTTGTGTGACCACGTGATCACGAGGTTCGCATCAATTCCCAAAATCAGCTGCCACATCCTTGGAGGAAAAGAATCCTAACCAAATAGGAAGCCCACAAGTCAAATGGAAGTAAATAACAAAATTCATAGAGCCTCGTCAACCAGTATTGTGGTGCCTTTCCAAAATCCGATTGACCTGAAATTTTAACCCATAGTAGGAAAACATGTCTGGAGAGTCCACATAAAATTTTAACTTAATCCAACAGTCGGATTGAGAATTATAGTTGTTGCCGTAAACCTGGAGTGTTGCGCTTTTTACGCCAAAATCCGAATCTGACCTTACTTGGATCGTATCACAAGGCTAAACCGTATCATTCCCTCCCTCTTCAAGAAGATTCGCCCTCGAATCTTGAATAGGATTAGTAGCGACTTCAGTAGCCTTTTCTTTAAGCCTTCGAAATTCCCTTAGTGCCAACACCTTTCTCCAACAACACTGTATAGAAGTAGTGACCGAAAAGAATTTCAAATAAGCATGTCGTACTAACCACTTCGTACATACTTTTGAACGATAATCACAATGGCTCTCCTTTGTCTTTCATTCTTTTGGCGGTGTACCTCTTTTTTCATGAAACTTGAAGATCATAGAATAATCTTCTACACTTATCAACTTCTCGTTCTAAAACCCCCAAACCATGGCTTAGTTTTTCGCATCGTTTATCTACAATCCTCCTCTGTTCCCTCTCCCTTGATGAATACCCGACACAAATAGGGAAAAAAAACAAGAAGAAGACGAAGACAAGAATAGAGTTTATAACAGGAAGAACACCGATTTAGACTCGAAATTACAAATCTGATTATCATTTGGACCAAAACTGATCGAAAACAAACAAATATGAAATTGATGAGAATGACTCAAACAACAACCAAATATCCTAGATATGATGATAATATAATGGAAGGAACAAAATCAACAGAAACAAAACAAGTTTTGAAAGACAACGCAAAACAAACCCGTTACAACAAGACAAAACCCGATTCTGGAACCTAAATAAAACGCAATCCAAATGACCTTGAATTTAATGTATAGTATTAGCATACCCAGAAAACAACAAATCTCAGTTTATAGGTCGTTCTATTATGTCTAGGTACCCAAACCCCGTGTATGATCAGTTTGCGGTAAAATTAAACCTCTAATTAAAACCTCAAGAAGCCGATATCAAAATAAGCCCAAATTTAATATATGGTGCGATCTCATTCCCAATACACAGAATATGAAGTTTAAATTGATTCTAAGGTGGTTTACTTATGGTTCACTAAGAGTAGTGTTTCTACGGCAGAATTGAACCTCGAATTTGAAATATCCTAAACATAAATCTTAATTACTTTTTTTTATAAATTGTTTTTATATGTTATAATTTTAAAATATTAATATTATCCTTTAAGTATCATAAACAGAAATTATGATTATATTTTTTAATAAATTATTTTACAATTTAAAATTTTAAAACATTTAAATTATCATTGAAGTATCCTGAACAGAAATCCTAATTATTTATTTTTATAAATATATATTTAATAATTTTAAAATAATTAAACTATCCTTGAAATATTATAAACAAAAATAATAATTATTATTTTTATATTTTTATATTTTAAAAATTTTAAACTATCCTTAAAGTATCATAAACAGAAATACTAATTATTTTTATTATAAATTGTTTTTATATTTTAAAATTTTAAAAATTTTAAACTATCCTTGAAATATCCGAAACATAAATCATAATTACTTTTTTATATAAATTATTTATATATTTTATAATTTTAAAACATTTAAACTATCCTTGAAGTATCATAAACATGAATCCGTGGTAATTTTTTTATAAATTATTTCTATATCTAATAATTTTAAAACATTTAAACTATCCTTAAAGTATTCTAAAAAGAAATTCTTATTACTTTTTTTAATAAATTTTTTTTATATAATTTATAATTTTAAAACATTTAAACTATCCTTGAAGTAAACAGAAATCCTGATTACATTTTTTAATAAATTATTTTTATAATTTATAATTTTAAAATATTTAAACTATCATTAAAATATTCTAAACAGAAATCCTGATTAATTTTTTTAAAAAAATGTTTTTATAATTTATAATTTTAAAACATTTAAACTATCATTGAAGTATTCTAAAATGAAATTTTAAAACATTTAAACAATCCTTAAAGTATACTAAATAGAAATCCTAATTAATTTGTTTCATAATGTTTTTTTTAAAAAAAAAACAATGAAACTATCTTTGAAGTATTCTAAACAGAAATTCTAATTAAATTTTTTAATTTTTAGATTTTAAAACATTTAAACTATTCTTCAAGTATCCTAAAAAGAAATTCTCATAACTTTTTTTATTAAATGTTTTTTCTATTTTATAATTTTAAAACATTTAAAATATCATCGAAGTATCTTAAAAAGAAATCATAATTACTTATTTTTATAATTTATAATTTTAAAATATTTAAACTATCCTTGAAGTATCCTAAACAAATATGCTAAATAATTGTTTAATAAATAATTTTTTAATTTTATAAAAAAAAACATGCATTCAAACTATCCTTAAACTATCCTAAATAAAAATACAAATTATTTTTAATATAATTTTTTTTATATATATTTTATAAATTTAAAACATTTAAACTATACATAAAGAATCCTAAACATAAATCCAAATTATTTTTTTATATATAAATTGTTTTTACCTGTTAAAATTTTAAAACAATTAAACTATTCTTAAGGTACACTAAACAGAAATCTTAATTACTTATTTTTATAAATATATATTTTAAAATTTTAAAACATTCAAATTATCTTTGAAGTATTATAAACAGAAATACTAATTATTTTTTTTTATAAATATTTTTTATCTTATAATTTTAAAACATTTAAACAATCATTAAGGTATCCTAAAAAAAATTCTAATTATTTTTTATTAAAATTTTTATATCTTTTATAATTTTAAAATATTTAAACAATTATTGAAGTATCCTAAACATAAATACTCATTATTTATTTTATCAATTGTTTTTATATTCATAATTTTAAATGTTTAAACTATCCTTTAAGTATCGTAAATAGAAATCCTAATTAATTTGATTCATAATTTTTTTTTTGTTTTTTTTAAAAAAACAATTAAACTATCCTTGAAGTATTCTAAATAGAAATCCTAATTACTTTTTTTATAATTATTTTTATTTTAAGATTTTAAAAAATTTAAACTAATCCATGAAGTATTCTAAAAAGAAATTCTCATTACATTTTTTATTAAATTTGTTTTATATTTTATAATTTTAAAAATATCATTGAAGTATCCTAAACAGAAATGCTAATTACTTATTTTTATAATTTTTAATTTTAAAACATTTAAACTATCCTTGAAGTATCCTAAACAGAAATTCTAATTAATTTTTTTATAAATTATTTTTCAATTTTATAAAAAAATACATTTAAAGTATTCTTAAAGTATCTTAAACAAAAATACTAATTAGTTTTATTTTAAATTGTTTTTATATTTTATAAATTTAAAATATTTAAACTATGTATGAAGAATCCTAAACATCAATTCAAATTACTTTTTTTTTTGTAAATTGTTTTTACCTTTTAAAATTTTAAAACAATTAACCTATCTTTGAGGTGTACTAAAAAGAAATTCTAATTACTTATTTTTATAAACATATATTACATAATTTTAAAACTTTTAAACTATCCTTGAAATATCATAAACAGAAATAATAATTATTTTTATTATAAATTTTTTTATATTTTAAAACTTTTAAACTATCTTTGAAATATCCTTAATAGAAATCTAATTACTTTTTTTATATATAAATTTTTTATATATTTTATAATTTTAAAAGATTTAAATTATTCTTGAAGTATCCAAAACACGAATCTTGGGTAATATTTTTATATCTTATAATTTTAAAATATTTAAACTATCCTTTATCATAAAAAGAAATTCTACATACTTTTTTTTTATTCAATCTGTTTCATATTTTATAATTTTAAACCATTTAAACAATCATTAAACTTTCCTAAACAGAAATCATCATTACTTATTTTAATAATTTATAATTTATAAATTTAAAACATTTAAACTATCCATAAATAATCCTAAACATAAATCCAAATTACTTTCTTTTTTTAAACTGTTTTTAAATATTATAATTTTAAAACATTTAACTATCATTAAAAAATTCTAAAAAGAAATTCTAATTACTTTTTTTTATTAAATTTTTTTTATAATTTATAATTTTAAAATATTTAAACTATCCTTAAAATATCATAAACATAAATCCTGATTATATTTTTTAATAAATTATTTTTATAATTTATAATGTTAAAATATTTAAACTATCATTGAAGTATTCTAAATAGAAATCCTAATTACTTTTTTCTTATAAATTTTTTTTATATTTTATAATTTTAAAACATTTAAACTATCTTTAAAGTATCATAAATAGAAATCCAGATTAATATTTTATAAAATGTTTTTATAATTTATAATTTTTAAACATTTAAACTATCTTTAAAGTATCCTAAAAAAACTCATTATTTTTTTTATCAATAGTTTATATATTTAAAATTTTAAAACATTTAAACTATCCTTCAAGTATTCTAAATAGAAATCCTAATTAATTTGTTTCATAATTTTTTTTTTATCTTTGTAAAAAAAACAATTAAATTATCATTGCAGTATTCTAAACAAAAATCCAATTTAATGTTTTTTATAATTTTTTTATTTTATAATTTTAAAATATTTAAACTATCCTTAAAGTATCCTAAACAGAAATTCTAATTAATTTTTTTTATAAAATATTTTTATAATTTTTAAACATTTAAACTATCCGTCAAGTAACCTTAACATAAATTCTAATTAATTTTTTATAATTGTTTTTCAATTTTATAAAAAAATACTTTAAACTATACATAAAGTATTCTAAATATAAATACAAATTATTTGTATTATAAATTATTTTTATATTTTATACATTTAAAACATTTAAACTGTCCATGAAGAATCCTAAATATAAATCCAATTTACTTTTTTTTTTCAAAGTTGTTTTTAAATCTTATAATTTTAAAACCTTTAAATTATCATTCAAATATCCTAAAAAGAAATTCTTATTATTCTTTTATTAAATTTGTTTTTATAATTTATAATTTTAAAATATTTAAATTATCCTTGAAGTATCCTAAATAGAAATCCTGATTATATTTTTTAATAAATTATTTTTATAATTTATACTGTTAAAATATTTAAACTATCATTGAAGTATCTTAAATAGAAATCCTAATTACTTTTTTCTTATAAATGTTTTTTATATTTTATAAGTTTAAAACATTTAACCTATCCTTAAAGTATCATAAATAGAAATCCAGATTAATATTTTATAAAATATTTTTATAATTTATAATTTATAAACATTTAAACTATCTTTAAAGTATCCTAAACAAAAAAACTCATTATTTTTTTAATCAATAGTTTTTATTTTTATAATTTTAAAACATTTAAACTATCCTTCAAGTATCCTAAATAGAAATCCTAATTAATTTGTTTCATAATGTTTTTTTTTTATCTTTGTAAAAAAAACAATTAAATTATCATTGCAGTATTCTAAACAAAAATCCAATTAATGTTTTTTATAATTTTAAAACATTTAAACTATCCTTAAAGTATCATAAATAGAAATTATCCTTGAAGTATCCTACAAAGAAATTCTTATTTTTTTTTAATAAATTTGTTTTTATAATTTATAATTTTAAGACATTTAAATTATTCTTGAAGTATCCTAAACAGAAATCCTGATTATATTTTTTAATAAATTATTTTTATAATTTATAATTTTAAAACATTTAAACTATCATTGAAGTATTCTAAACTGAAATCCTGATTAATTTTTTTAAAATGTTTTTATAATTTATAATTTTAAAACATTTAAATTGTCCTTGAAGTATTGTAAATAAAATACTCATTATTGTTAATATCAATTGTATTAATATTTAAACTTTTAAACATTTAAACTATCATTAAAGTTTACTAAATAGAAATCCTAATTAATTTGTTTCATTATTTAAAAAAAATACAATGAAACTATCTTTGAAGTATTCTAAACAGAAATCCTAATTAAATTTTTTAATTTTTAGATTTTAAAACATTTAAACTATTCTTAAAGTATCTAAAATGAAATTCTCATAACTTTTTTTTATTAAATGTTTTTTCTATTTTATAATTTTAAAACATTTAAAATATCATTGAAGTATCTTATAAAGAAATCCTAATTACTTATTTTTATAATTTACATTTTTAAAATATTTAAACTATCATTGAAGTATCCTAAACAAATATGCTAAGTAATTGTTTTATAAATTCTTTTTTTATTTTATAAAAAAATACATTTAAACTATCCTTAAACTATCCTAAATAGAAATACAAATTATTTTTATATATTTTTTATAAATTTAAAATATTTAAACTATACATAAAGAATCCTAAACATAAATCCAAATTATTTTTTTATATAAATTGTTTTTACCTGTTAAAATTTTAAAACAATTAAACTATTCTTGAGGTACACTAAACAGAAATCTAAATTAATTATTTTTATAAATATATAATTTTTAATTTTAAAACATTTAAACTATCCTTGAAGTATCCTAAACATAAATTCTAATTAATTTTTTTATAAACTATTTTTCAATTTTATAAAAAAAATGCATTTAAAGTATTCTTAAAGTATCTTAAACAGAAATACTAATTAGTTTTAATTTAAATTGTTTTTATATTTTATAAATTTAAAATATTTAAACTATATATGAAGAATCCTAAACATCAATCCAAATTACTTTTTTTTTTTTTTGCAAATTGTTTTTACCTTTTAAAATTTTAAAACAATTAACCTATCTTTGAGCTATACTAAAAAGAAATTCTAATTACTTATTTTTAATAACATATATTATATAATTCTAAAACTTTTAAACTATCCTTGAAGTATCATAAACAAAAATAATAATTATTTTTTATATAATTTATTTTATATTTTAAAACTTTTAAACTATCTTTGAAATATCCTTAACAGAAATCTAATTTCTTTTTTTATATATAATTTTTTTTATATTTTATAATTTTAAAACATTTAAATTATTCTTGAAGTATCCAAAACACGAATCTTTGGTAAATTTTTTATATCTTATAATTTTAAAACATTTAAACTATCCTTTATTATAAAAAGAAATTTTACATACTTTTTTTTATTCAATCTGTTTCATATTTTATAATTTTAAAATATTTAAACAATTATTAAACTATCCAAAACAGAAATCATCATTCCTTATTTTAATAATTTATAATTTATAATTTTGAAACATTTAAAGTATCATTTAAGTATCCTTAACAGAAATTCTAATTAATTTTTTTTAAAATTATTTTTTAATTTTATAAAAAAATGCTTTTAAACTAACCTTAAAGTATTATAAACATAAATACTAATTATTTTTATATTTTATAGATTTAAAACATTTAAACTATCCATAAAGAATCCTAAACATAAATCCAAATTACTTTCTTTTTCTAAATTTTTTTTAAATCTTATAATTTTAAAATATTTAAACTATCATTGAAGTATCCTAAAAAGAAATTCTAATTAATTTTTTTATTAAATTTGTTTTTATAATTTATAATTTTAAAATATTTAAACTATCCTTGAAGTATCATAAACATAAATCCTGATTATATTTTTTAAAAATTATTTTTATAATTTATAATGTTAAAATATTTAAACTATTATTGAAGTATCATAAACATAAATCCTGATTATATTTTTTAAAAATTATTTTTATAATTTATAATATTAAAATATTTAAACTATCATTGAAGTATCCTCAATAGAAATCCTAATTACTTTTTTCTTATAAATTGTTTTTATATTTTATAATTTTAAAACATTTAAACTATCCTTAAAGTATCATAAATATAAATTCAGATTAATATTTTATAAAATGTTTTTATAATTTATAATTTTTAAGCATTTAAACTATCTTTAAAGTATCCTAAAAAAAAAACTCATTATTGTTTTTTTCTCAATAGTTTTTATGTTTATAATTTTAAAACATTTACCTTATCCTTGAAGTATCATAAACAGGAATTCTAGTTATTTTTTGTTTTAAAAAAATTGCTTTATATTTTATAATTTTTAAACATTTAAATTATCCTTCAACGTGTCCTAAACAGAAATCCTAATTACTTGTTTTTTTAGAAATTGCTTTAATATTTTATAATTTTAAAACAGTTAAAATATTCTTTAAGTATCGTAAGCAAAAATCCTAAATCTTATTTTTTAAATTATTTTTAAATTTTTAAATTTTAAAACTTTTAACTTATCCTTAAAGTATCATAAACAGAAATCCTAATTTGTTTTTTTTAGAAATTTCTTTTATATTTTATAATTTTAAAACATTTAAACAATCTTCGAAGTATCCTAAACCGAAATCCTAATTGCTTTTTTTTTTTTAGAAATTCCATTTATATTATATAATTTTAAAAAATTTAAACAATCTTTGAGATATCCTAAATAGAATTGCTAATTATTGTTTTATATAAATTATATTTATATTTTATAATTTTAAAACTTTTAAACTATCCTTAAAGTATCATAAATAGAAATTCAGATTAATATTTTATAAAATGTTTTTATAATTTATAATTTTTAAACATTTAAACTATCTTTAAAGTATCCTAAACAAAAAAACTCATTATTGTTTTTTTATCAATAGTTTTTATGTTTATAATTTTAAAAACATTTAAACTATCCTTCAAGTATTCTAAACAAAAACCCTAATTAATGTTTTTTATAATTTTTTTATTTTATAATTTTAAAACATTTAAACTATCCTTAAAGTATCCTAAACAGAAATTTTAATTAATTTTTTTATAAAATGTTTTTTATAATTTTTAAACATTTAAACTATCCTTCAAGTAACCTTAATATAAATTCTAATTAATTTTTTTATAATTTTTTTTTCAATTTTATAAAAAAATACTTTTAAACTATACTTAAAGTATCCTAAATGTAAATACTAATTATTTGTATTATAAATTATTTTTATATTTTATAAATTTAAAACATTAAAACTATCCATGAAGAATCCTAAACATAAATCCAATTTACGTTTTTTTTCTAAATTGTTTTTAAATCTTATAATTTTAAAACCTTTAAATTATCATTCAAATATCCTAAAAAGAAATTCTTATTATTTTTTATTAAATTTATTTTTATAATTTATAATTTTAAAATATTTAAATTATCCTTTAAGTATTCTAAACAGAAAACTTTATTACTTTTCATTCTAAATTGTTTATAAATTTTACACTATCTTTGAAATATCCTAAACCGAAATTTTAGTTGTTTTTTTTTTATATAAATTGTATATATATGCTATAATTTTAAAACTTTTAAACTATTCTTGAAGTGTCCTCAACAGAAATACAAATTATTTTTTTATAAATTGTTTTTATATTTTAAAATTTTAAAACTTTTATACTATACTTGAAATATCCTAAACAGAAATCCTAATTATTGTTTTTTATATAAATTGTTTATATATTTTATAATTTCAAAACATTTAAACTATCCTTGAAGTATCACAAAGAGGAATCCTTGTTAATGTTTTTTATAAATTATTTTTATATCTTATAATTTTAAAACATTTAAATTATCCTTAAAGTATCTAAAATAGAAATCAGGATTACTTTTTTTATTAAATTTGTTTTCTAATTTATAATTTCAAAACATTCAAACTATCATTGAAATATCCTAAATAGAAATACTAATTACTTTTTTTTTAACAAATTTTTTTATATTTTAGAATTTTAAAACTTTTAAACTATTCTTTAAGTATTCTAAAAATAAATTCTAATTTCTTTTTTTATTAAATTTGTTTTATATTTTATAATTTTTAAACATTTAAACTATCATTGAAATATCCTAAATAGAAATACTAATTACTTTTTTTTTAACAAATTTTTTTATATTTTAGAATTTTAAAACTTTTAAACTATTCTTTAAGTATTCTAAAAAGAAATTCTAATTTCTTTTTTTATTAAATTTTTTTTTATATTTTATAATTTTTAAACATTTAAACTATCATTGAAATATCCTAAAAAGAAATTCTAATTACTTTTTTATTTAATTTTTTTTATAATTTTTAATTTTAAAACCTTTAAACTTTTCTTTAAGTATTCTAAATAGAAATCCTGATTATATTTGTTTATAAATATCCTAAGCAGAAATCATAATTCATTTTAAAAAAAATTATTTTTAAAGTTTATAATTTTAAAACATTTAATCTATTCTTAAAGTATTATAAACAGAAATCCCAATTTTTGTTTTTTTAGAAATTGCTTTTTTTTATATATAATTTTAAAACATTTAAACAATCTTTTAAGTATCGTAAATATAAATCCTATTTATTTTTTTATATATATACTGCATTTATATTTTATAATTTTAAAACATTTAAACAATCCTTAAGATATCGTAAACAGAAATGCTAATTACTTTTATTTATATCTAATAATTTTAAAATATTTAAACAATCCTTGAAGTATCCTAAACAGTGTTCAATGAAACGACGTCGTTTTCAATTTCAAAATGGATATTTCTTATTTGGTCCTTGGATGTTTTTATAATTTTGTAATTAAGCCCCCGGATAAATTATAATTGGATCCCTTGATTTTAGCGTCTTTTCCTGTTTGGTTCTTGGTTTCGGATTGTTTCAAACTTCTCTAATTGGCCATCAAACTTCAATAATTATGCAATTAAGCCCCTGATTTAACCAAATCAACTCTTCAAAATTGTAGTTGGACCCCAGAATTTTAATTTCTTTCAATAAAAGTCTAAATTGACTTAAAAATCAATTTTTCTTGCAATCAAACCCTCCATAAATTCAATTAAACCTTAGATAAAATTTAATTGAGTCCATAAACATCTGATTTTGGACTTTTCTTCCTCAAATTAAATTTTTCTTGTCAACAGGGCTCTCACCAGTTAAAAATATACTGTCAAATTTCAATTCTAGTATTTTTGAACCTCCTCAATAAATTTCTAGCCATTTTATGGGCGTTCCAAAGATCCTTTTCTCGCTCCTATTATTTTTTTTATTCATTTCGAATATTTTTTTATATGTATTTTTTTGTATTTTTTCATTTTTATGTGGGAACCCAAAAATAGGTAACAACAAGTATCATAACTAGAAATCCGAATTCATTTTTTTAAAACTTATTTTTAAATTTTATAATTAGAAAACATTTACCTTATCCTTAAAGTATCATAGATAGAAATCCTACTTACTTTTATATATATATATATATATATATATATATATATATATATATATATATATATATATATATATATATATATTCCTTTTATATTTTATAATTTTAAAACATTTAACCAATCTTTGAAGTATACTAAACAGAAATCCAAATTACTTTTTTTTTAAATTGCTTTTATATTTTATAATTTTAAAACATTTAAATAATCTTTAAGGTATCCTAAACGGAAATGCTTACTTTTTTTATATAAATTATATTTATATTTTATAATTTTAAAATATTTAAACTATCCTTCAAGTATCATGAGCATATATATCCTAATTCATTATTTTTGAATTATTTTTAAATTTTATAATTTTAAAACATTTAATTATCCTTGAAGTATCATAAACAGAATCTTACTTAGTTTTTTTTTAGAAATTGCTTTTATATTTTATAATTTTAAAATATTTAAACAATCCTCGACATATCCTAAAAAGAAAAACTAATAACTTTTTTTTATATATAAATTATATTTATATTTTATAATAACAAAACATTTAAACAATCCTCAAGTATCATCGCCAGAAATCCATATCCATTTTTTTAAATTATTTTTAAGTTTTATAATTATAGAACAGTTACCTTATCTTTAAAGTATCATAAACAGAAATCCTAGTTATATTTTTTTAGAAATTTCTTTTTATATTTTATAATTTTAAAACATTTAAACAATCCTCGAATATCCTAAATAGAAATCCTAATTACTTTTTTTTAGAAATTTCTTTTATATTTTATAATTTTAAAACATTTAAACAATCCTTGAAGTATGCTAAATAGAAATGTTAATTATTTTATATATATATATATATATATATATATATATATATTATTTTTATATTTTTTAATTTTAAAACATTTAAAGTATCATAAACAGAAATCCTAATTTATTTTTTAAATTATTTTTAAATTTTATAATTTTAAAAAATTAACTTATCCTTGAAGTATTATAAACAAAAATACTAATTAGTTTTTTTTTTAGAAATTGCTTTTATATTTTACAATTTTAAATCATTTAAACAATCCTGCACATATCCCTAAACAGAAATCCTAATTAATTTTTTATAAATTATATTTATATTTTATAAAAAACAATTACCTAAACTATCCTTGAAGTATCGTAAACAAAAATCCTATATTCTTTTTTTAAAATTATTTTATAATTTTAAAACATTTAAGTTATCCTTGAAAAATCCTAAACAGAAATCCTAATTACTTTTTTTTTAGAAATTGATTTTATATTTTATTATTTTAAAACATTAAAACAATTCTTGAGGTATCCTAAATAGAAATGCTAATTACTTTTTTTTTATATAAATTATATTTATATTTTATAATTTTAAAATATTTAAACAATTCTTGAAGCATCCTAAATAGAAATCCTAATTAGTTTTTTTTTTTAGAAATTGCTTTTATATTTTATAATTTTAAGATATTTAAATTATCCTTCAAGTATCCTTAATAGAAATCCTAATTAAAAGTTAGAAATTGCTTTTGTTAGAAATTTCTATTAATCCAAAACAAAAATCATAATTTCTTTTTTAAAATTTCTTTTAAATTTTATAATTTTAAAACATTTACACTATCCTTGATGCACTCTAAACAGAAATCATAATTGTTTTTTAATTTGTTTTAAATTTTTTTAATTTTAACATAATTCAACAGTCCTTGAAGTATTTAAAATAGAAATCCTAATTACTTTTTCAAAATTTCTTTTGAAGTTTTTAGTTTTAAAACATTTAAACTACCCTTGAAGTTTACAAAACAGAAATCCTAATTGCTTTATTTAAATAATTTATTTTAAATTTTATAATTTTTAAAACTTTGAACTATACTTTAAATATGTGAAACAGAAATCGTAATTATTTTTCTTAAATTTCATTTAAATTTAATAATTTTAAAACATTCAAACTATTCTACAAGAATCCAAAACAGAAATCATAATTATTTTTTAAAAAATTTCTTTCAAATTTTGTAATTTTAAAACTTTGAACTATTCTTGAAGTATACAAAACAGAAATCATAAATTTTTTTAATTTCTTTTAAATAATTCAATTTTAAAACTTTGAACTATTCTTGAAGTATACAAAACAAAAATCATAATTTT
Organism: Populus x sibirica; assembly: GCA_019202695.1. Classification (NCBI taxonomy): domain Eukaryota; kingdom Viridiplantae; phylum Streptophyta; class Magnoliopsida; order Malpighiales; family Salicaceae; genus Populus; species Populus x sibirica. Next base: position 6,874 of record JAGMVL010001759.1, on the reverse strand, counting down.
TTTTTAATTTCTTTTAAATTTTATAATTTTAATACTTTCAAACTATCCTTGAAGAATCCAAAACAGAAATTCTAATTGCTTTTTTTAATTTCGTTTAAAATTCATAACTTTAAAACAATGAACTATTCTTGAAGTATCCAAAACGGAAATCCTAGTTACTTTTTTTAAATTTCTTTTTAAATTTATAATTTTAAAACATTTAAATTCTCCTTAAAGTATCTAAAACAGAAATCCTAATTATTTTTTTTAAATTTCTTTTAAATTTTATAATTTTGAAACATTTAAACTATTCTTGAATAATCCAAAACAGAAATCATAATTTCTTTTTTTAAATTTCTTTTAAATTTTATAATTTTAAAACATTTAAACTATCCTTCAAGAATCAAAAACAGAAATTCAAATTGCTTTTTTTAATATAATTTAAAATTTATAACTTTAAAACATTAAACTATACTTGAAGTATCCAAAACGGAAATCATAATTATTTTTTTAAAATTGCTTTTTAATTTATAATTTTAAAACATTTAAAGTATACTTGAAGTATCCAAAACAGAAATTCTAATTACTTTTTTTTTAATTTTTTTTTTAATTTTATAATTTTATAACATTTAACTATCCTTGAAGAATTCAAAATAGAAATCGTAATTATATTTTTTAAATTTCTTTTAAATTTTATAATTTTGAAACATTTAAACTATCCTTGAATAATCCAAAACAGAAATCATAATTTCTTTTAAATTTTATACTTTTAAAACATTTAAACTATACTTGAAGAATCCAAAACAGAAATTCTAAATATATTTTTCAAATTTCTTTTAAATTTTATAATTTTAAAACATTTAAACTATCCTTGAAGAATCCAAAACAGAAATCGTAATTACTTTTTTAAAATTTCTTTTAAATTTTATAATTTTAAAACATTTAAACTATCCTTGAAGAATCCAAAACTGAAATCCTAATTACTTTTTTTAAATTTCTATTAAATTTTATAATTTTAATACATTTAAATTATACTTGAAGAATCCAAAATAGAAATAATAATTATTTTTTAAAAACTTTCTTTTAAATTTTATAATTTTTAAACTTTGAACTATACTTGAACTATCCCAAATAGAAATCGTAAGTATTTTTTTAAATTTTCTTTTTAATTTTTAATTTTAAAACATTTAAAGTATCCTCGAAGCATCCAAAATAGAAATCCTAATTAATTTTTTTTTATATTTCTTTTAAATTTTTTAAATTCAAAACATTTAAACTATCCTTGATCTACTTTAAACAGAAATCATAATTGTTTTTAAATTTTATAATTTTAAAACATTTAATTATCCTTAAAGAATTCAAAACAGAAATCATAATTAGTTTTTTTAAATTTCTCTTAAATTTTATAATTTTAAAACTTGGAACTACGCTTGATGTATCCAAAATAGAAATGCTAGTTATTTTTTTAAATTTATTTTAAATTTTATAATTTAAAAGTTTGAACTATACTTGAAGTATCCAAAACAGAAATCACTATTACTTTTTCTAAAATTTTATAAAATTTTATAATTTTATAAAATTTAAACTCTTCTTGAAAATTTCAAAACAGAAATCATATTTTTTAAAAAATTTCTTTTAAATTTTATACTTTTAAAACATTTAAACTAACATTGAAGAATCCAAAACAGAAATCCTAAATACTTTTTTAAAATTTCTTTTAAATTTTATATTTTTAAAACAACTAAACTATTTATGAAGAATCCAAAAAAAAAATTCTAATTACTTTTTTTAAATTTATTTTAAATTTTATAATTTTAATACATTTAAACTATCCATGAAGAATCCAAAATAGAAATCCTAATTACTTTTTTAAAATTTCTTTTAAATTTTAAAATTTTAAAATATTTAAAGTATCCTTGAAATATCCAAAACAGAAATCCTAATTACTTTTTTTTATTTCTTTTAATTTTATAATTTCAAAACATTTAAACTATTCTTGATATAGTTTAAACAGAAATCATAATTTTTTTTAAATTTTATAATTTTAAAACATTTAACTATCCTTCAAGAATCCAAAATGAAATTGTAATTACATTTTTCAATTTTTTTAAAATTTTATAATTTTAAAACATTTAAACTATCCTTTAAGAATTCGAAATAGAAATCATAATTTCTTTTTTTTAAAATTTCATTTAAATTTTATACTTTTAAAACATATAAATTATCCTTGAAGAATTAAAAACAGAAATCATAATTTCTTTTTTTAAATTTCTTATAAATTTTATACTTTTAAAACATTTAAACTATCATTGAAGAATCCAAAACAGAAATCCTAATTACTTTTTTTAAATTTCTTTTAAATTTTATACTTTTAAAATAACTAAACTATTCATGAAGAATCCAAAACAAAAATTCTAATTACTTTTTTAAAATTTATTTTAAATTTTATAATTTTAATACATTTAAACTATAAATGAAGAATCCAAAATAGAAATCCTAATTACTTTTTTAAAATTTCTTTTAAATTTCATAATTTTAAAACATTTAAAGTATTCTTGAAGAATCCAAAACGGAAATCCTAATTATGTTTTTTAAATTTCTTTTTAAATTTCATAATTATAAAACATTTAAACTATCCTTGAAGAATCCAAAACAGAAATCATAATTTCTTTTTTTAAATTTCTTTTAAATTTTATACTTTTAAAACATTTAAACTATCCTATAAGAATCCAAAACAGAAATCCTAATTACTTTCTTTAAATTTATTTTAAATTTTATAATTTTAAAACATTTAAAATATCCTTGAATAATCCAAAATAGAAATCATAATTTCTTTTTTTAAATTTCTTTTAAATTTTATACTTTTAAAACATATAAACTATCCTTGAAGAATTAAAAACAGAAATCATAATTTCTTTTTTTTAAATTTCTTATAAATTTTATACTTTTAAAACATTTAAACTATCATTGAAGAATCCAAAACAGAAATCCTAATTACTTTTTTTAAATTTCTTTTGAATTTTATAATTTTAATACATTTAAACTATCCTTGAAGAATCCATAAGAGAAATCATAATTTGTTTTAAAAATATTTCTTTTAAATTTTGTAAATTTAAAAGTTTGAACTATACTTAATATATCCAAAACAGAAATCATAATTACTTTTTTAAAATTTCTTTAAAATTTCATAATTTTAAAACATTTAAAGTATTCTTGAAGAATCCAAAACGGAAATCCTAATTACGTTTATTAAATTTCTTTTAAATTTTATAATTATAAAACATTTAAACTATCCTTGAAGAATCCAAAACAAAAATCATAATTTCTTTGTTTAAATTTCTTTTAAATTTTATACTTTTAAAACATTTAAACTATCCTAGAAGAATCCAAAACAGAAATCTTAATTACTTTCTTTAAATTTATTTTAAATTTTATAATTTTAAAACATTTAAACTATCCTTGAAGAATCCAAAACAGAAATCCTAATTACTTTTTTAAAATTTCATTTAAATTTTATAATTTTAAAACATTTAAACTATCCTAGAAGAATCGAAAACAGAAATCCAAATTGCTTCTTTTAATTTCGTTTAAAATTTATAACTTTAAAACATTGAACTATACTTTTTGTATCCAAAACGAAAATCCTAATTACTTTTTTAAAATTTCTTTTTGAATTTATAAGTGTAAAACTTTTAAATTATTCTTGAAGTATCCAAAACAGAAATCCTAATTACTTTTTTCAAATTTCTTTTAAATTGTATAATTTTAAAATATTTTAAATATCCTTAAAGAATCGAAAACAGAATTCCAAATTGCTTTTTTTAATTTCGTTTAAAATTTATAACTTTAAAACATTGAAATATACTTGAAGTATCCAAAACGGAAATCCTAAATACTTTTCTAAAATTTCTTTGAAGAATCCATAATACAAATCATAATTATTTTTAAAAAAAATTCTTTTAAATTTTGTAAATTTAAAAGTTTTTAACTATACTTGATGTATCTAAAACAGAAATCATAATTTCTTTTTTAAAATTTCTTTTAAATTTTATAACTTTAAAACATTTAAACTATCCTTGAAGAATCCAAAATAGAAATCATAATTATTATTTTTTAAATTTCTTTTATGTTTTGTAAGTTTAAAAGTTTTTAACTATACTTGATGTATCCAAAACAGAAATCATAATTACTTTTTTAAATTTCTTTTAAATTTTATAATTTTAAAACAGTTACACTATCCTTGAAGAATCCAAAACAGAAATCCAAATTACTTTTTTTTAATTTCCTTTAAATTTTAAAACATTTAAACTGTCCTTGAAGAATCCAAAACAGAAATCCTAATTACTTTTTTAAAATTTCATTTAAATTTTATAATTTTAAAACAATTAAACTATACTTAAAGAATCGAAAACAGAAATCCAAATTGCTTTTTTTAATTTAATTTAAAATTTATAACTTTAAAACATTGAACTATACTTGAAGTATCCAAAACAGAAATCCTAATTATTTTTTTAAATTTTATTTTTAAATTTATAATTTTTAAACATTTACAGTATCCTTGAGTTATCCAAAACTGAAATCCTAATTACTTTTTTCAAATTTGTTTTAAATTTTATAATTTTAATACATTTAAACAATTCTTGAAGAATCCAAAACAGAAATCATAATTATTTTTGAAAAAATTTCTTTTAAATTTTATAATTTTAATACTTTTTAACTATCCTTGAAGAATCCATAATAGAAATCATAATCATTATTTTTTAAATTTCTTTTAAATTTTATAATTTTAATACATTTAAACTATCCTTAAAGAATCCAAAATAGAAATCGTAATTATTTTTCTTAAATTTCATTTAAATTTAATAACTTTAAAACATTTAAACTATCATTGAAGAATCCAAAACAGAAATTCTAATTATTTTTTTAAATATCTTTCAAATTTTATAATTTTAAAACTTTAAACTATACTTAAAATATTTAAAACAGAAATCATAATTACTTTTTCAAAATTTCATTTAAATTTTATAATTTTAAAATATTTAAACTATCCTTGGAGAATCAAAAATAGAAATACTAATTGCTTTTTTTTTATTTCGTTTAAAATTTATAACTTTAAAATTATGAACTCTGCTTGAAGTATCTAAAACGGAAATCCTAATTACTTTTTTAAAATTTCTTTTAAAATTTATAGTTTTAAAACATTTAAATTATCCTTCAAGTATGCAAAACAGAAATCCTAATTACTTTTTTTTAAAATTTCTTTCAAATTTTATGCTTTTAATACATTTAAACTATTATTGAAGAATCCAAAACAGAAATCATAATTATTTGTATGATTTTAAAACGTTGAACTATAATTGAAATATTCCAAACAGAAATCATAATTATTTTTTAAAATTTCTTTTTAATCTTTTAATTTTAACATAATTCAACCATCCTTGAAGTATTTAAAATAGAAATCCTAATTACTTTTTTAAAATTTCTTTTAAAGTTTTTAATTTTAAAACATTTAAACTATCCTTTAAGTTTCCAAAACAGAAATCCTAATTACTTTTTTACAATAATTTATTTTAAATTTTATAATTTTAAAACTTTGAACTATACTTGAAGTATCCCAAACAGAAATCATAATTATTGTTTTATAATTTCTTTTAAATTTTATAACATTCAAACTATCCTTGAAAAATCCAAAACAGAAATCACAATTGTTTTTTTAAATTTCTTTCAAATTTTCTAATTTTAAAACTTTGAAATAGTCTTGAAGTATACAAAACAGAAATCATAATTTGTTTTTTAATTTCTTTTAAATTTTGTAATTTTAAAATATTGAACTATTCTTGAAGTATACAAAACAGAAATCATAATTTTTTTTTAATTGCTTTTAAATTTTCTAATTTTAAAACTTTGAACTATTCTTGAAGTATACAAAACAGAAATCATAATTTTTTTTTAATTGCTTTTAAATTTTATAATTTTAAAACTTTGAACTATTCTTGAAGTATACAAAACAGAAATCATAATTACTTTTTTAAAATTTCATTTAAATTTTGTAATTTTAAAACATTTATACTATCTTAGAAAAATCCAAAACAGAAATCCTAATTCTTTTTTCTTAATTTCTTTTAAATTTTATACTTTTAAAACATTTAAACTATCCTTGAGGAATCCAAAACAGAAATTCTAATTTGTTTTTTTAATTTCATTTAAAATGATGAACTATCCTTTTAAAACATTTAAACTATCCTTGAAGAATCCAAAACAGAAATTTTTATTACTTTTTTATTAATTTCTTTTAAATTTTATAATTTTAAAACTTTGAACTATACTTGAAGTATCCAAAACAGAAATTCTAATTTGTTTTTTTAATTTCGTTTAAAATTTATAACTTTAAAATGATGAACTATCCTTGAAGTATTCAAAACGGAAATCCTAACTACTTTTTTAAAAAAATATTTTAAAACATTGAAATTATTCTTAAAGTATCCAAAACAGAAATCTTAATTACTTTTTTTAATTTTCTTTTAAATTTTATAATTTTAATACTTTCAAACTATCCTTGAAGAATCCAAAACATAAATCATAATTATTTTTTTAAAATTTCTTTTAAATTTTGTAATTTTAAAAATTTGAACTATCCTTGAAGAATCCAAAACAGAAATCATAATTAGTTTTTAAAAATTTCTTTTAAATTTTGTAATTTTAAAAATTTGAACTATACTTGAAGTATCCCAAACATAAATCATAATTATTTTTTTAAAATTTTATAATTTTAAAACATTCAAACTATCCTTGAAGAATCCAAAACAGAAATCATAATTATTTTTTTTAATTTTTTTTTTAAATTTTGTAATTTTAAAACTTTGAACTATTCTTAAAGTATACAAAACAGAAATCA